>SJXQ01000087.1:207821-273362 GCA_006408695.1 Aepyceros melampus | reverse complement strand
ACGCCAGGCCTCCCTGTCCATCACCAACTCCCGGAGTTCACTCAGACTCACGTCCATTGAGTCTGTGATGCCATCCAGCCATCTCATCCTCGGTCGTCCCTTTCTCCTCCTGCCCCCAATCCCTCCCAGCATCAGGGTCTTTTCCAATGAGTCAACTCTTCGCATAAGGTGCCCAAAGTACTGGAGCTTCAGTTTTAGCATCATTCCTACCAAAGACATCATTATTTATGTTCTGGAAGAAACTTTATCTACATCTTTGAGGCAGAAATTGTCTTTTCTGGCAGCTTCTGAGTTGCCTTGAAAAGCTTAGAAATACTTTTAAAATAGAAAAAAAAATACTCCATGTGACATCTTTTGTACAGTGAATCCATTCAAGTTCCCAGTGACCTAGTATATATACTCAAAGTACAAATCATCATTTAAGAAACACATTTCGGATTTTTTTTTGCAAAAATTTGCATTGCTGACCTCTTTATAAACTAGAATATTTATTAGAAATATTATTTTCTTTTTAGGAAATTAAGATATGACACTTTCGTTCTTCTTGTATTTCTTTTGTGCCTCCAAGGTTTCTTAAATATTCCTTATGGTAGGTCTGAAAATAATTTGCCAATATTTCTTAATGCCAAAATAATGTAGAACATCCAGAAATCATAATGGTGACAAAACTATCATCATCACCATTACATGACTAATTCACGAATACCTGATACCAGGGTAGCTCTAATCTCTGCAACAACAACAAAAAAATATATCCAATCAGAAATGAACTCTCTCTGCTTTCCTTCTCCTCAAAGAAGAAGATAAAAAATGTTCTCCTCCGTCTAGCATATTTGGAGAGGGAGATTTCTCTTATATCCCTGATGAGTCATTCCCCGTATGGCCCTTGCTTCCCTGTGTTGTCTGGTGCACACTGAAGCTCAGGCTGCTTTGCCGCAGACTGAACATGGGCCCCTTTTGTATCATCCCTCATGGCACCACTAACTAAGACTGCTGATGGGAACTGCCCTCTGCTAAAATTTGGGAAGTAATAGGCCATTTATTGCACATTACTGAAGAAAGAACAAATTATGATTGTGAAAGTCAGGGTTGTTAAGAGTTTTCTTTTCTTTCTTTTCTTTTTTAGCTTTCTCTGAGTTGAAGAATGTGTCTTTGGCCAATATTCTTATCCAGCCTCTGCTCTTTGTGTGATGCTCAGCCTCCACTCTGACCTCTGCATCTCCTGTTCCAGCTGCCTGGAGGAAACTTCCAGATGTGTTCTTTTATTCTGCAGAGCACTCTACTGTCCTCCTAGGTCACATCCATAAGGCCTTGGCTTTCATAATTCTGAAAGAAACTAGCCAGCTAGCTGAGTAAGAGTAGTTTGCTGCTTAGAAATAATTCTGGTATCTTCCCCAGGCATCTATCTCAAACCTTGGTAGATTTAAAAAGAACAACTTTTCATCTAGCTTCATAATAATAACTATTACCATTCACTAAGACATAAAATACTCATCATTTATTGAGCTCTTCCATCATGCTGTGAAACTTGGCCATTGTGTGTGTTTTACACTTTACATAGTTTGAATCATTTAGTTCTCAAAATAACTCCATTATTATTCCATTTTACAAAATAGTGATTGTGAAAAGAGGCTGTGTTTTTATTTTTTATTTTTATTTATTTTATTTATTTAATTTTATTTTTTTAATTTAAATGTATTTATTTTAATTGGAGGCTAATTACTTTACAATATTGTATTGGTTTTGCCATACATCAGCATGAATCTGCCACAGGTGTACACGTGTTCCCAATCCTGAAGCCTCCTCCCACCTCCCTCCCCATACCATCTCTCTGGGTCATCCCAATGCACCAGCCCCAAGCATCTTGTATCCTGCATCAAACCTAGACTGGCGGTTTGTTTCTTATATGATATTATACATGTTTCAATGCCATTCTCCCAAATCATCCTACCCTCTCCCTCTCCCACAGAGTCCAAAAGACTGTTCTATACATCTGTGTCTCTTTTGCTGTCTCACATACAGGGTTATCATTACCATCTCGGAAGCTAAGCAGGTCGGGGCTGGTTAGTACTTGGATGGGAGGCTGTGTTTTTAAAATCATGTATATCCCCACAAATCTACCAGATGAAAGCTCTAATATCCCAAGATTTCAAAAGTATGGAGACCCCATATATGGAATTTGATAACTTTCCAGCTAAATGGGAGAACTGGGTGTTTCTAGCTACAGAATCTGCCGTTAATCACATATTAATATACAAACATAGAGAAAATTCTTTTGAAGAAAGATGTGCAGTCTTATGATATTATCTGTTGTGATAGCTAGAAATAATGTCCCCAGCCCCTCACCCAGGTATCTACCTCCTAATTCCAGGAACCTATGAATGAGTTAGATTACATGACAAATATCATAGATAGAGTTACAGTCGCTAATCAACTAACCTAAAAATAGGGAGATTATCCTCGATTATTCCATGGGCCAGTGTCATTACAAGGGTCTTCTAAATGTGGTAGAGGGAGAGAGAAGAGTCAGCGTCAAGGTGTTTCCATGTAAACAAGACTTGACTGGCCATTATTGGCTTTGAAGGTGGGAGGAGGACTTGAGCCAAGGGATACAGGTGGCCTCAAGAAAGTGGAAAAGGTGAGAAAACAGAATCTTTCTAAAGCCTCCGGAAAGGAAGATCACCCTGCTGATACCTTCATTTAGCCCTATAAGACACACCTTTACACTTCTGATTTCCAGAAATATAAGATAATTCATTTGTATTGTTTTAAGCTATTAAATTTGTGGTAATTTGCTACAACAGCGATAGGGAACTAATACATCTGTTTTAACTTTGTATTATCCTATTCCACTGTTCCCAGTTTGAAAATTATGCTTGATTGATGCATCCGTTGACACAGGACATCGACAGGTTTCAGTTTTCCTTCCCCCTGACACTTCCAAGTAGCAGAACTTACATTTTTGTTTCTTCTTGAGACATACAAATTTCAACATCCATTTTATTTATCATTTAAAGATAACTAGTAATCTTTGGAATTTAGGCTTCCATAATCTATTTCAGTCAAAGATAAAGTAAGCAACAAAATGTTCTTTAGATTGCATGAAGCCTGGAGGAGGTGAAACACAATGAAACACAAACACTGAGAGTCTTTTTTAGGTGGACACTTTCTAGGTAAAGGACATGGAGTGGGAGTATAGTGAAGGCAGCCACGTGCAGCAACATGGTTGAAAAAGCAGATGCTGAAATTGGAAGATTACTGGAATAGACAATGTAAATTGGACAGAAAGTGAAAGATGAGATTGGATAGGATCATAACCTAGATTGAAAGGGGTGTGAATATCCTTCTAGGAAATTTGGATTTTATCTTACAGGTTATGGCAGATTTAGGGGAACATTTAATCAAAAAATTCAACTATGAACTTGATCATAGTTCAGTTTGGAAAGTGAACGGTGGAGGCAGGGCAGTGAATGGAATTATGATGCAAGTCTGCTGCTGCTGCTGCTAACTCACTTCAGTCGTGTCTGACTCTGTGTGACCCCATAGACAGCAGCCCACCAGGCTCCCCTGTCCCTGGGATTCTCCAGGCAAGAACACTGGAGTGGGTTGCCATTTCCTTCTCCAAGCCTACCAGGTTCCTCCGTCCATGGGATTTTCCAGGCAAGAGCACTGGAGTGGGGGTGCCATCACCTTCTCCGATGTTGCAAGTCTAGAGATAGGGAAATGAATCAAGAGGTCTTTTGGTGCCCTAGGAAAAGGATAACAGTAGTTACAACAGGTGGCCCTGGGAGTAGAAAGAAGTAGAGATTTGAATGATATCAGGACAGAATCAGTAGTACCTGCTGACTAAATGTGGACTGTGAGAATGCAGAAGAAATTATGTTGATGCCATTGACAACAAGATCTAAGTATGATCACCAATCTGGAGAATATAGATTTGAGATAAGATGTCATGCCTGGTTTGGGTTGAGTTTGAGTTGCTCTGGCTCATGGTGTTCGAAATGTGAATCACCATCATTTTCTATGGATTTTTACTCAGTGTTCTTGTTGAGAATCCTGTTGAGTTTTTAGGACCTAATTCTGGCAAGTTGGTAAATGTCAGTCTCCCTTTGGCATGTGTTGTCCCAGCCTCTGCAAGAAATCTGTGATCACGTGCAGAGTCATCTTTCATTATTTTAAGTTCCTTTTTGTGTGACTTGTTTGCAAATTAACAGAATAATTAAACTTTGGAACATCAGAAAGACATAGTGGGAAACCACATAGAGACTTGATATTTAATAAAGAAGTAGTGGTACAGTGAAAGCTTAAGAAATAACAAACTGATACAGCTGAAGCCAGTAAAAGAGACAATGACATGACAAGACCTGTAAGAGGTCAATATGACATTTGAGACAATTGGTGAAAAGGTTTTCTTGACTGCTTCAATGTTTTGCTTCAGCCATGACAAAGATAGGTGAATGACATAATAATGTCAGATAAATGACAATGGAAGCTGTTCATCTCAGTCCACTCTTCTGTTTATTGAGCTGAATGGTGCACCTCACAAAGTAGAAATAAATTGCTATTGGACTTGTTCTAGTTTTAAAGTCTTGTTTATATTTATTGAGGATTATCTGTTAATGTCTGAATGTGATGGAGAAGGTAAGGAAAATATAACATGGGATCCCTATCCCCAAGGAGCTTACATACATCTCTTAGGAGACGCTAGATTAATAAGTATAAGAAACCATAAAAGTTATTTTAAAAGACTTAATAAAATCAATTATCTATGTTTCATGTATAAATAATCCAATAAATGGTAGCTAAATTCAACTCCAGTGTTTTGTTTTATTATTATGACAGTTTTAGAGAGTAAAATATTATTTACTCTATGGAAATGGTATAACTCCTTGAAAATATGTTTCCTATATGTTGCTCGGAAGTTGGTAAAGAGGAAAGATTATGCATTGTTTAGCTAACCAACCAATGTATCAGAAAAGTACATCTACTAATTACTGATTGTGACATTTCTAGCATGTAACTTTTGTGTAATTCATGAATAGCCTTTATAAATGAGAGCATATGATTAAGCCAATGTAATATGAATTGAGGTTTGGGACCTTTGAAAATCTGCCTTTATAATAGCCACAGAAGAGTGACTTCCTCCAAGGGCAAAGGATGGATATTTTAAAAGTCTAGGAGAGCCTATCTAACATGTTAAGTCTGTGCTCTGCAGAGCAAATCCCTTGCTTGCCTTAAAAAAGATTGATTTTTGATGTAAAGGCACATTTAATCAGACCTTTGAAAGTCTGAAAAGTGTCTGTAAGGGTTTGCTTCTCAGTGGATTGAAAATCTATTAGTATATAGCCAAGAGGTCCTGGATAGCAGAAATAAGATTTTTCAAGAGTTCTGAGGCAAAATTTGTTGAGACATACCAACGTACTGCATTTCTAAAAGCACAGCACTGAAGCTCTTCTAACAGAAATAAGACTAATAGAATACATCTCATAAGTATGTTGCTGTCGCCTTGCTTCCTTTGGGTTGTAGTAAAAGTTAACCAAACTTGCAAACACTTAAAAAAAAAAATCTGGAAACTTATAAAAAATATTACCAATTAGGAAATATTTTTGTGGCATTGGCCATAATATTTAATGATTCTGGCTTCTTCCAAATCCATTATGGAACAAAGTATATATTTTATTGTCTGTCAGCTAAGTTGTCTTTTGTACACGTGTAAGCTGTGTTCATAATGATGCTTTACCATCCCACAAGACAGAGTAATGCCTTTTGCATCTTCTTTCATTTGGCTTAATACTGTTAATTTCTAAAACGTCATCCCTGTTTTCTAGTTTGACTCCCTTTCCATCAGTTTTCTATTCTGCCATCATGATAAACTCTTTAAAACCCGAAGAAAATCGTGTTACCAATTGCTTCAAATCTTTCCATCATCATTGTTACCAGCAGGATAAAAGCCAACACCAGAACCAATGACATGACTGGGGCAAATTACTTGGACCAGCAGTCAGTGTATGTACACCAGCTGGCCTCCACACTGGACCCAGAACACAGAAGGAGTGCTGTAACCATCAAAGTGAAATAGCAATTGGGAGATGACAGTCTCAAAGGGGCATTTTGTATACCAAGAGTCCAGGTTAAGCAGATTTGCCCGTAAGTAATATTTTGCTCAGTTTGTTATTTTTATATCACATATAATTGAAATATAAGTTATACTCAAATTCAGTAGGAGTTGTTTCCTTACTGTAATACTTTACAAAGAACTGTTAAAAAGGAGATAAAAAGAAAGATGAAAAAACATGTATAAGACAGAAGATATTTCTTCGGTTACCTTTCTGTTAACATACTCTGATCTCTCCAAGATTCTCTTATCTTGGTGTGGGCTTAAAAAAATGTGCACAAGGTGAAAGTTGTGAGTTACAGTTTATTTATGGCAAAAGGAGGACTGTAAATCAGGAGAGATAATCTCAATCAGCTCTGAGAGACTGACCCAAAGAGGTAGGGGGATGGTCAGTATACATGTGACTTTAGTGGGGGGACAGTACAGGCAGTCAAAAACATATATATGTGTGTATATATATATATATATATTTTTTTTTTTTTTTTCAGAAAGTTTCTGCTAGTCACACGGAATAGTCATCACCAGGATGGATTTTAGTGCTTTTCTAGATATGAGGAAATACAAGAATTAGGTTCATAAAATCGGCCCCTGAAAAATACCTAACTACCTGAAGACCTGTTCTTCCAGTTTTCCCAGAGCACGGAGTGCCTCATTTTTGCTCTCCACTCTGACACCATTTCAGAGCGTGTTGGAAGAGTCAGCAGTTGCGGCAGAACGTGGTTTAATCCTTGTAGAAGCCAAGTGCCAGTTTATACTTGACACTGGATATTAACAAAAGTGCTACAAGTCGATATGTTTTTCTTTTCATTTCTCAATTTTTTATCCCCGGAACTAGCATTTCTTTGTACTTAGTTTTTCCTGTTGACGTCTAATTTCCTCTGTGCTAACTCCTTCCTTCCCAAACTTGGGGTCCACATTCTTCCATGAATGTTTAATTACATGTTATTACTCTCCACAGATATTACTGGCTCAAGTTTCTCTCTTCTCAAAATCACTAAACCTCACATTTTCAATAAAATAGTTCGATATTCTCAAGGGAGAACCTAAAATTATGCACTCTCTCTACATATCACTTTCTTTGCTACTTTGAAGTTACTTACCTGCTTCCCAGAGAATGCTTTAATTCTTCTTTCCACACTGATTTCAATGTTTGTTTCACAGTCCTTTATTCTATCCTGCTTCTGACTTTGTATCTGAGACTGCTAATTGTCTCCCAATTATGCAGACTCCCAATATGCAGTCTTTATTTCTTCTTTTTAATAAAGAGCTCCATTAGGTTTACTGGAACAGAGTCAGCCAGCCAGAGATATATATTTCAACTGTTCTTGCATCTGGGCAGCAGGCTGTGAGAATAGGAGCTGCACCACTTCCAGATCAGCTGCCGTTAAGTTTCTCTTTTGCTTTTTGCAAACTGATTTGTGAACCCGATGGAGAGAGAGTTTGGACTACTTGGAAAAGGAAAACAGCCTCAGGGATGGTAGAGGAATAAAATAGAGAGAACCTGAATTTCTGTATTATTTTGTAGGGTTAAATTTCCACCAACAGTCACCTGTAACTTTAGGGAGCGGAATACTTATTTGAATGAGTGTTTGTGGGGGGTGGGGGAGGGGGGGTTGTTGTAAAAACAGCTTAGCCAGCACCAACTTAACTGACAAAGCATCTTGATAACACTTCTAAAATCCTCGAGAATATCTTCCTTCTATTCAAAGACTACCATATCTTTTCCCCATCTCAGCCATGCCCATATATTTTAATGACATCTATATACCTCCGATGGAGAGAGAGTTTGGACTACTTGGAAAAGGAAAACAGCCTCAGGGATGGTAGAGGAATAAAATAGAGAGAACCTGAATTTCTGTATTATTTTGTAGGGTTAAATTTCCACCAACAGTCACCTGTAACTTTAGGGAGCGGAATACTTATTTGAATGAGTGTTTGTGGGGGGTGGGGGAGGGGGGGTTGTTGTAAAAACAGCTTAGCCAGCACCAACTTAACTGACAAAGCATCTTGATAACACTTCTAAAATCCTCGAGAATATCTTCCTTCTATTCAAAGACTACCATATCTTTTCCCCATCTCAGCCATGCCCATATATTTTAATGACATCTATATACCAAGAAGTGTAATTTCAAAATCTCCTATTGAGTTGTGATTTATGGTCCTTAATTGTTACATACTTTAACTCTCTTCTTAGCACCATAATTCTAGACTTCTGGTCCTTATTTGCCTGGATGTCTATTTAGGAGTATCACGAGACAGAATAGTCAAGACAGAAAAACAAAGCATCTGTTTGAAAAAAGAGGGGAAGGTATTTACCAATATCACATGCTACTGAGAAGTCAGGTAAAATGAAACCTATCAGACAAAGGTTGTCATTGGATGTAGAAAGTTCAGAAATGTGGTGAGTTTAGTAGTTGGATTACTTTGAGAAATAAGTAGACACAGATGATATTATTAATTCTAGAATTCTATAAATGTAAGGGAAAAGCAAGCAAAACTTAATAAATCTTACTCTATATCACATTTCAAACAGAGACTTTCCTTACTCTTTAACTCCACTTTTGCTTCCCCTGTTCTTCCAACACTTATTTTCACCCTATGCCTTGTCTCCCAGCTTATTCAGAAGACTGAAATGGTTTGACTGATCAGATTCCACTTTCTTCAGTTCAAAACAGTCTCCATGTACGTGTTGACTGGAAAACATGCGCAACGTAAACGTTCAGAGTTATGGTTTATTTGGTGGACATTCTTACGATGTCAAGTCTGGAAGGCAGCATCTCCAGCAAGCCACAGAGAACTGCTCCAAGGAGGTGAGGGAGGAGCTAGGATATAGTTTTGCAATAAAGGGCAGGTGGTTGGAAGGTATAAAGATTATTGTTAATTGAAGAAAGCTTGATATCTCAAGTTAAGGAATTTAATGCTTTTCTTTGTATGGGAAGATGGAAGAGCCGGGGGCTCAATGAAATAATTCCTTTGATACACACCTCAGCTACTTGGGATCTGTGTATCCTGCATTTTCACATCCTGAGTTTTCTCGGCTGCTCCCTTGGGTCTGGCTGCAGTCTAATGACTGCTAGATGGCAAGTGTCTTTTGTTTCCTTCCTGAGTTCCCTTAGGGCTCACCATCAGGAGGCTGGGATCGCTGATGACTGGGGCATCTTTTGTTTCCTGATATGGCTGGCAGTATTTTATTTCTCATATGTATAATCTCAGTGTTGTTTCCTTGCTTCGAACAATCCTCCCTCCCTTGTTTGTGCTACAGTCTGCAGCCATACACATGATTTGTCTTAGGTCACGTCCTTAAAACTTTCAGCAACTGCTATCCATTTCTCCATCCCCAGGCATTCCTTCTATAATGACCACCTTCTCTTTGCCTGTGGTAACAAATTCATGTCTCTTCACCCTCAGTAAGATTCATCCCTCAACCTCAGCTGCTTTCAGACGGCTTTCCAGTCCTTTCTTTAATTACCAAACTTGTTGCAAGAACGTTGGCTTGGTGCTTCCTTTTTCTCTCTTGGCGCTCCTTTCTCTCTTTCGGTGAGAGAAAGATCTGACGTCTTTCCTAGTGTTCTGTCTCAAAATTCACAGTGATCTCTTAATCATCTTTATGTCATTATCTGACTTAGCCATTCTGCATGCTTCTTTCTTTTAGCCTTTTTGTCCAAATTTTTAAAAATTTAATTTCTTTGTTGATAGAGATAGTATCTACTTTCTATAAAAAATTTTTACAATATACATAAATTCATTAAAGTGACATATAAACAGATAAGGTTATTGTAAATTATTTGGGTTTTCTTTGTAATCTCTCATCTGATCTATTTTAAAAGATGTTTCCATGGTTATAAATATTTTTTACTGTTTTTTAAAGATAAAAATATATAAGCTCAATTGTACCAAGTACATGTTGACACTTTGCTCATTTTTATTTAATATTATAAATAATAGTGTATATTAAATCTGCCAGTGGTGTCCTGTATCCATCAGTTACCCTTGAATTACTACAAATGCTATTTTATGCCTTGTTGCCATTTATTATGGGAAAAATATTCATCCCTGTGCCTTCATTTATAAAATGTGACTTTGTGCATTTGAATCTTAAATTATGCATTGTCTATTATTAACACTGGTACTCCTGTTGTTTTAAAATTTTGTTTACTTATATAGATTTGCCCACAATTTTGATTCTGTTTGCATACCATTTTCTATTATTTGCTTTCATCCACTCATTCATTAATTCCCTCAAATAATATTTCTTGTGACATTGTTGTATACCACACTAATGATATAATGGTGTATGAGATAGGCCAAATGCATGCCTTCAGAGGGTTTATAGTCTAGTAGATGACATAAATAAGATGATAATAGTATAATTGATAAGCATCTGTTCCGTTCAGTCGCTCAGTCGTGTCTGACTCTTTGCGACCCCATGAATCACAGCACACCAGGCCTCCCTGTCCATCACCAATTCCCGGAGTTCACTCAGACTCACGTCCTTTGAGTCTGTGATGCCATCCAGCCATCTCATCCTCGGTCGTCCCCTTCTCCTCCTGCCCCCAATCCCTCCCAGCATCAGGGTCTTTTCCAATGAGTCAACTCTTCGCATGAGGTAGCCAAAGTACTGGAGCTTCAGTTTTAGCATAATTCCTTCCAAAGAAATCCCAGGGTTGATCTCCTTCAGAATGGACTGGTTGGATCTCCTTGCAGTCCAAGGGACTCTCAAGAGTCTTCTCCAACACCACAGTTCAAAAGCATCAATTCTTTGGCGCTCAGCTTTCTTCACAGTCCAACTCTCACATCCATACATGACCACTGGAATAACCATAGCCTTGACTAAATGGACCTTTGTTGGCAAAGTAATATCTCTGCTTTTTAATATGCTATCTAGGTTGGTCATAACTTTCCTTCCAAGGAGNAAAGCATCAATTCTTTGGCGCTCAGCTTTCTTCCCAGTCCAACTCTCACATCCAAACATGACCACTGGAAAAACCATAGCCTTGACTAGATGAACCTTTGTTGGCAAAGTAATGTCTCTGCTTTTCAATATGCTATCTAGGTTGGTCATAACTTTTCTTCCAAGGAGTAAGCGTCTTTTAATTTCATGGCTACAGCCATGAAATTTCACCATCTGCAGTGATTTTAGAGCCCCAAAAAATAAAGTCTGACACTGTTTCCACTGTTTCCCCATCTATTTCCCATGAAGTGATGGGACCAGATGCCATGATCTCGTTTTCTGAATGTTGAGCTTTAAGCCAACTTTTTCACTCTCCTCTTTCACTTTCATCAAGAGGCTTTTTAGTTCCTCTTCACTTTCTGCCATAAGGGTGGTATCATCTGCAAATCTGAGGTTATTGATATTTCTCCCAGCAATCTTGATTCCAGCTTGTGCCCTAGTGATAAAATTTTAGTTCTTATAAACAAGTATAAAGGTATCAGGATTTTTTTGATGTTTTTACTCAACTGCTCTCAATGAGTCTCAATAATAAATCATTTTCAAATGACTTCAGAAGCTAACGCTTCCTAAATCTTCAGTTTTAGTTTAGGGAAAGATGAGCCTACCTAAAAAAATTATCACGGGCATCTTTCCTAAGAAAATAAATACCAAGTTCCCTGCTTCAAATTCCCACCCCTCTGATGAATTCTGCCTCAGTCTTATCCTTGACCCCACTCCTAACCCTACTTCTTCTCCCAGTTTTTTTCTTCCACTTTTCAGTTTCTTTCTCAATGAGACCCAGCATATTCTGCAGCTCTCTTTAGGAATACAACCCAGGACATGGCCCTGCCAAAGCGGAAGAAGACAATGAGAATAAAGAGAAATTTGAAGCATTTGGCAATAGCTTCTGGTGTCAAAGGAGGAAAGAAAGAGTAAATGAAAACCCACTTCTAAAGTGGGCCTTTGTCACTTTACAAAGCATTTGTTTTGTTCATGGTCTCAGTTGAGATTCACTTGATCTCAAGGTTTCTCTTAAGTAGTGTTGATTCTTGGAGGCCACTATTTTGGTTTGTTTGCTTGCTTTTAACCAGACTGGTTTAAATTCCTCATATTGATCATGCTTCTGTCTTCAGGATTCTGGGTTCTCGAAGCTCTTGTCCTGGCACGTGAGTTTCATATTCTTCTTAGCTTTCTGTCTTCATTTGTGTCTGAACAACTATCTATGATTATAGCCTCTACATGAAAGTGAAAGAGCAAAGTGAAGAAGTTGGCTTAAAACTCAACATTCAGAAAACTAAGATCATGGCATCCATTCCCATCACTTTATGGCAAATAGATGGGGAAACAATGGAAACAGTGACAGACTTTATTTTGGGGGGCCCCAAAATCAGTGCAGATGGTGGCTGCCGCCACAAAATTAAAAGACGCTTGCTCCTTGGAAGAAAAGCTATGACAATCTAGACAGCATATTAAAAAGCAGAGACATTACTTTACCAACAAAGTTCATCTAGTCAAAGCTATGGTTTTTCCAGTAGTCATGTATGGATGTGCGAGTTGGACCATAAAGAAAGCTGAGCACCGAAGAATTAATGCTTTTGAACTGTGGTGTTGGAGAAGACTCTTGTGAGTCCCTTGGACTGCAAGGAGATCCAACCGTCCATCCTGAAAGAGATCAGTCCTGGGTGTTCATTGGAGAGACTGATGCTGAAGCTAAAACTTCAATACTTTGGCCACCTGATGAGAAGAACCAATTCATTGGAAAATACCCTGAGGCTGGGAAAGATTGGAGACCGGAGGAAAAGGGGACAACAGAGGATGAGATGGTTGGATGGCATCATCGATGTGATGGACATGAGTTTGAGTAGGCTCTGGGAGTTGGTGATGGACAGGGAGGCCTGGTGTGCTGCAGTCCATGAGGTTGCAAAGAGTTGGATATGACTGAGCGACTGAACTGAACTGATAGCATTGACATCTTGTAGTTCAGATAATTAACATTTAATGTGACACTATTACCTAGTCTTAGACTTGTTTGCTTGACAGTTTCAGAGCCTGAGGCTTATAAAGATTAAGAAAATTGCTTATAACCACACATCTGGCTAATGACAGAGCAGAAATGAGACTTGTCATTACCTGAATCCTCATTGAGCCCTCTTTGTACTCTTCTACATCAACTTGGACTAATGGAAAAGGTAGCTGCAGAGCCTCCTACACTTCCCTGTTAGTCCCCACTATACCCTGGGTGTCTGCACTGGCTCCAGTGCCATGCTGAAAGTCAGCATCCTGGGGCACCCCTCCAAATCCAGGAGTCATACTCCTTCCAAAACACAGCATCTTGTGCTCACTCCCTAGTCACCTGCTTCCACTAGAATGAGGGCTACCAGTTAGACCACCCACACAAATGCTTCTGAAAAACATTGAGACCAGAACTGAGACCTTGAAATTTATTGACAGAAGCAAAGCAACACTTCAGCTAGACACAAGATCTAAGCTCATAGCTCCTTCCATGAACTCACATCCACTGTCCCCACCTCTGATTCGAGTAGACACATCATCCCAGCCCATCTAAGAAGACTTGAAGGCAATTTTTTCTCTTCCTTGTTTTACTGTAGCAGCCTAGGCTTTTACTTATCTAGTCTCTAATGTCACTGTTCCTTCCTTTGAATTTATTCTCCCCATCTACTCTGTAATCATTTATCTCTTTTTCCTGGGTCAGAGCAGCTGGCAATTTATGTCCTATAAAAAGTTTCCCATTTGATTCCAAACACAAGGGTAATAGTAGCAACTTCACTTCTCTACCCAGATCCCCACCTGGCTTCCTATGCTTTCACATCAAACAGCCAGTGCCCGTGGCTTATTTTGGCTGACTTCCCTTGGGTTCTTAGAACCCACTTTGCCCAGTGCTTGGAGAGCTAAAATTTACTGGGAATTTACTTCCCTTTGAGGTGGGCCTTAATGAAAGACAGATGTGAGAGCCTGAAGGTCTGTCTCCCTTCCTTCTGGTTGACACAAATCCAAGCAATAAGTTACACCCACTATAGGATCAAGCTGAAACTACTTGTGCAGAACTTTGGCCAATCCACCATCTTTTATTGGCTTCTTCCCTGTCCTTACACTGCCTCTCTTAATATCTCTTCCTTAATAAATCACTTCACATAAATCTTCATATCAGAGTCTGCTACTAGGAAACCCAAGTGAGGCAAAAGGCTTTAAAACAATCTTGTTTTTTTTTTTTTTTTACTCTAACATCAAAGGTTCTGGATACCAAGAGCCCATAGTAAGTAGTTACAGCCCCTCTGTCCAGTCTTGAGCCTGAGTAGTTGTCAATTATTCATCCACTCTTTTAGATTTTCTAGTACTCCTCATGATAAAATGTAGAAAATTCCAATTCTCCTGACATAACTGGGGCCACATGTTTGATTGTAATGCCTATGCCGGTCTCAAAGACAAAATTTTACATTGCTGTAAGGACATACAGGCCCTGGAGTTGAATTAATTTAAACTTTTAAAGCGATATTTTCCCTACCGATAATCTAAGTCAAAACTGCTCTGGTGCTGATACATACTTTCACCAAATTGTTGTACAGTCACTCAGTCACATCTGACTCTTTGTGACCCCATGGACTGCATCACACCAGCTTCCCTGTCCTTCACCGTCTCCTGGAGCTTGCTCAACTCATGTCCATTGAGTTGGTGATGCCATCAACCATCTTGTCCTCTGTTGTCCCCTTCTCCTCTTGCCTTCAATCTTTCCCAACATCAAGGGCTTTTCTAAGGAGTTGGCTCTTCACATTAGGTGGCCAAAATATTGGAACTTCAGCTTCAGCATCAGTCCTGCCAATGAATATTCAGGGTTGATTTCCTTTAGGATTGACTGGTTTGATCTTGCTGTACAAGAGACTCTCAAGAGTCTTCCCCAACACCATGGTTCAAAAGCATCAGTTCTTCAGTGTTCAGCCTTCTTTATCGTCCAACTCTCACATCCATACATGACTATTGGAAAAGTCATAGCTTGACTATACAGACCTTTGTCAGGAAAGTAATGTCTGCTTTTTAATACGCCATCTAGGTTTGTGATAGCTTTTCTTCCAAACAAGATGTCGCCCTGAATGGTCAGTTTTCCATTTCCACCATCTATTTTGCCACCTGATTATTAGCCAGGGTTCTTTGCTTGTATTTTTAGGTGCTTGTTCAGAGGCCCTCATGTTAATTTAACTTATTCTCTGCTGCTACATTCTTACAGATATTGAATTGAGCCACTTAAATTTCTAACCAGAGTTCATCTGTGATGACATACTATACCTGTCAACTAGAGAGAGCATTCCACAGCAACTATTGCTTTCATTTTCCCTAGTCTTTCCTGTATCATTGGCTATGAAGCCTACACCAGCATCAAGCTATATCCTGGAAAACCTCCAAACCTCCCCCCAAATCTTCAGACCAACAAAAAAAATCAAAACATGCCCATAGGAACTGTGTACTAGGGACCAAACTGGAAATGCTACCTGCCCTTCCACTCTAATGTCCATCTATTCCTAATACCAACAACCAAATCAAGCCAAGAAAAGTCAGAGGAACCAGAGATCAAATTGCCAACATCCGCTGGATCATCAAAAAAGCAAGAGAGTTCCAGAAAAACATCTATTTGTGCTTTATTGACTATGCCAAAGCCTTTGACTGTGTGGATCACAATAAACGGGAAAATTCTGAAAGAGATGGGAATACAGACCACCTGACCTGCCTCTTGAGAAACCTACATGCAGATCAGGAAGCAACAGTGAGAACTGGACATGAAACAACAGACTGGTTCCAAATAGGAAAAGGAGTACGTCAAGGCTGTATATTGTCACCCTGCTTATTTAACTTATATGCAGAGTACATCATGAGAAACGCTAGGCTGGAAGAAGCACAAGATGGAATCAAGATTGCCGGGAGAAATATCAATAACCTCAGATTTGCAGATGACACCACCCTTATGGCAGAAAGTGAAGAGGAACTAAAAAGCCTCTTGATGAAAGTGAAAGAGGAGAGTGAAAAAGTTGGCTTAAGGTTCAACATTCAGGAAACAAAGATCATGGCACGAAGATCATGAAGTGAAGTCCCATCACTTCTTGGGAAATAAAAAACTCAGATGATGCTTATTAAGTATTCATGAGTGTGCTATCTTAACACAATCTTGAATCATGATTAACAACTCTGAATTCCCTTTTATGGGCAGTTTTCTAAGCCCTAACTCAACCATTTCCCTTATCTGGCTATGATAACCTGGGTTACAGTAGGCACGTACCCAACTTCCAGAGGGCTTCCCTTGTGGCTCAGCTGGTAAAGAATCCACCTGCAATGTGGGAGACCTGGGTTTGAGTCCTGGGTTGGGAAGATCCCCTGGAGAAGGGAAAGGCTACCCCCTCTGGTATTCTGGCCTGGAGAATTCCATGGACTGTATCATCCATGGACTCACAAATAGTCAGACATGACTGAGTGACTCACTTTCACAACTTCCAGAGACCCCGCAGATACCTAGTCCCTTCTTCCCAGTGCCTGTGGAACTACTCAAGAGACCAGTCCTCAGGAAGCCCAGGAAACCTAGCCAACTCCACCCAACTCTGCTTGACATTTGTAAACTGCTCCCTACAGTTCAAGCTCACTATTACCCTGTGTCAGGTGTAGCCTCCTGTTGGGGAGGTTTCTCTTATTTGGAGCTTTGAGTAATGGAGTTCTGCCTCTCATCTAATGAGTGACTTTATGTGTGTCCCACCATCCAAGAAAGCTTTAATCATACCTAAGATCATGTAATTATGACACAAAAGCCTGACAGGAAACACATTAATCAAAATAAAAGTATCATCTATAAATGGACAGTGTGAAATTCTGTGCTATGGATGGGCTGCAGTGAGAACAACACAGTATCATTTAGTTGATATTCCTGCCAAAGATGCATAATCTGAATTGACTCTTGAGAGAACATCACACAGACGCAGTTGTGGGCCATTCTAGGGAATAACCGGGTAATCAAGGTCATGAAAGGCGTCAGTTGTCCCCAAACCATCATAGCCTTTTCACGTGCCAAAGGAATATTGGTCCAGTCTACTCAGCAGGAACCTGAGGGAGATGGTAGTGCCCACCATGCCCTCTCGGCTAGGCACACACTTGGCACACACAGCATCCTCATTTGCCCGTGGACTGGTATCAATACCACATATATATGCCCCTTCCTAACCTATTTTCTCTCCAGTCATGTTTTTCACTGTTTCTGAACCCTTTGATATGTAACCTCATATTGGACCTTGATTTCTGATTTTCTGAGTATGAACCTAAGCTTCGTGCACCATTTTGTAATCCTGAGCATCCTAGCAGACTGTGCCCCAGGTGGGGTATCCAAAACTCCAGTGTGTGCCCTGATTCTTATTTGTGCCTAAGAGCCCTGCTACAGTCTCATCCCCAGAATAAGTGAGAGCCTGATACAGATGTTTTCTGGGTCCCCTACTGGTTCAAATTGGATTTACTTTCATACCACAGTATTATAGTAATACTGTTTTTCATAACTTAAAGAAAATATATAGAAAAACATGGTAACCTCCATCTACTTTGTCAAATGAAGCTTTAAATTCATAATTGGCAGTTATGTTTTCCATATACGAAGTTCTGAATTCACTAGTAAGTGATATATCTAATTTTACCCTAACAATAGATATAATTTTCGTTTGAATACATAGTAGAACTTCTGAATTATAATTTTACTTCAAAATATGATGAACAGAAATCAACTTTAGGTAGTTTCAACCATGCTTTGTTGGCTCAAAGTATAATTGAGGATTTTACAAAACAGCCTCATTTTTATATCTCTCTGTGTATGTCTCAAAGAACCAAATCAAAGAGTGGACAAATTTGTGCAAAAGAAGAGATATCCCCTGCTCTGAAGATTATTCCCTTATGAATATCCTGGGAGAAGCAGTGACAATTCGAGCCTGGAATATTGCTGGATTACCTTCGGACTCATTTTCTATTGATAACGGGATTATCATAATGTAAGGAAAATGTTTTTCTCACAAGTGTTCTCTGTCAATCAATAGATTTATTTATCTGTATACCTTTTTTTTAATGCAGCAGTAAACTTTTATAGTATTAAAAATTACTTAATAAATTAGTTAAATTAAGTATGGATGAGCATATCCTTTTCCAATTAATGTTGGAGCCTTTGAGTATTGGAGACAGTAGTAATTAAACTAAAAACCTCAGATGACTTTTGCTTAATTTTTAATCAATTTTTAGCAAATAGTGCAAAACCCTGCCATAAGTAAGTGAAGTCCCAAATTTTTATTCTCATAGAACACAGGGTTTTGTTATTGTAGGTTAATGAAACATCCAGGGGTAAGTTTGTGGTGATGATGTGTTAGTCCCTGCTGGGTGTAGGACCACCTTAAGTGGTATGGATACATTTCTGGGTCCTGAACTGACTGGGGCTTTTCAAAAAGTGGTGCTATTCCTAGAATCTCCTGGTTAGTAGATAAAACCCATGGAAATGAGGTTTTGGGAGGATACTGGAGGCTCATCCAACCTTACCTTTCCTTGGGGTCTTGCCTTTCAGAAGCCAAGGACTTCACTCTGCCCTACTGTGAGGACAATTATTGTATTATTTTCAAGGTCACATTATGAAGAGTCTTCTATCACTGGGCCAGTCTTCTTGGAGGTTTTAGCATGTTAGGAATAGCACAAGTAAACCATCAGTAGGAAACATTCAGTTTTGTGTTATGTGTTTTGATTAGTTGTTAGTTTACTACTGAAAAAATACTGATATGATATTACTTAAAGTAAAAATGGTTGACGCATGTAAATTTTTATTTTTATTTTTTTATTTTTTATTTTATTTTGAAATTAATTTTTATTTTTTAGTTTGTTTTGCTTGACAATACTGTATTCGTTTTGCTGTACATCAACATGAATCAGCCACGAGTATACATGAACTCCCAATCCCGACCCCCACCTCCCCTCTCCTGCCCCACACTATCTCTCTGGATTATCCCCGTGCATCAGTCCCACACATCCTGCATCCTGCATTGAACCTAGACCGGCGATTCGTTTCACTTATGATATCATACATGTTACACTGCCACTCTCCCAAATCATCCCACCCTCTCCCTCTCCCACAGAGTCCAAATGGCTGTTCTATACATCTGTGTCTCTTTTGCTGTCTTGCGTACAGGTTTATTATTACCATCTTTATAAATTCCATATATATGTGTAAGTATACTGTATTGGTGTTTTCCTTTCTGGGTTACTTCACTCTGTATAATCGGCTCCAGCTTCATCCACCTCATTAGAACTGATTCAAATGTATTCTTTTTAAAAATAGAATTAGCCACTATGGGTAAAAACCAGTTATTATTAAGTTTTTATGAGTAATATTCATGAAAATTATTCTACAAATTAAAATTATAGTGAACAAATTTCTTAATTGTTCAGCAAATGATCCTGACATATGGATTTTTATATCATTTATTTATTGGACTATTGTTAAAGGACTAAACTTCCCTAGGAAATACTACTCAGCCACAAAAAAGATGAAATCTTGCCACTTGTAACAACATGGATGGACCTTGAGGGTATTATGCTAAGTGAAATAAGTCAGATGGAAAAAAACAAATACTGTATGTTTTCACTCCTATGTGAAATATTAAATAAGTAAGTAGATAAATAATAAACAAAACAAGCAAACACATGGATACAGAGAGCAAAGTGGTTACCATAGAGGAAGGAGTGTGAGGGGAAGGTGAGATAGGTAAAGGGAATCAAAGGTTTGGTAATGAATGGAAACGATCCTTTGGTGGTGAGCATGCTGCAGAAGTCAAGATGTAATATTGTACAAGTAACAGTGATAATAAAATTTTATTTTAAAATTTTCAGTAGAAAAATAAAGACGTCTACCTTTTACCTTGTCCAGCTAGACCGATTAGTACTTAGTACTTTGTCGCTCAGTCGTGTCCGACTCTTTGCGACCCCATGGACTGTAGCCTACCAGGCTCCTCCCTCCATGGGATTCTCCAGGCAAGAGTACTGGAGTGGGTTGCCATTTCCTTCTCCAGGGGATCTTCCCGACCCAGGGATCGAACCCGGGTCTTCTGCATTGCGGGCAGACGCTTTAACCTCTGAGCCACCAGGGAAGCCCCAAACCGATTATCTTCAGCCTAAATAATAGTCCAGATGTTGTTCGTGTTGTTGCCGCTGCTGTTTTCTTCTCAGAAAAAAAAACCTTTGCTCTTCCCAAATCGTTGTGAAAATAATTGATCATGTCCCATGTAGTAGTAGTTATGCATTTATTATTTTGATTTGCAATTCCTATACCTTTGTTCTACCTAGTAGGACATCTAAACCTATTCCTATAACTGTTATGTATTCAGTGGAGAATAATATACTTGTTAGTTTCTAGCAGATAAATACCCTTTCTTTTAGGTCCAGTCATATTTCAATAATACTGGAACTGTTGATGAATATTTCCGCTTTTAAGATTCCAGATCTTTCAGTGATTATTTGTCAAGATGAACTCCCATTTCAGGAAGTAGAGAAATAGTTTTAATGAGCCATAACTCCTACGTGTTTGCTATGTTTGTAAAAGTGTTATATTATTAGCAAGAAGTAATGGTAGAAACCTTACTAAGAAGGAAGTAGTAACATTTTTCATTCTTGGTTTTTTTTTGTCAATGATTTTGGTAATCTTTTACTGAGAGGTTTCAGGAAATAGGTTAAGGTGATCATTTTGAGGGCCTCCCTGGTGACTTAGTAGTAAAGAATCCATCTGCCAGTGTAGGAGATACAGGTTTTTATCCCTGACTGGGAAGATTCCTATAGTAGGAAATGACAATAGGCTCCAATATTCTTGCCTGGAAAATTTCTTGGACAGAAGTGCCTGGCGGGCTACAGCCCAAAAAGGGTCACAAAGATTTGGACATGACTAAGGGAGTGAGCACGCATGCTTGATCATTTTGAAGTATCAGATAAGTCTTCCTCGTCAGTGTCTTCTTCCTTCCCCAGAGATACTTCTTGATAATAATATCTAATACAGAGCACTTACTAAAGACCTGATTTGTGTTAGATACTTTTCACATACTATCCCAGCTAAGGGAGGAGTCGATAATTTAGGAAACTGGAAGAATATATAAAATTTGGACAAGTTAGAACATACTTAACTTTTAGAGCTACTGACACTTGAAGGTCATTGGCTAATCAGAATTTCAAGCACTAGTGATAACATTGAATGCAACTGGATGATATCTTAATGTTTCACAGGGAAGTATTAAGATTATTTAGCAGCTTGGTGAGTAGGTCAGACATATCTAATATAACTCTGCTTCTAAAAAATGTCTTTAAGTTTTCATTTCTACAGGAGTCAGATAAATTAGGTTTATTTCAGCAGCAATAATAACTGAGAAGAACACCCACCTTTATTTGTCTGTTTTGATCTAACTTTGTGTATGTATGTATATGTGTGTAAAGAGGAAAAGAGCAAAATCCTTTGGAATGCACCACTGCTATGTATCTAAATTCCTTCCTTCCATGCAGACTACATATATCATCATGTTGTTCAGTCACTGAGTCGTGTCTGACTGTTTGTGACCCCATGGACTGCAGCACGCCAGGCTTCCCTGTCCTTCACTATCTCTCAGAGTTTTCTCAAATTCCTGTCCATTGAGATGATGATGCCATCCAACCATGGTGTGGTTGATATCACTGAAATTAGATGTAACAGATTATTATTTTTCTGTTTTTACATCTTATTTTTGTTGCCCTCTTCCTCATTTCTTATTTTAGAATATTTGAATGATCCACCATTTTTAGTATCCCATTTTAATTTATCAATTTTTACTATAATACTTTGCATTATTTTTCAGTACAAATTTTCACAATCTATCTAGAGATGTTTTACCACTTCAGTTAAAACGTAGAAGCCTTGTAACTGTACAAGGCCCCCCGACCCTCCCCTGATTATGCTATTGTAGTCATATGTATTACATGCATTGAAACTCTGCCCCTCCACACACACTCGGTGTTTTGCCTCAGTATTCATATACATTTAAAAGAACTTAAGAGGGGGAAATAGCCTGTTCTATTTACCATTTTTGCTCCTCTGTTATTTCTAAAATTCACTGTAGCATCATTTCCCCTACGGGTGAAGAACTTTAGCATTAGTATCTGTTTAGAGCAGATCGGCTGGCCCATAATTTTGAGAACATCTTCATTTTGCCTTTATTCTTAAAGGATATGGGCTTCCCTGGTGGCTCAGAGGTTAAAGCGTCTGCCCGCAATGCAGAAGACCCGGGTTCGATCCCTGGGTCGGGAAGATCCCCTGGAGAAGGAAATGGCAACCCACTCCAGTACTCTTGCCTGGAGAATCCCATGGAGGGAGGAGCCTGGTAGGCTACAGTCCATGGGGTCGCAAAGAGTCGGACACGACTGAGCGACAAAGTACTAAGTACTAAGTACAGTGGACATAAAATGCTGGGTTGACAGTTCTTTTCTTTCAACACTTTAAATATGTTCTACTGTGTTCTGGTTTCATGATTTCTGATATAAAATCTGCAGTCTTTTGAATAATTGTCATCTAAATGTAATATATCATTACTCTCTGATGCTTTAAAAATATATATTTTTCAAATCTTTGGTTCTCAGCAGTTTGATTATAATGAGGCTGGGTGTGGGTGGAGGGTTTTTGGTTTTTTAGTTTCTCCTTTTCAGAATTGAGTTTTGTGAAGCTGTGAATTTATGTGTTTCACTGAATTTAGGAAAGTTTCAACAGTTTTTTCAAATATGTTTTCCACACCAATCTCTTTCTTCTTTCTGGCCCAAATGACATTAACATTAAATCTTTAAATATTTTCTCACAAGTTTTGATACTTTATTTCATTTTTACTATCCTTTTTATTATTCAAATTGGATAATTTTTATTCATAGGTCAGCAAGTTCACTGATTGTCTACCATTGAGTTCTTACAGTGAAAATTTTATTTCAGATATTATCGTTTTCAGTTCTCAAATTTTCATTTGATTCTTGTCATACTTTCTATTTATCTGCTAGAATACTTCTTTCCATTTGTTTTTAAAAGTACTCACCTTTACCAAATGAAGTGTTGTTATAATAACTGCTTTAAAGGGTTTTTTCCTGTTAGTTCTAGCATCTGTTTCTTTGAGAATTAGTCACATTCTGGTTCTTTATATATTGAGTAATTTTGGATTGAATCCTGGTATAGCAGCCTGAACAGGTTATGACACCCCTCAGACTCTATGCACACAGAAGTCCCTTTTTCCAGCTCTTCTATCCCAAGAGAGAGATTTTCACTCGGTGTTTTAGGTGACTGCGTCACCACCGCTCTGCTGCGGTAACGCTGTCATGTGGCAGGGCTGGCCTGCAGGTAGGGGAGAGAGAACAGAGAGATCCCCGCAGTGCTCTCTGGCTCACACGTGATTCTCTTCTCAGTCTTCTATTTTGAGTTTCTGCTGCCTGTGCCTGCTGCATGAGGCCTATTCTCAGATCAAAACTGGAAGAGAGAAAACACACACAGGCGCACACACATGTGCCAGAAAGTCACCACTCCCTTATTGGTCATCCTCAAGCTTTAACCTTTCTTCCATTGACTTCTTATTACTTACTTTTTAGAATCTGCAAATTGTGGATTTTTGTATTTTATCCTACTGTCTTCAGTGTACTCAGTGATAGGTACAGGCTCTAATGAACTTCGCCAAGTTTGGTCAACACCAGAAGTCCTTTCTTCTGATTTTGAAATGGTGTTCTTTGCACCAGTATTCTTCATTCAGGTGTAATCTCTTATAAACTGTCCTTTTAAGAATGTGTTAACTTATATGGTCTTTGTCAGATTTTTTTTTTTTTTTGCTGTTGCCACTTTAGTGGGTTTCACATGCAGACTTTATTTGATTTAGGAAAAGGGGATAAAGGAAGAGTCAGCATGGTTCCTCCCTCAGGATACATAATTTAGTTGAGTGATGCAGCTAATAAATTAGAGAATTACTATAATAAAATATTATCATTATATGGAAGTACATAAATGTAATATGGATGAATGGCTAAAGAAGTTCCATGAGAAAAGATATTAAGACAGGCTTTATGGACTGATAGCATTTGAGTTTGCCATGAAATGTAGGTAGTACTTGAACATGAGAGGATGGGAAGAGGTACATTTTGGACAAAGAAACAGCATGAACATGGTATCGTACCTAAAAAAATGTGGAAGCAACAGAAGGAAGAGTGAGTCATTTTAGTTTCTTTAGGGAAGCATAAATGCTGTCTAACGCTCACATAATCCTCCAACCTTAAATATATTTCTAAAGTGTGTAACAGAATGAAATCTTAGATATAAGTTTTGTTTCTAATTTCCCTCTCACTTCCTTTAGTTTCTTATGGATAAGATCCCCTTTTTATTAGTTTGTTGCATCTAAGATATTGAACTATTCTTTTGGTCTCATTTCTTCCTCAATATAATTAATATTATAACTTGAGTTCTGTCCCCTTACCCACTACAAAATCATATGTTGAAGATATAATCCACCATGTTGTTATATCTGGAGATAGGGCCTTCAAGGTGATAGTTAAGGTCAAATAAGGTCATAAGCATAGAACCCTTTTCCAGTGAGAATGGTGTCCCCCTAAGAAGAATGAGAGATACCATGGACATACGTGCAGAGCAAAGGCCACCTGAGGACACAGCAAGAGGTCTGTGTTTTCTGCAAACCAAGGACAGAGACCTCTGCCAGCACCTTGATCTTGAACTTCCAGCCTCCAGAGATGGTAGAAAATAAATTTCTGTTAAGACAGTCTGTGGTAGTTTGTTATGGCTGCCCAAGCTGATTAATACATTATATAATGCTAATATTAGAGAACTGTGGTTACTTCCATTTGGGACAAATTATCCAATGAAATCTAAGTTTGTATTATAATGAGATAGAAATGAATATATTATCCTGATTCACCCCCAGCTTTTTTTTTCTTGTGTCCCAGCCACCTTTAATTTCCTCCTCCTCCTCTTCTGATGTTCTGCATGAATTTGCTATGCTCACTTATGGAAGAGCACTCTTCCCTAAAGAGTATCTTTAGGGAAACTGGCCAAAGTGACAACTTGTGTTTATTGAAACTTCTAAGAAAAAGAAGAAGATTGGTAATCTTCATGCTGTTTACATTTCACAGAAAGTAGAAAGCTATGTGGTTGGATACTATGTCCAGATGGCTGAAACTGGCTAACTCTTTGTGACCCAGCAACACCCTGAACTGTAAACTGGGTGCCTTGTGGTGGTTCACTGCTCTTGTTCTTATCCTAAAAAAGGAAAAATGAGTAAGAATAAAGCAATAAGTATGAGTTCTCTCATGGGGCAAACCCTGACTTTCATAGAATATATTTCTGTGCATAAGAAGCTCACACTCTCTGGGCAAGTATGTAGTGAACTATTGGATTGGCAAAAAACAAACAAAAAAAAATCACTTGTTTTTTTCCATAAGATCTTATGAAAAACTCAAATGAATTTTTGACCAACCCAATACAAATGTGACATTAAGTTTACAAGTGCTTGAAGTTACTGGGTCAACAATTGTGTTAACACTTAAGGGTTTATTGTCGTTATGAGGATTAGATGATACAAATTTTGCTTCACATCTTTATTTTTTTAGACCATTATATCTTTATTGGTCTAAATATCAAAGAGATATGATGTCTCCATCTTTTCTTTTTCCCTCTGTACAAATGATAGCAGATTGAAGATGAAGAAATGAAATGGCTTGCCCAAGGTCACAAGAGTGATAAACAGCAGGGTCTAGTGAAAAACTGGAGTTTCCTGATTTCTGGTACTCTTGACGGTTATGATTGCGATTTAAATAGCAAGAATAGCAAACATTTTCAAAAATATCCTTTAACATTTAAGAAATTGTAATTTTCCAAAAGGAGTAAAAGACTTGTGTTGTTTGCCAGATGGCTTTTATAGTTGTCATTCTAGTAGCCTGTTCAATTTAAATGTCTCTGCTTCAAGAACTACAGTTTCTCAAAACAAGTTACAAAATAAAATAGCACTATAAAGTATAAACTGTAAGAAAGTGATACATGCATCTTTACACAGAGACAAATTGTGACTTGACCAGCATTGTCTTCCTTTCCCTTTCAGGAATGCAAGAAGGTGGCCTCTGATGATAGATCCTCAAGGTCAGGCTAATAAATGGATCAAGAACATGGAAAAAACCAATAGTCTTCACCTAATTAAATTAAGTGACCCTGACTATGTCAGAACTTTGGAAAACTGCATCCAGTTTGGTACCCCTGGTATGTAGTTGAACAATAAGCATGCATTACAGAAATATTTGGAAAGGGCACAGTTAAACCCAAAATGACATAGGGTTTTTTTTTAAAAGGTATTTGAGCCAAGCTCATCTTAAATGATTACTTTGTTAATATCTGGTGTTGGACAGGGAGGCCTGGCGTGCTGCGATTCATGGGGTTGCAAAGAGTCGGACGCGACTGAGCAACTGAACTGAACTGAACTGAACTTGTTAATATCTTTCATTATTTATTGATAATGAATCAAGTGAGAACTTTAGAGATTATAGCTCTAACAGGTTAGGATGCTTTCTTTGTCCCAAGATTCATTTGAGATGTGTCTTCTAATTTAAATTAGCTGATTTCTAGTATAGCTAATTTAGCTGTTGTAATTTTTGTCTGTTGTTTGCCCTTCCTTAGTTCTCATGATAGCTCTACTTCTACAATGAAAAGAGTCACTTGATATGCCAAAAATGTTTTAACACATTAATCTAAATATTTCTCTATTCTTCTCTCTACTTATACTTATCCTACAAAAGTGGCAGAGAAGTGGGTATGTATTTTATGTGTCTGACTTGCCATTTATACTGGAGAAATTAAAAACATGCCAAGAATTTTTCAGTGAAGTTCTATACACAGGCCACAGTTGTCTACATAAACCAAAGACTTATGATTTGAATACGTTGGGGTTATTAGCCACATTTTGAATCCATATTGTCTATCAAATTTTGATTATTTACCTGACCAAGTAAATTGTCAACATTAGGAAAGGACAATATGTTTAGCCTGAGGACAAGTTAAGCAAATCCCAGTTGCTAATAGAATCAGTGACACATGGAAAGAATAAAAACAGATATACCAAATAGACTTACTGACAGTTTATTTTTACATATTAATATATTAATTGCAATTTTAGGCTTGGTTTGGATGAGAATGAGGTGAAAAAATCTAAGTCTACCTATAAAATGTTGTGTTTATATATATGGACACACAAACACTTACACAAGTAGTATTTCATTCATCTGACTGGTGTTCTTATAGTATAATGATATAGAGTTACCAAAAAAGAGATAACTTGATCTCTGTATCAGATATTTTGCTTGTTTAATGGGCAGGATCACACAATATATCTGTTATCAAAGTAGAAATTGAACATACGTCACTAACCCTTGTTAGGACCACTGTGCGCTGGCTCTGGAATCAGAGTACCTGCCTCTTTTACTCAGTACTTGGTTCAGTCACCTTTCTGAGACTCAATTTCCCCATTTATATTTTGTGCAAGGAAGAAATGAGTTGCTGTAATTTGGGTACTTATGACAGTGTCTGATAAAATCAGCTTATATTAGTTTTTTGTTTGGGATTTATTATGTGGTTTATCTATCAGTTTAGTTCATTTCAGTCCTTAGTCATGTCCAACTCTATGCGAGGCCATGGACTACAGCACGCCAGGCTTCCCTGTCCTTCACCAACTTCTGAAGCTTGCTCAAACTCACGTCCATCAAGTCCATGATACCATCCATCTATCTCATCCTCTGTCGTCTCCTCCTCCTCCTGCCCCCGATCCCTCCCAGCATCAGAGTCTTTTCCAATGAGTCAGCTCTTCACATGAGGTGGCCAAAGTACTGGAGTTTCAGCTTTAGCATCATTCCTTCCAAAGAAATCCCAGGGCTGATCTCCTTCAGAATGGCTGGTTGGATCTCCTTGCAGTCCAAGGAACTCTCAAGAGTCTTCTCCAACACCACAGTTCAAAAGCATCAATTCTTCGGTGCTCAGCCTTCTTCACAGTCCAACTCTCACATACGTGACCACTGGAAAAACCATAGCCTTGACTAGACAGACCTTTGTTGGCAAAGTAATGTCTCTGCTTTTGAATATGCTATCTAGGTTGGTCATAACTTTTCTTCCAAGGAGTAAGCGTCTTTTAATTTCATGGCTGCAGTCACCATCTGCAGGGATTTTAGAGCCCCCCAAAATAAAGTCTGACACTGTTTCAACTGTTTCCCCATCTATTCCCATGAAGTGATGGGACCAGATGCCATGATTTTAGTTTTCTGAATGTTGAATTTTAAGCCAGCTCTTTAAAACACTTTCCTCTTTCACTTTCATCAAGAGGCTTTTTAGTTCTTCTTCACTTTCTGCCATAAGGTTGATGTCATCTGCATATCTGAGGTTATTGATATTTCTCCCGGCAATCTTGATTCCAGCTTATGTTTCTTCCAGTCCAGCGTTTCTCATGATGTACTCTGCATAGAAGTTAAATAAGCAGGGTGACAGTATACAGCCTTGATGTACTCCTTTTCCTATTTGGAACCAGTCTGTTGTTCCATGTCTAGTTCTAAATGTTGCTTCCTGACCTGCATACAGATTTCTCAAGAGACAGGTCAGGTGGTCTGGTATTCCCATCTCTCTCAGAAATTTCCACAGTTTACTGTGATCCACACAGTCAAAGGCTTTGGCATAGTCAATAAAGCAGAAGTAGATGTTTTTCTGGAACTCTCCTGCTTTTTCCATGATCCATCGGATATTGGCAATTTGATCTCTGGTTCCTCTGCCTTTTCTAAAACCAGTTTGAACATCCTGAAGTTCATAGTTTACGTATTGCTGAAGCCTGGCTTGGAGAATTTTGAGCATTACTTTACTAGCATGTGAGATGAGTGCAATTGTGCGATAGTTTGAGCATTCTTTGGCATTGCCTTTCTTTGGGTTTGGATGAAAATTGATCTTTTCCAATCCTGTGGCCACTGCTGAGTTTTCCAAACTTGCTGGCATATTGAGGGCAGCACTTTCACAGCATCATCTTTCAGGATGTGAAATAGCTCAACTGGAATGCCATCACCTCCAGTAGCTTTGTTTGTAGTGATGCTTTCTAAGGCCCGCTTGATTCCAGGATATGTGGCTCTAGGTGAGTGATCATACCATCATGATTATCTTGGTCGTGAAGCTCTTTTTTGTACAGTTCTTCTGTGTATTCTTGCCACCTCGTAATTCTAATAATCACTACATTTTATTAACAAGGTAAGTATGTGACAAAGGATGTTAGTTATGTGGTTTAACTAAGGCTGTGTCTTCAGGTAAGGGAAGTGTTAAAACTAAGTCCTCAAATCTGCCTTTGTCCAGTGCTTTCTGTATCACTCACAGTTGCTTTAACCTACTTTTTGGAATGAAATACTTTAAAAATGGATAATGATTATTCACAATGCCTTCTACCATTAATCATCAGGGAGAAATGAAAAGTTTTAAATTTATTATAGAAAGAGAAACAGATGGCAGATTTTATAACTGTTTTTATATTTAGCCTTCAGGGAAAAGAATCAGTTACTATTACAATTTTAAAACATAAGCAACTAAAGACTCTTCCATTTAAGAAGTTCTCTTTAAGTTTTGACCTATTCCAGGAAAGTGACTTCTGATCCCTGCCAGGTGGCCTGGGCAGAGAAGGCAGAGGTTTTGCCTTCACCCACCTGCCTCGGCAGACCTCCCTTTTTTGTCGTTTAGATTGAGCTTTAAGATAGAAGCCTCTTTGAAAAAAGTATCCTGCTGCTTAAAGAAAAAGTTTGAAAGCCAATGTTCTAGAAAATAAAGGTACATCTGTATTAGCTGCACCAGTGGTCAAGGTGTGTGTAGAATGTTATTCACTTTAATATTCTGATAAGTTAACCATTTCACACTTTAATAAAGCTGGAAAAATGAATACTTTTTTAATTTTTAAAAAAAGAAATCAGTTTTAAAGGGCTTTTAATGGCCTTGCATTAACTCTGTGAAAAAAATTATTTGCATTTAGGGCAAAACTTATCATCATTTGAGCCTTCCTTGGGCAAAGCTACTTCTGATTCAGTGTTTCTTTCATTTCCTCATTTCTTTGTTCATTCATTCATCTTACAAATATTTATTTTGCAGCTGGCATGTGCAACTGAACACACAGCATGAAAATACAGACTTGGCCTCTGCTGTCTTTGAGCTTGTTTGTTTAAAGAGAGATACAGAGATTATGCATGGGATGAGGGTTAGATGGGAATACATGGCAGCTGGCAGTACATGTAACAAATGACATAGTTTCACATCCCTTAGCTTTCATCTGTACTCTTCCATCATTTTGGTGAATTCCTTCGAATTTAATATGCAGGTCAAACACCTCTTTCTATGACATCTCTCTCAAGCTGTCCAATCAAGTGCCAAGATTAAAACATTTGCAGATTTATACAACTGACCTTAGTGTTTTGAATATAACTGTTTCTCAGCACCAGCTCTTTGAGGGTAGTCAGTAAGTGCCCAGTAATTGATTAATCAACTTTGAATGCAATATGCTGCACAGCTGAACACAGTATGCAAATTTTTTCCTACTGAAGTCTCACATAGGATAATGTAGATAGTAGTGTAGTGTTAGTAGCTCAGTCATGTCCAGCTCTTTGCAATCCCATGGACTGTAGCTCACCAGGCTCTTCTGTCTATGGGATTCTCCAGGCAAGAATACTGGAGTGGGTTGCCATTCCCTCCTTCAGGGAATCTGTCCTGACCCAGGATTGAATCCAGGTCTCCCGCATTGCAGGCAGATTCTTTACCATCTGAGCCAGCAGGGAATACTATATTGTAGATAATTCATTAAAAAAAAAAAAAAACACAAAAACGATGTCATTTACAGTGGCTCAGTGGTAAAGAATCCGCCTGCAATGCGGTAGCCTTGAGTTTGACCCGAGTCAGGGCGATACCCAGGAGAAGGAAATGGCTGTCCATTCCACTATTCTTGCCTGGAGAACCCCATGGACAGGGGAGCCTGGTGGGCTACAGTCCATGGGGTCACAACTGAGTGACTTAGCATACAGCACATACGAAACAAAAACCTAGGATGACATTAACAATGCAGAGTAAAGAAATAACAAAATTTCACACCCACACAAAACAACAAAAGAATTGAATAAGGCATTGTTTTTTCACTGATCAAATCATAGTCTCACCTTGTACCAAAATGTGCTTCAGCTGAACTAAAGAGTTAAGTATGAAAGACAAAAAGGGAAGACCTAAATGCTAAAATGAAACATGAGGGAATAACAGTTGCCTTTGGAAAAGAAGTTTCTAAGAAAATACACAATGGAAAAAAATTTTAAGGTAAAAAATAATAGATTTGACTCTAAAAATTTATAATTTAAGCCAAGAAACATTATATATAAAAAAAAGTAGAGAATATCAATCACAATTTATGGAATTTATTTGTATCCCAATTTAGCAATCCAACACTAATCAAAGTATTTTAAAACAATGGGTAAACATATCCCTTGACTTGATACTTGATGAAATTGTGAATTACTGATAATTTTTAAGATATATTAATTTTTAAATAAGAGTCTTTAACTTTCAGAGATACTTACTCAAATATTTGCAGATGAAGTTTTATGATGACTGGGATTTGTGTAAATAATCAGGCTGAAATAAGGAATAGATGAAACAAGATTGGGTGAAATTAGCAAGAATATGCCATCCTTTTTACCTCTGAAAAAAGTTTGAAAATTTCTACAGCAAAAAGTTGAATTTTAAAAAGAAATATAAACATTTAAAACCAAGCAGAAAACTGGGGGTGATGTTTGCTACAAACAATATTTAAAAATACAAATAAAGTTTTAAAAGCTAGCACATTGTGACACTTGGTGCCCACTGTTCCCTAATAATCATTCTTGCCTCCTTATTATTAGCATCTCCTGTGTTTACCTGGGCACATTCCATTCAAAGTAATTAGAATAAATTTCCTAAATTCTGTGAATGTAAGTAGAAGTGCCATTTGTGTTCCCAGAAAATACCGTTAAACGATTCTTCTTTCTTTTCTGTTTCTTTTTTTTTCTGAAGGCTTCAATGTGTATTTTCTTTGAAAGACTAATTTGGCCCAAAAGATAAAGCCATATGCCAAAAATGGTGAAGCAGCAAGATAGCAGGAACTTGGATCTCTAACAGTTTAAACACAGTCCTTTCAGTCCTGGACAGATTACCTCAGGCTCCCCTTTACATGAGAGAGAAATTCCTTCTTGCTTGTGTCACTATTACTTGGGGTTTTTTAATCACTTGCAGCTAAACCTAAATGGTGAAAACATGCCCCACGACAGGAAAATAGGCAAATATTTTAGCATACAGTTTCTAGAAGAAAAAGTATAGTTAGACAAAGAGCACCTAAAGCATCAAGCCCAAAATACACATTTTGATAGTATTTTTTACCTATCAAATTATAGAAGTCATGAATGTAGTTCTTAATGCTTGCAGTATCACATAGTGGTTAAGAGAGCTGCGTAAGGAGACGGATTGCTTGATTCAAGTTCCTGCTTTTGTCGTTCACTAGATGAAAACTTTATTATAATCACTTGCTTCAGTTTCCTCATCTGTAAAACTAGGTTAATAATATTTGATACTTTTCAAAGTTGTGAGGATGATGAGAAAAGGCCAACACGATGCCTAGTGTTTGTGGGTATAGTGATATTGAATGAAACAGATTTAAATATAGAAGAGCTGCAGTGAACATTGAGGTGGATATATCTTTTCAAATTCAGTTGGGATTGCAGGATCATGTGGCAACTCTATTTTTAATTGCTTGAGGAACCTGCATACTGTTTGCCATAGTAGCTGCACAAATTTACATTCCCACCAACAGCAAAGGAGAGTTCCCTTTTCTCCACACTCTCTCCAGCATTTGTTATTTATTTGTGGACTTTTTAATGATGGTATGGCGCACTTCTTTATACTCAGAAGACAAAAATAGTTTTATGGGCAACCAGAAACAGCAGCAATTTAGAAGGCTGAAAGAATTTTGAGAGTTGGAATTTATAGTCACTATTTAAAATAACATGAAATCTTTTTCTGATTTTATTCCAGTGTTGCTAGAAAATGTGGGAGAAGAACTGGATCCGATCCTGGAACCTCTTCTACTAAAACAGACCTTTAAGCAGGGTGGAAGTACATGCATACGACTTGGGGACTCTACCATTGAATATTCACCAGACTTCCGCTTTTATATTACTACCAAGCTAAGAAATCCTCATTATCTTCCTGAAACTTCAGTAAAGGCCAGTATCTAAAATAAATGTTTCTTTACCAGCTTTGGAAGTCTGTATTTTCCTCCTGAGCCATGAAGAAAACAGGTCTTTCTAAGTAAAATGGATTTTGTCCTTGTTTGGCATTTCCTGAAATTGCTATAATAATTTCCAAATGTTGCTTTTGTGTGTGCATGTCAGTAATAAAGGAGCTTTCAGTATGCAGTGAAAAAAGACCATGATAATTTAATTTCTGCAATCAATATTATTCTTAGATTTGCACTGTTAAAAATAGATGACACACATGCACATTCTTTCTTTGCCGTAAATGATAATATGCTAATTCTTAGAGTGGGGATTCAGGAACAGAGCTTCATTCTTTCTTAGAATAAGTTTGCTGCTATCTGATTTTAAGGAAATGCTTTTGATCACTTGTTCTTTTATAATGATAAACATTCCTTTAAAAAGTAAAGTTAAAATTATAGTCAGTGACTAAAATGACTTGAGATGTTGAACTGTAACCAAGCTGCAGGAGCTTATTCCATTCATTATTCCCAGTTCCTAGCCCTGGTCGGCATTTGAGGTTTGACAAATTTTTGTAGAATGAATGAATGAGGGAGGGAAGGATAGTTTTCATTTATAGAAGCTCAGAGGAGAGGACGTTAAGAAATATTCAGATTTTGAAAGAAACATATATAGAGACAAGATTTATCCAGAGAATTCAAACACTGTTCATTATTAGAAATATTTAAATGAACATAGGCATCTCTCTGTAGAGCCAGAGAAAACACGAAGATGAAATAATTCATGCCTCAAAGGTGAAAATACATGAAAGGTAAAAAGCTCTCAAGAGGCTTACACTGTAAATAATGTATATGTCAAGTGACATTTTTTATGACTAGAAAGGCATAGAGGGATTCAGAGTTGGGGACACACTTTAGACTGGATATTCAGGGAAGCCAGGAAGATGGGGGGAAGGTGGAGTGACCCTTGAGCTTAGTTTTTAAAACACAATGTTAAAATATGAAAATTCTTGGGCACTGTTTTTAATTATTAAATATGTTATTTAAACACCTAAAAATTTTATTAAGTACTACTAGGAGAGGCAATATCTGCTAGTAGTGAAGAGCATGGATTCTGGAGTTAGACTTCCTTGATTCAAATCTCGGCTCTGTCACCTACCAGTTGTGTGACTTTGGCCATGTCGTTTAACCTCTCTGTGCCTCAGTTTCCTCATCTATAAAATGGAAATAATAAATGTCTAGCTCATAGAGTGATATGAAGACTAAATAATCTATGAAAAATGCTTATAATAAGACCCAGAAATAGTATTATGATTGTTAACTATTAGAATTATTATTTAACTTTCAAATTTAAGTGGAAAAGAATGACTCATAAAAGAAAATAAAACCCCGAAGCTGCATTACCAAAAAGCTTTTTTAATAAAACACATGGAACATCTTTTTTTACTTTTCAGTAAAATTTATGAAAAGATCACAGATAACATAAATAACAATTTATGTACAGTAATAACTAGTTATAGTTGAAGTCATAAACCACTGTGGATAGGGAACTATTTTATGATTCATTCTTGAAATCCTTGAGATCCCTAGAGTGTCTTATTGCTTCATTATTTTTAATTGCTGGGATTGATTAAAGAGGGATTAGAAAACATAGTGAGGCAGTTACTTGCTTTCATTTACAAATTAAAATACTTCCTCTTGATCTTATTTTTAGGATCTTTTATGTACCTTTTGCTTTCAAAAGTACCCAGGGGATGATACTGTGCTGCTATAATTCATTTGAATCTAAATGAAAATGAAATTTGAAGCCAATTTGTATGGTTTTAAATGTTTGTTAGCAAAATGGCTACATTTGCAAAATCTTTATGTCAAAAGATCTAACATTAATGGAATATGAATGAATACCTCCTTGTGTCTGAGGTAAAAGTTGTCAAACAGACATTTCTCTGAGCACTGTAACACTGGTTTGGGGATTGAAACAAATGTAATCCGTATACTTGGTTTCTCAGCCTAACAGGGAAAATCTCTTAGAAATGTTAATGATAATTTTTCCATGACTAAATTCTGAAGCAGTAGAGAATTGCACGACAACATTTAATCATTTTTAATCACTCAGTTTAAAGGATTGTTGCTTATTGTTCCATATAAATGTATGATTACAAGTGCCTATGTAATCACACTTAGTGGCATCCAAGGCCTGCCATGGGGCAAGCTGGGGGAGAGGTTTAGTCGGAAGACAGTACCATGGAGAAGGTGCCTAGTTGTGGGTGGAGGAGGCCGTCACCCTCACAGGGGTACATCAAGAAGCTGTTTTATACTTCCTGCTCGCAGGTAGGAAATTTCTCACAAAAACAGAATTACTCTGTCTCCAAAGAGGAAGTAATTCTCTTACAAGGAAGGTGGGAAAACAGAAGTTCTCCCAACTCAGCAGTCAGGGCTGAAGCATATGCAGATGGTTTATAGTCTGTGTGTCTGAGATTTCACTGTCAGTTCAAGGTAGGGACATTGAAAGGCATGTGAAAGGGAGAAGTGGGAAGTGATGCTCAGGACACAGGTACAGACCTTAATTCAAGACGTGAAGGCAGAAAATTGCACAATAGATGCTTAAAAAAACAGAGGAACAAGGGAGGTCAAATTAGGCCAAGATCGGGTATTTATTGGCTTATGGATCCATTGGTGACCAGAGCTAGAAAGTTGCTATAATTTATTGCTGTGAGTATTGATGAGTATGTAGAGGCAGGAATGAGAGCAGATTGTAGAGGGCTAAGAAATGAAGTGAGGCAGAGACAAAAGAATATACAAATAACATTTTCAGTTATACATTTAATAGTTAGAAGGCACAAAGAGAGCTCCTTCAAGAGCTGAAAGAGATTGTGTGGATGGTTTGTTTTTTGCTTTTTAAAGAGAGAGACCGAAGCATGATTACTTTCCCACGTGTGGGAAAGACTCAGGAGACAGGTAACTTTAAGCCTCAGGCAGCAGAGACCTGTGTGTAAGAGCCATTAAATGCTGAGATGAAGCAGGGTTAGCGGACGGCATCTTGATGGACGCTGGTGAACTGTGGATTCCTTTGTTCATAATAGTGGCTGAGTATCATATTGTAATGTAACATGATGCAATATAATGTGCTATACTGTGATATGATTAGATTATAGTATGTTATGGTTGCTGTTGTTGTTTAGTCACTAAGTTGTGTCCAACTCTCTGTAACCCCATGGACTGTAGCCTGCCAGACGCCTTCATCCATGGGATTTTGCAGGCACGAATACTGGAGTGGGTTGCCAGTTCTTTCTTCAGAGGATCTTCCAGACCCATGGATTGAACCCTGGTCTCCTGCTTGACAGGCGATTCTTTTCCCGTGAGCCACCTGGGAAGCCCCTAGGTTTTTCTGAAACATCTTAAGGAAAGATCCAAATGAACTTTTTGGGAAACCTAATATATATTTGAACTGTGGTGTTGGAGAAGACTCTTGAGAGTCCTTTGGACTGCAAGGAGATCCAACCAGTCTATTCTGAAGGAGATCAGCCCTGGGATTTCTTTGGAAGGAATGATGCTAAAGCTGAAACTCCAGTACTTTGGCCACCTCATGTGAAGAGTTGACTCATTGGAAAAGACTCTGATGCTGGGAGGGATTGGGGCAGGAGGAGAAGGGGACAACAGAGGATTGAGATGGCTGGATGGCATCAGTGACTCGATGGACGTGAGTCTGAGTGAACTCCGGGAGTTGGTGATGGACAGGGAGGCCTGGCGTGCTGCGATTCATGGGGTCCCAAAGAGTTGGACACGACTGAGCAACTGAACTGAACTGAACTGAATATATACTCATGACAAGTCATCACTGTGTTCTTTTTTCTCATGTCTCTGTTTGTTTCTCTTATCTCCTCTGTTTTTGGACACCACTAGGCTCCTTAAAACATAAATCAGCCGGTCCAGCCAATATTTAGGTTGGCCTGCAGCCTGATTCTGACTGATTTTAGGATTAATGGGTTGTCAGAAGTTGGACGAATTTGAAATAAGAATTAATTGATCACCAAACACAACTCTCTGAAGTATTACATTTATGACCATGAGACACTTTTGCAGATTTTTAATTTAACAATCCAGTTTGCCTATATCCTTAATCATAGTCTCCACAAATTTTACCTTTCATATATAGTGTGCTCAGTCACTCAGTGGTGTCTGACTCTCTGCAACCCTATGGACTGTAGCTCACCAGGCTCCTCTGTCCATGGGATTTTTCAGGCAAGCATACTGTAGTGGATTGCCATTTCCTCCTCCAGGGGATCTTCCCAACTCAGGAATTAAACCCACATCTCCTGCATTGCAGGCAGATTCTTTAGTGCTGAACCATCAGGGAAGCTCCTTCATGTATACTACTGTGATATTAGAGTCAACTTTAAGATTAGAATTTGAAGCATATAAGCAGAGGCTTTCTTAAAAGAAATATTGATGCAATTGTTGTATACTCTCATTTACAGGTGACACTGTTAAACTTCATGATCACTTCTGAAGGGATGCAGGATCAGCTTTTGGGAATTGTGGTAGCACGAGAAAGGCCAGATCTTGAAGAAGAAAAGCAAGCCTTAATATTACAAGGAGCTGAAAACAAAAGGTTTTATATATTATAAAATACAGAATTATTCTTAACTTGTTTCAAGATCACTTAGAATCAGTTAAAGTAAATGTTAAAGATCTACGTTGTTAGGTTTAATAGGTGCATTGAAAGGAAAGACTTGAGTGGAAAATAAAAGGTATTACAGTCTGTATGCTAATTTGGAAAATTGCATTGCAGAGTATATTTTTTACGTACAAGTTCTCAGGCACTGAAAGGATTAGAAGGCCTGCCACAAGTCAAGGCAATGTATTTTCAACTATTTACCAAGTTTTAGCACAAAAGTTTTAGTATTCATTATGTAGCTGAGGTTACCTGTTTTTGCTGAAGCATAGTCTGAATGAATATGTTGCATATCACTTTCTGCTTGTAATATCTGTATCATAGGTAGAAAGGATAATGCCCTATAAGTCATGAAAAATTTCAGAAAATAAATGGAGTGATACTTTCTATTCAATTGGGAGCTGAGCTACTTGATGGCAGAGTAGATGGGCTTACTATCTCTCTCTAGTTACCACATAAATGATCATTAGAAGGAGAAGTGGAGCAGAAAGGCCTGTCTTTTTGACATTTTGCAAGATAAGAAATTAATTATATGGCATCACCGTTCCGGATATTTGTCACAATGTGATGTATTTCTTTAGATTACATGCTCTCTGCTTCTTATGAAAGAATATATACAAGAAGTGATTTTTAATGATTTCTTCTTTTTCTGAGAAATATTTTTTTTTAATTCCAGGCAGTTAAAAGAAATAGAAGACAAGATTTTAGAAGTTCTTTCATCTTCGGAAGGCAATATATTAGAAGATGAAACTGCCATTAAGATATTATCTTCCTCCAAGGCTTTGGCTAATGAGATTTCTCAAAAGCAGGAAGTAGCTGAAGAGACAGAGAAGAAGATTGATAGCACCCGCATGGGCTATCGACCTATTGCCGTTCATTCCACCATCCTGTTCTTTTCTATTGCTGATTTAGCAAACATCGAGCCCATGTACCAATACTCACTGACCTGGTTTATTAATCTTTTCATCCTGTCTATTGAAAATTCAGAGAAGTCAGAAATTTTGTCAAAAAGGTACGTAAAAGCAATACTAATTAATACAAATAATAACTAATGCATGAGATACAGTAATTGGTGGCCTTCACTGTTGTTTCAGTATAGTGTTCACCTTACAGCCATATAGCTAGAATGAGCTTGATTAATCATTGTAGCAACTAAATTTGAGGGTTAGACATTGAACAGATGTGTCCAAATTCAGTCTGCCAGGAAATTGTTTACAGAGATATGGATTATAATGTAATACTGAAAAGAGGAAGTGTTGTTCATCATTTGCAAAATGTATTTATGATTGGAGGTATGGAAAGAGGAAGTAATATCCCTAAAAGATACAATTCTTACTTTCTGTGAGCTTGCATTCCAAAAGTTACAAATTCACATTTTGATATACACATATATAAAATTGACAGATAAAAAAGTTTTTTTAAAAAGTCTGCTGTGATTGTGATATTTGTTTTTATAAATACCTATTTTTCTGTTGGCTATTGCAATAAGTAATAGAATAGTCTATGAGAGAATAAAATTTTCATTTTTTTTTGTTGTCAGCAAGATAAATTTTAGCTTGGTATTAAAACATGTTTTTAATAGAGTCTAACATTAAATTATTTCTTGAACAAGATAATAATTACAGTCTTTGCCATTTATAACTTTATTGATCAACACAGAGCTAGATATTTCAGTTTTCTAACTGTTCATACTCACAAAGGAAACTCAGTTTACTAATGTCATTCACATTTAAGAATTACTTTTTAGAAGTCCAAAATGCTCATCTAAGTCTAAAGTGAATTTTTCGTTTATCATGGTAGAATTTTGCTAAATTCTAAATATTCTTAGACTGAGTAATCTTTGGTTAGTATCATTCATTATTTTACAAGCCTGTATATGAGACTAAGGAAGGTATAACACTGACACTTGGTTTAACAACTTTTCAAATACCCGCCCACAAGAAAGAGAAGAAAAGGAGGAAGAGGATATCTTTAGGGAAGGAATGCACGATGGTAGAGTTTAAAAGTTTCTCTTTATATTATGAAAATTGAAAATATTTCTCTCAGTATCTGACATTTTCAAGGTGAGCAAGGATTACTGAAATACAAAAAACAGAAATTTAAGTGATCTTTCTTATGAAAGTTCCCAGCCATTTGCATTATGTTACTTACTTGAACAAGCATGTCTGGTTTTCACATTAGATTCTGAGTTCCCTGAGGCAATATTTTTTTTTAATATTCCTAGAATCTAGAACTTATCACAGAGCAATCACATAGAGTGACACAGTAAATGATGTTCTGCTTTTCCTTGCAGTTCTTAATTTCTATCTTGATTAAAATAAGACTACTAGAGTGTTATCATTTTAATTAATTTAAAATCTGTTGGAGTCTAGAGAAAAAACTGATTTTTCTCTTAAAGACCTATTTTGTATATAAGTTTTATAAATTTGGACAATTTTAGACTTTAAAAATAGTTACTGGTTCCTTTACTATCTCATTTATATGAAATTAGAATTTACTCACAAATATGATATCTCTTTCTTCATAACTATAATATAGCTCCTTACAATTTATAGAAAATCAAATTCTTTTACCCAGATGTAAGATTTGAATGAAGTCCAGAAAACAAAATGTGCCTTTTTCTTTTTAGTTAAAATTCTTTCATTTAGAAACATTGAAAATCATATTTATGACTACAGTGATCTTAAAAATATAATTCTGGAAACAAAGAGTAAATATTAAAAAAAATACATTTGAAAACTTTGAAGTTATTGCTATACATACAGAAACATGCAGAAATCAGGAGCATTTGCAAAATAAAATTTTATGTGGACACACCTGTGTAAGTAACACCCAGGTCAAGACATAGGACATTATCAACGACCCAGAAACCGCTCCGTGTCCGCTGCTTGTCACTATAACCCACATCCCCCCAGGTAATCACTGTCCTCACTTTTCAATGCTAGAGATGAGTGTAGATGAGTGTTGCCTAATTTAGAATGTTATTTAAATGGAATTACATGGTCTGTGCTCTTTTTTATCTGGCATCTTGCACTTAACATTGTGTTTGTGAAATTTATATTGTTTTGCACAGTGCAAAGAAGTGGTCTATTCACTTTTATTGTTAAATATGGGCGCATTCCCTATGCTCCTATATTGTTGGGGAAGTATAAAAGCAAATCTCCCAATCCAGAAAATTTCTCCACAAAGTAGTGGAGAAAGAAAACAGTTTTTTACTGAATAAGTATTAAACTAGAATGTCATCTGCAGCACCAGCAGCAGTCCACTAGAGAGTACAAAGACAGAAATCTAACTTTCCTGACTTTAGCAAACTGGCTTCATCCAGAGGAAAAATGAATGTCTTATCTTTATGATAGGGAGAAGGTACTTATAATTTTAAACTTTCAAAAGTAAATGCTCTAAGGAAAAAGAGCAGAGGGAAATCTCTTCTTAACATTTTAAGTATAAAAAGATTGGGCCTATTATTTTTATTTGTCCTTTCACTATACCATAAATTTTTCATTCATTCTACTGCTGAGGACATTTGGGTAGCTTCCAGCTTGGAGCTGTTATGAATTTTTGCTGTCTTATACACTCTTGTATGTGGCTTTGGTATGTACATCTGGTAAGTACATATCCAGGAGTGGAATTGATCATAACAGAGTATATATATATATATGTTTCATTTTAATAAATATTGCCAAATAGAGTTTCAAAATGGCTACCACAAGGGAGACTCTACTAGTAATCTTGTTTAATCTTCCTTTTTTTATTTTTAAGTAAAAAGTAGGAGGAAGCAAGATATCATTCAGAAATTAGAGTTCTCATAGAAATAATTTTTTTATTTGTCAATCATTGATAAACATCAGATAATCTGTTAAATATGTGTAATTTTTACTTGTCAATCATACCTCAGTAAAGCTGGACAAAAAAACATTAGATAACCTGTGGTCTCTGGGCACTGATTAGTTTATAGCTAAAACAAAAGCATAGAAAAGATATGAACAGTAGACTACTAAATTGTTGGAAAATCTTAATATTGGTCTAAAATTATTTTTAATTTTCTTTCATGAGAGATAAAAATAACTTTTTTTGTTTGTATTCTGATTGTTACTATTCATAATAATAATTATTTAATAATACCAAACATATGTTATAACTAAATATATAAATACTGTGTATATACTATGAAATAACCATAATAATTGGAATTGTCCATCTTTATAAAATTTTAATGCATTAGAATTTATTATGGCAAAATAAATAACTGTAGCAAAATGTACAGAAACAAAAATCTAACTAGAATATAATTTGTTACAGGAACCACACTGAAATCAATCTCTCAGTCTCTCACTCTCAAAAATACATGCAAGATCACACATGCCTGTGTGCACACACAGAATTTTTTCTTTCCCTTCTACTTCTGTCAAGATAATTTTCCCATGTTATTAAATATTCTTTTGAAATATAATTTTTAGCAGCTGTACAATATACTTTTAATGAATTCACCATAATTTTCTTCATAATTTTCTTATTGTAAGATTTGTAAGTAATCTCCAGCTTTTGTATTATAAATAACACAGTAATAAATATAAATGTCACCATCATCGATTTTTTCTTTTGGCTAAATCCCCAAATTAGGACAAATGTGTTCACTTCTTTCAGACGCTTGATATAAATTCCTTTTCTGTAAGGTTATTCAAATGAACAAATTCATCAGAGGGAGCATGAATACCTTACAATACTGTATCACACATCAGCATTGAAAATAATTTTTCTCATGTTAAGGTTTACTATGAATACCAATCGCACGTTAGCATTTACTAGGACGTTGTTACTTGCAAATATTGTGATTATTCATATTTCTATGACTTGTCTATGTGATAAATAAAAATGTAGGTTATCAAGTTATATTATTAGTCCAGCTTTTATGGATTTATAAACAGAGTAGCCCTCTTCTAAACTTAATTTAATAAACTATTAACTTTAATCTGTTCATTTATACTAATATATAGAACGTATGAAAAAGTTTATCAAATATGGAAATCCAGTTTTACCACAAGAAATGTTTTATAGTTTTAAATAGTTCAAAAACTGTTAAATGTAATAGATTAATATACCATGCACTGACCTTTTTTCCAAAAGGAAGATTAAGTTTTGTAAAAAAAAAAGTCAGTTGATGGTAAAAATGCAGTTCTACTGAAGTATTCCTACACTGTGTAACTCTCAAATTAGTGCCCCCAGTTAATGAGAATCCTTGATTTGTTTTGGGAGTAATTAACCGGAAAGTTTATTAGAAGAACACACATCTAAATGGTTTATAATAGGTTTCCCAGGAGCATTTTTTGAAAGAATAATGCATTTTTATTTATTTACTTTTCTTTCTGTTGACTCTTAGGCTTCAAATTCTCAAGGATCACTTCACTTATTCCCTTTATGTTAACATCTGCCGATCCCTCTTTGAAAAGGATAAACTACTTTTTTCCTTTTGTCTAACTGTAAATCTGCTGATACATGAGCGACTGGTCAGTACTATTCTAATTTATGGGGAGAAAGTATTAATGTGAATTCATTAATTTATGAATTTGTGTGAGAATATATATAAAAAGATTGTTAATAGCAATTATTATAGTGAAGGCAAGATATCACAACTAGACTGAATTTCACAGGTGAAAAATAAATTAAGCAGAGTTCCTTATGTAACTATTACTACCTAAATTTTTGTATGTTTTAGCTTAAAATAGTTTCTATCAGAATCTCATATATAAGGATGCATATAAACTTACTAAATGTATTGATATATGTACCCCAAGTAATAGTATAAATGGTAATATTTTTAGGAACTTTTGCAAGTTTGTCAAATCTAACCATTGGACTTAACAATACCATTCAATAATTTTAGCTATGTTTCAAATCTGTTAAAATATGGGAAGCACTTTACGAATGGAAGAGAGGTGTGTAAATTCATCATTTTATACACATGTGTTTAAGCTTTATTAATTTCACATGGCGATGTATTAGTTGAATTTTGAAGAAACATTTATTTTAGTATTTCTTGCAAAAATTTCATAGCAGTAACTCATTATATTTTATAGAAAATAATTGAAAACATGGCAGATACATGGCTTTCTGTCTTCCCACAACTTTTACAGACAATAAAACTCTTGGCAGTCATTTTGGAAGGCATATGTTAAAAAAGAATACAATTCAGATTTCCATGTTTTCATCAGAAATTATCGAGGAAAATTATCAACAAGTAACTCTCTAAAATGGAACTATTTTGAAAACTGGTTATAATGAATACATTGATTTCTTATGAATCAATACTGACCTATACCAATAACTAAAATTTTATGGGGGATATCTGAAACTTGAAAATCAGTCAGTTTTTTAAAATGGTTGTAAGTTACTATGTATATGATGAACTCATTTCTGACTCTTCAAGCTACTTTGTTTTCCAAAGATTAATAAAGCTGAGTGGAGATTTCTGTTAACTGGTGGCATTGGCCTGGATAATCCTCATGCCAACCCTTGTACATGGCTCCCTCAAAAATCTTGGGATGAAATATGTCGACTGGAGGATTTGTCTGCCTTCAAAAACATTCGTAGGGAGTTTATGCGCTTAAAGGATGGATGGAAAAAAGTATATGACAGTTTGGTATGTTTTTAACTCTCTTGCTTGTTGAAAAGTTTTTAAATGGAGAAAATAATGTCAAATAATTTATTCTTGTCTGTAAGTAAGCATTAAACAGCTGGTCAAATATAATGTTTCGATTAGGCTATCCCCACTTTCTAATTGGCTCTGTTTGTACTTCTCTTTAAATTCCTTGGAATCTGTAAAGATGCAAAAAAGTTGCATGGTCCTTAAAAGTACTCTTTTTGGATTTCCATGCCAGGTTTTCATTATCAACTTAGACTCTGGCAGTCATAATGGCAGCTGACTTAAAATTTTATAGAACAGGTTTTGTTTAGATTTTCTGAACACAGGGCACAAACTAATAAATATTTTTGTCATTTGACGAGAGGGAAAAAAAAATAGTTCTCAAATAATTTTCATGAGACCTGCTAGTTGGAGATTACTGTAGCTAACATATACCATGATGCTCACTTTCCTTTCTGGAATATAAACAAATTGTTGCCTTCCTTCACTTTTTCCTTAGCACAAGCGCTAATATTGTGATTCCCAGTTAATTTTTTCTAGTGTTTCTACTTTTTTGATATTTTGCTTTCCTTGGGCTTAATATGCAACAGTTCTTTTGGGGGGTGGGGGTTAGAGGGAAGAAAACGTAGGATGCGTGGAGAACACTTTGGTGACCTGTTTATTGTACTATATATGATAGAATGTGTCTGCACATCATGTACACCCGTGGCGGATTCTGTCAATGTATGGCAAAACCAATACAGTATTGTAAAAGAAAGTAAAAATTAAAATAAAAAAAAGATTTGGTTTGGATTTCTTTTGGATTGATCCTTGTTAGTAATAAAAAAATACTTTTTCCAGAGGCAAATATGTTTTTGTATGTAGTTGAATCTAGTTTAAATAGAAATTTCCCTATGTTGAAGCATGGAGATTTCTGACCTGAGATACCCAAAGCTTTCCCAGCTGTTTCAAAGATGCAAGGGTCTTCTTTTCCCATGTTTATTCCTCCTCCTGGGATCTTGATACATCTCTTCTTGCATATTTTTAATAGCATTCTTTGGCTGCTGCTTTACGTTGTGTGTGTAGGGGGGGAAGGGAAAGGAACGCACATGCGCTCAGTTGCGTCCAACTCTTTGCAACCTCATGGAATGTAGCCTGCCAGGCTCCTCTGTCCTTGGAATTTTCTAGGCAGGAATACTGGAACAGGTTGCTATTACCTACTCCAGGGAATCTTCTAACCCAGGGATCCAACTTGAGTCTCTTGAGTCACCTGTATTGGCAGGTGGATTCTTTACCACTGTGCCACCTGGGAAGCCCCTTCTTTAATATACACATCCCCAAATATTCCTTTCTTGAAAAGGAATCAAAATTTATCAAAATAAAAAGTAATGCATAGCCTTCTTTGTTTGCAATAAATGTTTATAGATAATGAGAGTAGCTTTTGCTGACTATATAGAGCTTCTCCATCTTTGGCTGCAAAGGATATAATCACTCTGATTTTGGTGTTGACCATTTGGTGATGTCCATGTGTAGACTCTTCTCTTGTTTTTTTGGAAGAGGGTGTTTGCTATGACCAGTGTGTTCTCTTGGCAGAACTCTGCTAGCCTTTGCCCTGCTTCATTCTGTACTCCAAGGCCAAATTTGCCTGTTACTCCAGGTGTTTCTTGACTTCTACTTTTGCATTCCAGTCCCCTATAATGAAAAGGACATCTTTTTTGGGTGTTAGTTCTAGAAGATCTTGTAGGTCTTCATAGAACCATCAACTTCAGCTTCTTCAGCGTTACTGGCTGGGGCATAGACTTGGATTACTGTAATATTGACTGGGAGCTGACTGTGGCTCAGATCATGAACTCCTTATTGCCAAATTCAGACTTAAAGAAAGTGGAGAAAACCACTAGACCATTCAGGTATGACCTAAATCAAATCCTTTATAACTATACAGTGGAAGTGAGAAATGGATTTAAGGGACTAGATCTGATAGACAGAGCGCCTAATGAACTATGGACAGAGGATCGTGACATTGTACAGGAGACAGAGAGCAAGACCATCCCCAAGAAAAAGAATTGCAAAAAAGTAAAATGGCTGTCTGAGGAAGCCTTACAGATATACCCATTTGAATGTAGAGTTCCAAAGAATAGCAAGGAGAGATAAGAAAACCTTCCTCAGCTATCATTGCAAAGAAATAGAGGAAACCAACAGAATGGGAAAGACTAGAGATCTCTTCAAGAAAATTAGAGACACCAAGGGAACATTTCATGCAAAGATGGGCTTGATAAAGGACAGGAATGGTATGGACCTAACAGAAGTAGAAGATATTAAGAGGTGGCAAGAATACACATAAGAACTGTACAAAAAAGATCATGACCCAGATAATCACGAAGATGTGATCACTCACACTCACCTAGAGCTGGACATCCTGGAATTTGAAGTAAAGTGGCCTTAGGAAGCATCACTATGAACAAAGCTAGTGGATGTAATGGAATTTCAGTTGAGCTATTTCAAATCCTGAAAGATGATGCTGTGAAAGTGCTGCCCTCAATATGTCAGCAAATATGGAAAACTCAGCAGTGGCTACAAGACTGGAAAAGGTCAGTTTTCACTCCAATCCCAAAGAAAGGCAATGCCAAGGAATGCTCAAACTACCGCATAATTGCACTTATCAGAGTCTGATGCTGGGAGCGATTGGGGGCAGGAGGAGAAGGGGACGACCGAGGATGAGATGGCTGGATGGCATCACTGACTCCATGGGCGTGGGTCTGGGTGAACTCTGGGAGTTGGTGATGGACAGGGAGGCCTGGCGTGCTGCGATTCATGGGATCGCAAAGAGTTGGACACGACTGAGCGACTGAACTGAACACACGCTAGTAAAGTAATGCTCAAAATTCCCCAAGCCAGGATTCAGCAATACGTGAACCATGAAATTCCAGATGTTTGAGCTGGATTTAGAAAAGGCAGAGGAACCAGAGATCAAATTGCCAACATCTGCTGGATCATCAAAAAAGCAAGAGCGTTCCAGAAAAACATTTATTTCTGCTTTATTGACTATGGCAAGCGTTTGACTGTGTGGATCACAATAAACTGTGGAAAATTCTGAAAGAGATGGGAATACCAGACCACCTGACCTGCCTCTTGAGAAATCTGTATGCAGGTCAGGAAGCAACAGTTAGAACTGGACATGGAACAACAGACTGGTTCCAAATAGGAAAAGGAGTACGTCAAGGCTGTATCTTGTCACCCTGCTTATTTAACTTCTATGCAGAGTACATCATGAGAAGTGCTGGGCTGGATGAAGCACAAGCTGGAATCAAGATTGTCAGGAGAAATATCAATAACCTCAGATATGCAGATGACACCACCCTTATGGCAGAAAGTGAAGAAGAACTAAAGAGGCTGTTGATGAAAGAAGAGAGTGAAAAAGTTGGCTTAAAACTCAACATTCAGAAAACTAAGAACATTGTGTCCAGTCCTATCACTTCATGGCAAATAGATGGGGGAACAGTGGAAACAGTATCAAACTTTATTTTGGGGTGCTCCAAAATCACTGCAGATGGTGATTGCAGCCAAAAACTAAGAACATTGTGTCCAGTCCTATCACTTCATGGCAAATAGATGGGGGAACAGTGGAAACAGTATCAAACTTTATTTTGGGGTGCTCCAAAATCACTGCAGATGGTGATTGCAGCCAAAAACTAAGAACATTGTGTCCAGTCCTATCACTTCATGGCAAATAGATGGGGGAACAGTGGAAACAGTATCAAACTTTATTTTGGGGTGCTCCAAAATCACTGCAGATGGTGATTGCAGCCATGAAATTAAAAGATGCTTACTCCTTGGAAGGAAAGTTATGCCAACCTAGACAGCATATTGAAAAGCAGAGACATTACTTTGCCAACAAAGTCTGTCTAGTCAAGGCTATGGTTTTTCCAGTAGTCACGTATGGATTTTTGAGTTGGACTATAGAGAAAGCTGAGTGCCAAAGAATAGATGCTTTTGAACTGTGGTGTTGGAGAAGACTCTTGAGAGTCCCATGGACTGCAAGAAGATCCAACCAGTCCATCCTAAAGGAGCACAGTCCTTGGTGTTGATTGGAAGGACTGATGTTGAAGCTGAAACTCCAATACTTAAGCTACCTGATTTGAAGAGCTGACTCATTTGAAAAGACCCTGATGCTCGGGAAGATTGAGGGCAGGAGGAGAAGGGGACGACAGAGGATGAGATGGTTGGATGGCATCACCGACTCAACGGACATGTGTTTGAGTGAACTCCGGGAGTTGGTGATGGACAGGGAGGCCTGTCGTCCTGCTTTTCATGGGTTCACAGAGTCGGACACGACTGAGCGACTGAACTGAACTGAGTGAGAGTAGTTGGTTGGCAGGGTTTGAAATGCCTTTGGAGAAATAATGGGAAAAAATCTCCTAATGCACATTTATCGTAGTAACAGGAAACATTTGTGCTATTGATTAGCATTCATATTGACACTAACCTACTTATTTAATGTCTTAGTTTTTATTTTATTGGCAGTTAAAATTTTCTTTTTATTTCTTATTTCATAGCTTTGCCCCAACCTAATATAATTTACATTAGCATTCTTAATTTCATTTAATCATTTTATGTTTTCTTTAAACTGAATTTAAAAGTCAAAATACTGGGTTTTGGGGTTTTTATTAAGTCTTCCAAATAATATTGAATTATATCCACTGTCATTTTAGGAACCACATCATGAGGTTTTTCCTGACGATTGGGAAGATAAAGCGAGTGAGTTTCAAAGGATGCTTATAATTCGTTGCTTGAGGCCGGACAAGGTAAATGCTGTCTTTGGAAGCTGCCCAGTGAATTCCAGACCTTCCTAGCTCCACATGCCAGCCAAACTGTGTTTCCTTATGTAACCCTTGGAGGTGGGTTGGTAAAGGAGTCTGCAGGAAATAACCCCAATTCCCTCTAATGCAGCCATTTTTAAAAAAGTGTATATTTATTATAACTGCACCAAATTAGTAATTCACCAGATTATGTTTAATAGTTTATTTATGTTACAGCTCTTCCTTTTATCCCTGGAGAAGGGAATGGACAATCTACTTCCTTTACATTTTTGTTCTTACTGTTTTGATGAAATTGGTCAATGTTGTTTACATGAAGCTGATTTACTATACCTTCTGGTTCCTCAAATGCTATCCTGTACATAGTTCTTTATTGGCTTTTGGAAAGCTAGTAGAATATTGTTTTTAAGATGTTCATAATTGCTCACCACAAAGGAAAATGTCAACACTATTAATTTTCATTTATTTAAGTAATAAATTATATAACCAGTGAATCAGCTGACTTGTCATATCAACAAATGAGAGTACTCATTGATATCCTCATTTATATTATTAAACTCTATTTAAAAAAACAAACTGTTGACTTAAGTGTAAAGACACGTATCCACAGAGATATCCACATAATTCTGAGGAACTGTAGACATTGGGAATGTTGGAAGAAAAACTGAAAATATATTCTAATTGTCCACTGTTACTACTTGAGTAAAAGTATACATAATTACTTCAAAATTTACTGTATTCACAATTTGAGTTGCTAAGGATATAAGATAATACTTCCATTCTAACAGCAGTAGAAAGATCAACACTTGTATGATGAAGATAGTGTTTATTTTTTAAAAAATTTTCTACACATCAGTGATAATACAAGATAGAGGCATTCTTTCCTCTGTAAGTCAGGGTCTATTTGATGAACACATGTCGTTCTTTCTGGAATTGGCAGTGTGGCCTTAGCCAGGGCCTAAGTATCCATTAAGCATAGGACCTCGGGTCCATGATATTCTTAGGAGTTCATGAAAGTGCTTTAATTTCTTTTAAAATGAGAAAATATACCAGTCTGTTATATTTTAATTATGCAAAACAGTTGAAAAATACATTTTTTTCTATTTATTGGTGGAAGAAGGGGTCCACAATGTGCCAAGGGTCCCTGAATGTCATAGTGCTGCCCAGCTTTTAGATGCTGGAAATAGTTCTCATTGTTGAAGATCTTTATTTAACTGCAGCTTGGGGGCCCTTTTAAAAATGAATCTTCATTGAAACTATTAGCATTCAGCCTCAGAAGTTTTCACTGCAAATATTAAATATGAAAGAATATGAAATAGTTCAAACTCTTGTCCATATGACTTCTTCCTTTAAAGCTTTTTTTTTAATTTTCAAAGATTTTTTACTTTGTTTTCTAAGATAAAAACTGTTACACTAAATGGCTCTCTGTGTACCATTAACCTTCTCCCCTCCATATTTGACAGAGAAGTTTCTGATCATAGTCTATATTTTTTAGTTAAAAGTGATTAATGAGCCGTTTCCTAACTGCAGGAGTTTAATCTATAAATTTCTTTTCCCCAGTTTGTTTTTAAAAATTTGACATTTTAACCTGAAAATACATTGAGTACCAAATAGATCAAATATTATTTTCCATAGTCACTCTCTTTTTCAAGTGAGTATGAGGGAGCTGGGAAATTTAGATATTCAAGCTGAGGGACTTTTGTTCATTTTTTGAATCAGTCGAGGTTAAACTTAGAGTCCTACTTCTCTTAACTCTCAATTCCGCTGCAGAATGCTTTTAGCACTGTGTGTTATAACTTTTTCTTATATGTTTCCATATCTCCTCTAGAGTTTTCTTTGCATGGGTGGAAGAGTGTAAACATTAATACTTCTCAGCAGTATTCCTGGTTCTCTCCTGTGTATACTCGAGGTGGGGGCATTGTGGCCATTAACCTTGTTTTGGCCAGTAAAATGTGAGCGAAAGTGTCAGGGTGGAAGCATTTAGCTATCATTGTGAGATTCTCCAGAATATTCCTCTTGCCATCAAAACTGTGGAATCACATGTTGATATTCAAGTGCCATAAACAGGCTGGAATGCTGAGTCAGAGCAGGGAGAGTTTTTGCCTGGACACTCAGATGACTTTTCTGAGATGGATCATGGAAAAAGCAAGAGAGTTCAAGAAAAACATCTATTTCTGCTTTATTGACTATGCCAAGGCCTTTGACTGTGTGGATCACAATCAACTGTGGAAAATTCTGAGAGAGATGGGAATACCAGACCACCTGACCTGCCTCTTGAGAAATCTGTATGCAGATCAGGAAGCAACAGTTAGAACTGGACATGGAACAACAGACTGGTTCCAAATAGGAAAAGGAGTACGTCAAGGCTGTATCTTGTCCCTCTGCTTATTTAACTTATATGCAGAGTACATCATGAGAAACGCTGGGCTGGAAGAAACACAAGCTGGAATCAGGATTGCTGGGAGAAATATCAATAACCTCAGATATGCAGATAACACCACCCTTATGGCAGAAAGTGAAGAGGAACTAAAAAGCCTCTTGATGAAAGTGAAAGAGGAGAGTGCAAAAGTTGCCTTAAAGCTCAACATTCAGAAAACTAAGATCATGGCATCTGGTCCCATCACTTCATGGGAAATAGATGGGGAAACAGTGGAAACAGTGTCAGACTTTATTTTTTTGGGCTCCAAAATCACTGCAGATGGTGATATCAGCCATGAAATTAAAAGACGCTTACTCCTTGGAAGAAAAGTTATGACCAACCTAGATAGCATATTCAAAAGCAGAGACATTACTTTGCCGACTAAGGTCCGTCTAGTCAAGGCTATGGCTTTTCCAGTGGTCATGTATGGATGTGAGAGTTGGACTGTGAAGAAGGCTGAGTGCCGAAGAATTGATGCTTTTGAACTGTGGTGTTGGAGAAGACTCTTGAGAGTCCCTTGGACTGCAAGGAGATCCAACGAGTCCATTCTGAAGGAGATCAGCCCTGGGATTTCTTTGGAAGGAATGATGCTAAAGCTGAAACTCCAGTGCTTTGGCCACCTCATGCAAAGAGTTGACTCATTGGAAAAGTCTCTGATGCTGGGAGGGATTGGGGGCAGGAGGAGAAGGGGACGACAGGGGAGAGATGGCTGGATGGCATCACTGACTCGATGGACGTGAGTCTGAGTGAACTCTGGGAGTTGGTGATGGACAAGGAGGCCTGGCATGCTGCGATTCATGCGGTCGCAAAGAGTTGGACACGACTGAGCAACTGAACTGAACTGAAGCTTTTGTTGTGTTAAACCACTGGTATCTTGAAGTTGTTTGGTATTATAGCATAGTTCAATTTATCCTAAGTTAACCAGTTACAATTTAATTAGTTACCATTATCTATACTATCATACCTGTAATCCTTAATACATAAATAATTATCAGATTTCCCTGGGGGCTCAGATGGTAAAGAACCCACCTGCAATGCAAGAGACCTGGATTCTATCCCTGGGTTGGGAAGATCTCCTAGAAAAGGAAATGGCTACCCACTGCAGTATTCTTGCCTGGGAAATCCCATGGACAGAAGTGCATGGAGGGCTACTGTTTATGGGGTCACAAAAGAGTCAGACATGACTAAGTGACTAACATTTTTTGGATATCTTTCATGGGTCAGATGGTAAAGAAACTAGTTACCATTATCTATACCATCATACCTGTAATCCTTAATATAGAAATAATTATTAGTATGCTCTTGCAACCTCAAACCCTTCAATCTTGCTGTTACCAGGTACTTTAAACCCTAGTCATAAATCACTGATTTTGGAACCTATGTATTTAAAAATGATATATGACTATAGTATTATGCTTTGAAAAGAATAATTTTCCAAAGCAAAGTGGTATTAGCATGCCAGAGAAAGGAACAGTGCTATTTAGGGCTAACAACTGGGCTGCTGCTGCTTCTGCTAAGTTGCTTCAGTTGTGTCTGACTCCGTGCAACCCCATAGACGGCAGCCCACCAGGCTCCCCCATCCCTGGGATTCTCCAGGCAAGAACAGTGGAGTGGATTGCCATTTCCTTCTCCAATGCATGAAAGTGAAAAGTGAAAGTGAAGTCGCTCAGTCGTGTCTTGACTCTTTGTGACCCCATGTACTGCAGCCTACCAGGCTCTTCCATCATGGGATTTTCCAGGCAAGAGTACTGGAGTGGGGTACTATTGCCTCTCTGACAATTGGGCTAGTACTACATACATAGATTTTATTTCTTTGCTATCTCTAAGTCATGAAATATATATATATATCTCCACTAGGGAAATCTGTAATTGTTTGATCTCTAATATAAAATATATATTATTTGTCACCATAGTTTTTTTCTGTCTCCTTTCCACTGCTCTCCCTTCAAAACCGACTCCATTCCATGGCTGCTGCTGCTGCTAAGTCGCTTCAGTCGTGTCCGACTCTGTGCGACCCCATAGACGGCAGCCCACCAGGCTCCCCTGTCCCTGGGATTCTCCAGGCAAGAACACTGGAGTGGGTTGCCATTTCCTTCTCCAATGAATGAAAGTGAAAAGGGAAAGTGAAGTCGCTCAGTCATGTCCGACTCTTAGCGACCCCATGGACTGCAGCCTACCAGGCTCCTCCATCCATGGGATTTTCCAGGCAAGAATACTGGAGTGGGGTGCCATTGTCTTCTCTGCCATCCATGGTAAGAAGCCATAAATTCCCAAAGGCAGAAAAGAAGTTTGTGGTCTTCTATGTATGTTTTTCTGTGTCTTGCAAGTTCCTTCAAGATTTATCTGAGGTTAGAGAAACATATTAGCTTATATTTGACAAATTTCTTATTCAGTTCAGTTCAGTTCATTTCAGTCACTCAGTCATGTTCGACTCTTTGCGACCCCATGAATCGCAGCATACCAGGCCTCCCTGTCCATCACCAACTCCCGGAGTTCACCCAGACTTACATCCATCAAGTCAGTGATGCCATCCAGCCATCTCATCCTCTGTCATCCCCTTCTCCTCCTGCCCCCAACCCCTCCTAGCATTAAAGTCTTTTGCAATGAGTCAACTCTTCGCATGAGGTGGCCAAAGTACTGGAGTTTCAGCTTTAGCATCATTCCTTCCAAAGAAATCCCAGGGCTGATCTCCTTCAGAATGGACTGGTTGGATCTCCTCGCAGTCCAAGGGACTCTCAAGAGTCTTCTCCAACACTTTCTTATTAAAAGCTGTTTAATTTGCTTTTTGTTTAGAGTCCAGAAGGAGAGAACTGTGACCAGAAGCTCTTCATTTTGTAAATGGGCTCAAAACATTCCATACCTCAGTATTTATACATCTGATATGCTTTTGTCAATAAAGCACTGAAAACTATTGAAATCCAAGGAAAGTGCAAACATTTCATTTTTCCTACTGGTGGTTTCAGTTCAGTTCAGTTCAGTCGCTCAGTCGTGTCCGACTCTTTGCGACCCCTGGTTTAGTGAACTCGTTTACATTTTTCCAAACGACAGCTTAAGCCACAAATACGCGGTTCTCTAATGCTGTAGTTTGGAAAAATGTAAACGATGTTCACTAAACCACCAGCAGGAAAAATGAAATGTTCGCACTTTCCTTGGATTTCAATAGTTTATAGTGTTTTATTGACAAAAGCATATCAGATGTATAAATACTGAGGTATGGAATGTTTTGAGCCCATTTACAAAATGAAGAGCTTCTGGCCACAGTTCTCTCCTTCTGGACTCTAAACAAAAAGCAAATTAAACAGCTTTTAATAAGAAACTTGTCAAATATAAGCTAATATGTTTCTCTAACCTCAGATAAATCTTGTAGGAACTTGCAAGACACAGAAAAGCATACATAGAAGACCACAAACTTCTTTTCTGCCTTTGGGTAGATGGGTGCCTAAATTAGTCTGTAATTTTTGTTCCTGACAGGTTTTGTTTTATAGTTCTTATGCTTGCATAATCAGATTACAGAAGCAAACCCAATTCCATCACCTTCCAAATTGAATAGCTTGCAGTTTCATTTGCCTCAGAAGTTATAGTCTTGGGAACAGCTGGTCTCATTCAGTTGTTTTTTTGTTTTTGTTTTTTAATTTTTGTGTTGACTATTGTGTTTTAATTTTAATTTTATTGTTTAATTTTTTTAATTGGAGGATAAAATTCCATGGACAGAAGAGCCTGGCAGGCTACAGTTCATGGGGTCACAGAGAGCTGAACATGACTGAACGACTGACACACACACACACACACACACACACACACACAAAACACACAACTGCTTTACAGTGTTGTGTTGGTTTTTGCTGTATAATAACATGGAAAGTGAAAGTGAAAGTGAAGTCACTCAGTCGTGTCCGACTCTTTGTGACCCCATGGACTGTAGCCTACCAGGCTCCTCCCTCCATGGGATTCTCCAGGCGAGAGTACTGGAGTGGGGTGCCATTTCCTTCTCCAGGGGATCTTCCCGACCCAGGGATTGAACCCAGGTCTCCTGCATTCCAGGCAGCGCTTTAACCTCTGAGCCACCAGGGATGAGTCAGCTGTAAATATACATATATTCCCCCTATCTTGAGCCTCCCTCTCCTCCTGTCCCACCCCTCTAGGTCATCACAGAACACCAATCTGAATTCTCTGTGTCATACAGCAGCTTCCCGCTAGCTAGCTATTTTACACATGGTAGTGTATATATGTCAATCTACTCTCAATTCATCGAACCCTTCTCCCACGGTGCCCACAAGTCCACAATTTCTATGATCTTATTCAGTTTTAATGTTAAAAATGAAACAATGAAAATTATCATTTGAGTGCCCCTACTGGGTCTTCCTGTACTACCAGAAGACTCACTTCCCGTCTGCCATGTCTGCACAAATTCAGTGAATGACCCCAGCCTGAAACACTCAGAGCTCAGACTTCCCAAAAGTGAAACCATGTACTTAAAAGCCATGTGCTTTCAATTAGTCTGTAAAATTATAATTTAGTGAAGAGGTTAGCCTTGAGAGGAGAGAGGTTATTAAAAACTATTTTGTTTTTCTTTGTTAATTGTTGTTGTTCTTAACCTAGGGAGAAAAGACAGCCATAGCAAAAGAATAATAGGGAAAAGGGCAAGAACAAGGTCTGAGACAGGAAGTGGGTATATTTTCAGTTTTCTACCACCAGCTTGATATCTGTTCCCATTCAAAATATCTGAAACATGAAATAATTTCCTTGGAATAGAAACTTTATGCGTAGGTGAATTTATTGTTCAGTAATAATTATTTAGAATTTCTATAACTAGAGTCCCACTTTCATAAAAGAGAACATCCTAATTTATTCATTCACTCAGTAGATTTGTATTGTATAGGAACAATATATGAGTAATCTCCTTAGATATATCCATACCATTGTGGCATTTACACATTTGTTATTACTCTTCTATACCTTTCCATAGTTTTAAATTTTTTATTCATGTTCAGTTGACTTAGAGTGTTGAATTAATTTTTGGTATACACCAAAGTGATTCAGTTATACATATATATATATGTTCATTTTAGATTCTTTTTCATTATGGTTTATTATAGGATACTGAATATAGTTAGTTCCCTGTGGTATAGAGTAGGATTTTGTTGTTTATCTATTTTAGATACAGTAGTATGTATCAGCTAATCCTGAACTAATTCATCCCTCTCTTACCTCCTTTCCTCTTTGATAACCATAACATTGTTTTGTATGTTTGTGACTCTGTTTTTGTTTTGTAAATAAGTTTACTTGTATCGTATTTTAGATTTCACATGTAAGTGATAGCATATTATATTTGCCATTCTCCGACTTCACTTAATGTGACAATCTCTGGCTCCTCCACGTTGCTGCAAATGGCATTACTCCATTCTTTTATATAGCTGAATACTATTCCATTGTACATATGTACCACATCTTTTTGAAAAGTTTTAATTTTGTATTGTAACATAGCTGGTCCTACCACTTCATGGAAAGTAGAGGGAGGAAATTTTGAAACAGTGTCAGATTTCATTTTGGGGGGCTCCAAAATCGATGCAGATGGTGACTTCATCCATAAAACTAAAAGACACTTGCTCCTTGGAAGAATAGCTATGTCAAACCTAGACAGTGAGTGGCATCACTTTGCTGACAAAGGTCCATATAGTCAAAGCTATGGTTTTTCCAGTAATGTATGGATGTGAGAGTTTGACCATAAAGAAGGCTGAGTGCCAAAGAATTGATGCTTTCAAACTGTGGTATTGGAGAAGACTCTTGAGAGTCCCTTGGACTGTAAGAAGATCAAACCAGTCCATCCTAAAGGAAATCAATCCTGAATATTCATTGGAAGGACTGATGTTGAAGCTGAAGCTCCAATACTTTGGCCACCTGATGCAAAGAGCTGACTCATTGGAAAAGACCTTGATGCTGGGGAAAATTGAGGGCAAGAGGAGAAGGGGGCGACAGAGAATAAGATGATTAGATGATATCACTGACTCAATGGGCATGAACAAACTCAGGGAGATGGTGAAGGACAGAGAAGCCTGATGTGCTATAGTTCATGGAGTTGCAAAGAGTCAACACAGCTTAGCAACTGAACAACAACAACAACATAGCTGATTCACAATGTTGTGATAGTTTTGTGTGGATATGTACCACATCTTCTTAATCCATTCATCAAAGGACATTTAGGTTGCTTCCATGTCTTGGTTATTCATACCTTCCCATGTTTGAGTGAATCTATTGTGGAGACATTAAAAACATTTAAGTAAAGATATTCCTTCACTGTTTCTTGGCTCCCAGTCCTCACATGCTCAGTCTCTCTTTCCCTCTCTCCCTCTTTCTCAATACACACATCTACCTGCACATATATCTACATCAGGACCAACACTATTTTTAAGGTATTGTGACTTGTTAATGAGTGTTACTTACAAATCTTGTGTGGATAGATATTCTGAGAATGCACTATTAAAGTTTGGAGATATTTGTAACTTTCTGTAGAGAAGACCACCTTTTTGAGTTTCTTAGTATCTGTAAATTGCTCCTGCAATTCCCTTTAAGTTCAGAAAAGTTACAGGATGGTGGAATCAGTGTTCTAATTTGGAATGTTGTGTATACATACAACTCTATCCTTGAATATGAGCAGGTGTCCAGTTGGAGTGATTCTGAAGCTTTCAAGACATTCTCCTTGTATATTCAAAAGCAGAGACATTACTTTGCCAACTAAGGTCTGTCTAGTCAAGGCTATGGTTTTTCCTGTGGTCATGTATGGATGTGAGAGTTGGACTGTGAAGAAGGCTGAGCGCAGAAGAATTGATGCTTTTGAACTATGGTGTTGGAGAAGACTCTTGAGAGTCCCTTGGACTGCAAGGAGATCCAACCAGTCCATTCTGAGGGAGATTAGCCCTGGGGTTTCTTTGGAAGGAATGATGCTAAAACTGAAGCTCCAGTACTTTGGCCACTTTATGCGAAGAGTTGACTCATTGGAAAAGACCCTGATGCTGGGAGGGATTGGGGGCAGGAGGAGAAAGGGACGACCGAGGATGAGATGGCTGGATGGCATCATGGACTCAATGAACGTGAGTCTGAGTGAACTCCGGGATAGGAATGATGCTAAAACTGAAGCTCCAGTACTTTGGCCACCTTATGCGAAGAGTTGACTCATTGGAAAAGACCCTGATGCTGGGAGGGATTGGGGGCAGGAGGAGAAAGGGACGACCGAGGATGAGATGGCTGGAGGCATCATGGACTCAATGAACGTGAGTCTGAGTGAACTCCGGGAGTTGGTGATGGACAGGGAGGCCTGGCGTGCTGCGATTCATGGGGTCGCAAAGAGTCGGACACGACTGCGTGACTGAACTGAACTGAACTTCTCTTTGTGAGATCAGTTCAGTACAGTCTCTCAGTTATGTCCAACTCTTTGTGACCCCATGGACTGCAGCACACCAGACTTCCCTGTCCATCACCAATTTCCAGAGCTTGCTCAAACTCATGTCCATCTAGTCGGTGATGCCATACAACCATATCATCCTGTCATCCCCTTCTCCTCCTGCCTTCAATGTTTCCCAGTATCAGGTCTTTTCCAGTGAGTCACTTCTTTGCATCAGGTGGCCAAAGTATTGGAATGGAGGTTCAGCTTCAGCATCAGTCCTTCCAATGAATATTCAGGACTGATTTCCTTTAGGATGGACTGTTTTGATCTCCTTGCAGTCCAAGGGACTCTCAAGAGTCTTCTCCTTGGATATGTTTACATAATTTGTTAAGCTAGATACATGGATACTGGTTTATTAAACTTATTACTTGCTTGGCTTATGCCTGAGCCATTGCCCAGAGATGCCAGGTGTGGACTCTTCATCAAAAAGAAGGAATGATATACCTAAAGCTATACCTCAGCCATACTGCTTACTATACAAGTCTACTTCCACATCACTGTCTCAAAGGGACACATGCGCCCCAAAGTTCTTTTCTTTCTTAAGCATGTTCCCAGGAAATGCACAAGCATGGTATCAGAAAGTTTATATGACATAATTTTGCCTCTTTTTTGAAAGTATGCTTTCTCTTTCACAGTGCTTTTCCTTTTCTTTGTTTTTTCAGCTACATCAATCTTTCTTGGCATAGGATTGTATAAATCACACTAGAATCTACTTTTGAGTGGTTGACTTTGAAACATAGTCAAGTTGTACTTTAAAATTAAGTAAAGAATTAAGGTTTTTTAATATTCTTCATCCAGGGTATATTGAATACTAACTAATAGGAAGAAAATGCCTTTGAATTCTGATGTCACCACCCACCTTTTATTGTTTTTATTTTTCTTTTTTTTAAATATAAATTTATTTAACTGGAGGTTACTTACTTTACAATATTGTATTGGTTTTGCCATACATTGTTTAAATAATGTATACTTTCCATCTAAAAGACAACTGTGCCTTTGACTCTTTATCAATGTTTACAAATACACATAAAAAAATGGAGAGTCCTTTGTTATAAAATACCTTTGAATATGAAATTTTTAAGGTTTTAGGCAGATATTCCTTGAAATCCTTTCTTTTCTCTTTCCAGGTTATTCCAATGCTGCAGGAATTTATAACCAACAGATTGGGGCGTGCATTCATTGAACCACCCCCATTTGATCTATCCAAGGCATTTGCAGACAGTAACTGCTGCGCACCCCTGATATTCATACTCTCTCCTGGAGCGGATCCCATGGCTGCCCTTCTAAAATTTGCTGATGATCAGGTACCTTAAAGCTCTATTGTTTTCAGCTGCTTCTACCTGTTTGTGTCAATAAACTGTGGATATTCAGACAGGGCATTCTCCTCTACTGCTCCCCTAACTCAAGGACTCTTCCACTGTGGCATTCAGATGGTAATTATTCTAGAAAAAGACTAAGGAGTCACAGACACCATCTCCCAAAAGTGTAGATGAATAAGGATATAGCAGAAATGAATTCCAGGCAAACATTCCCACAGATTTCCTTAAATGAACTTGAATGGAAATTAGAAGCTAATAGGTATTTTTACCTGAACTTTATGCAGTAACCAAATTAGTTAAGATATAATTATTCAAAGATCTGGAGGAGACTGGGGTAAGTTGACCGCTTTATTCATAGTTTTCAGCTTTGAATTTTAGGAGTTGCTGCATGATAGCAGGGCTTGTTCATCTCCTCATATTGAAAGTCTGTTTAACTTTTTCCTGCCTCTTGTCTGAACAGTCAGAGACCCTACAGGATGTTTCATTTATTGCCATGACTGTTTCCTTCATGAACTGGCTTGTGTTGTATCTATTTATTGGCTTCTTAATCAGGAAAAGTTTTCTAGAGCTGTGTGTGCTTGGGAGCTCTGAGGGATGCAGCATGATTAAATTTTGTATTTAATGTATTTAATATGAACATTTCCTGTGATGATAATATTGATTCTTCTTCAAAATTTGATTTTAACTGACATCTTCACTATCCTCATACAGGGATATGGAGGAACAAAACTTAGCTCTTTATCTCTTGGTCAAGGCCAAGGGCCCATAGCAATGAAGATGTTAGAAAAAGCTGTCAAAGAAGGCACATGGGTTGTTCTTCAGAATTGTCACCTTGCCACCTCTTGGATGCCAACCCTCGAAAAAGTTTGCGAGGTAAAAATGCAAGCTTATTTTAATGAGATGGTAGTCCCCCAGTGTAATTAGTGATGCATATATCATCTAAGTAACTCCACTCCTGTCCTGTGATTTGCAGGTTGCAGGTTTAGTGGCCTGGCTGGATTTTAGGGGAGGTGGGCTCAAGTTAGGAGCAGGAGGACAGCCCATGGCCAAGCCTTGCCTAATTCTTCCTACTAAGGGCGAGTTCTCATCCCACGGGTCAGACATATCCTTGATCCAGAGGCACAGCCTCAAAGATAAGAATAAACCACAGGGTAAATAGAAAGCAATTTACTTTTTAGAGCAGTGGGCCAAAAACAATGAAAAAAGCTTTTCGGGGGAAATTCATGTGGCCCCTCTAAACCGGAAGGCTACAGGATGTAACTTTTCTGAAATTCACTTCTCACCCACACAGCCTGTCACTCTGCCACAAAGGCTGAATCTGAAACCAGAAGAGCACTCCTCCCACCCACCTGTTGTAGTGGGTCATGGTACTTCCCTATCTTTGTGGTCAGAGATGCCAGAAAGAAAACCCCATGTAGCTCAGCTGAGTAAACAGAAAACCTGGCACTTGGTTTCAACAGAGAAAAATGTGTCCAAGTAATTACCCATGACTCTAGCCCTCTCCTCACTTACTGATAGAACTTGCATTATCCAGACATCCAGCTGACACTAAGAGCAGACTGTGGTATTCTTTATGCCACTTGTCACCGTTTTGCTTTGTCTATCTCCCACTAGAATGTAAGCACACACTGTTTTTGTTCCCTGGTTTACCTCTAGCACCTTGAATAATGCCTGGCTCACGGGACATAATCAGGGAATAATTACTGAACTTGTGAAAGTAATGCTTCACTGCTTAGAGCCTTTCCATGGCTTTCCATTGTGTGAAGACAATGTTCATGCCCCCACCATGGTTTCTTCATCTGAGCATTGCCTGCTTCTCAGGCATTTCTGTCTTGACTTCTGTGCTCCTTACCATTTGGCCTTTTTTTCACTTTCATTGGGAGAACATGCTTTCTCAAGAAGGTACGCTTCCATAATAAATCTTATTTCTATCTGAAAAACTTCTTTAGTATTTTTTGCCTTACTAACATCTTCTCATGCTTTGGGCCTTATATTAGAGGCTTTATGTTTGTGCCTGTCACAGTTCCTCTGTCTCTAGGCTGTTCTCTTGGCCTGTCAAATCATATCATATATCCATTAGAGAGTCAATCCAAGAGACAAGAGTTGCCTCCAATGAATAGTGAAATTGACCCAAAGTCCCATGAGTCATGCTACCTAAGTCACCAGGCATAGGCGAGCCTGTAGGAGAAAAGGATGGCACCTTCACTGATCATTAAAAATGTATGTCCCTAAGCATCCTTCTAATCTCCACACCCACCCCTTGACCACATGAATGCTCAAAAAATTTTTTTTACTGATAAAGATTTGCAGTTTAAAAAGCACAGATATGACTGACATGGACAGTTGGGAGGAGTTAGTGGAACAGGAGAGAGGGCAGCCTGGTGATATTATTCCAAGGCCTGATACTGCCTTCACAACAGTCATGAGCATTCTGTCATCCTCTATCCTCCTAGCAGGCCTTACTATCCCCATAAACAAGTATCGCTAATAATGGTATGGTTTAGTGCTTCAGGCTACACCAGCTCTTCTTGCCTTTCAAACCTCCCTCTTTTTGTTCATCCCTACTTGGCTTAATTTGATTTATCTGAGTGTGTAGCTTATTCTTACAGCTTGGCTACAGCAAAAAGACATCATTCTTAATATGGCTCTGGGGCAGAGAAGTATTTCTATAAATATTTCAGCAACAGCAGTGAAGACACAAGATTTTTTGGAATGTCTTAGTCTTTGTCGTGGCCAACTCTGAATTATGTAACGCCTTTGTAAACATTATGGTCATGTGTTTTAATTGTATCAGGGAGAGTGGCAACCCTCTGGGCCTTCCCAGTGACATATGTCCTTTCAGTGCCAATATTAGATTTTAAGGCTTTTGCCTTCAGTTGCAGCAGGAAGCCCTGTTTTGTACAACTGTTTCCTCTCACTTCTGGCCCATAAGATCCAGAGATTTTCCTTCCATTTTATGTATCTTATGTATCTGATTTTTTGTTGTTGTTGCAGGAGTTAAGCACAGAAACAACACATCCAGATTTCCGAATTTGGTTGACAAGTTACCCGTCTCCAAATTTCCCTGTGTCTGTGCTGCAGAATGGAGTGAAAATGACCAACGAAGCACCGAAAGGTTTACGGGCTAATATCATTCGCTCCTACCTCATGGACCCGATCTCTGACCCCGAGTTCTTTGGCAGCTGCAAAAAGCCTGTTAGTAATGGATAAGTCTTGTTACCTCAGCCCCGTAAAGCAACTCAAGTGGCCCCCGGTGGTCCTGGATGTGTGTGCTGAGTAAAACTGCAAATTAAATAGGCCTCATGCACTGCGGTGCAGTTGGTTTTGATTACTGATTATTGACTGTACCGAAGTCAATGTTATTAATATTTTATTTTAATCTTACCACTAGGCTCATTCCTGCTCAGCTGATATCTAGTGGAGTATTATGAATTATGCAGCCTTCTATTTAGAAAGTCAGCTGCAAGCCATTCCCCATACAAATCTGCAAGGTTGGAGAATCCTGTTTCAGGATATTAGCTGAGCCCTTTGCTATTTGAAGCCATATCTTTAAATTAAAACATAAAAATACTTCCTCCATATAACTATAATGAGAGCAAAATGATTTTACTCCCTGATTGATGGGACTCATAAGGGTACTTTTTTTTAGCATCACAAGGCAGGCAGGGAAGCCACCCACTGCTTTCATGATTAGAATTCTATGTGTGAATGTCTGTGACCTAAAATTGTTTCTCAGTGTTTTGCCATAATTAAAAATGGAAGAACTTCTTTTTAAGAGGGTTATGAACCTTGGTAAGTTTTTACCATTAAAAAACCCACACTCTTGATGTTGGAATGTGTTTTAAATACACATCAAAAGAAAACATTAAGAATAAAGAAGTACTTTCATTAAACAAAGTCTAGGGTAATAAAAAAAGGGGGAGCCTGTATTTAAAAGTAATTCAGACCTTAATAGTTCAAGACCTGCTATATGACAAACTTTTGCATTGATTTGGCCCAGAGAGAGCACATTACTCCCACATAGGTGATGAGGGCATTTCTGCACATGATAGCTAGACAGAAGCCCTTTTGCAAAATGTCACTCCCTTTCTTCTAGATCCATAGGTCTCTTCAATAGTTGTCACAAACATGAGAAGTCCAGGCATTTATGAACTGAAGTTCAAACCCAAAATCTCAAATGCCAAAGCAGCACACCATCAGTTCAGTTCAGTTCAGTCGCGCAGTCGTGTCCAACTCTTTGCGACCCCATGAATCGCAGCACGCCAGGCCTCCCTGTCCATCACCAACTCCCGGAGTTCACTCAGACTCATGTCCATTGATGCCATCCAGCCATCTCATCCTCGGTCGTCCCTTTCTCCTCCTGCCCCCAATCCCTCCCAGCATCAGGGTCTTTTCCAATGAGTCAACTCTTCGCATAAGGTGGCCAAAGTACTGGAGCTTCAGTTTTAGCATCATTCCTTCCAAAGAAATCCCAGGGTTGATCTCCCTCAGAATGGACTGGTTGGATCTCCTTGCAGTCCAAGGGACTCTCAAGAGTCTTCTCCAACACCACAGTTCAAAAGCATCAATTCTTCTGCGCTCAGCCTTCTTCACAGTCCAACTCTCACATCCATACATGACCACAGGAAAAACCATAGCCTTGACTAGACGGACCTTAGTCGGCAAAGTAATGTCTCTGCTTTTGAATATACTATCTAGGTTGGTCATAACTTTTCTTCCAAGGAGTAAGCGCCTTTTAATTTCATGGCTGCAGTCACCATCTGCAGTGATTTTGGAGCCCAAAAAAACAAAGTCTGACACTGTTTCTACTGTTTCCCCATCTATTTCCCATGAAGTGATGGGGCCAGATGCCATGATCTTCGTTTTCTGAATGTTGAGCTT
>SJXQ01000087.1:68686-207012 GCA_006408695.1 Aepyceros melampus | reverse complement strand
TATCTCCTGTACAATGTCACGAACCTCATTCCATAGTTCATCAGGCACTCTATCTATCAGATCTAGACCTTTAAATCTATTCCTCACTTCCACTGTATAATCATAAGGGATTTGATTTAGGTCATACCTGAATGGTCTAGTGGTGTTGCCCACTTTCTTCAATTTAAGTCTGAATTTGGCAATCAGGAGTTCATGATCTGAGCCACAGTCAGCTCCCGGTCTTGTCTTTGTTGACTGTATAGAGCTTCTCCATCTTTGGCTGCAAAGAATATAATCAATCTGATTTCGGTGTTGACCATCTGGTAATGTCCATGTATAGAGTCTTCTCTTGTGTTGCAACCATAGTACACATATTTTAGCTTTTCATTTGGAAATAATTTTAAACTCACAAAAAAGTTGCAAATATAAAAGTAATATAAAGAATAGCCTTATGCCCTTTACTTATATTTGCTTCCTGTTAACATGTAACATCTGCAGGAAAGTTAGATATGTCACTGCCCTTTATTCCTAGATAAATATTTGTCTTCTTATTCCTTAAGAATAGAGATATTATCTTATCCAGTTACAGTTATTATTGTAGTATTATTTTAAGCAGGGATACACTATTGTATCTAATCTACCCAAATTTGTGTTTGTGCCCCAAATTTGTCAGCTGATGAAGTAATGTCCTTTGGAACATTTTCCCTGGTTTACCGGGGGATTGGTCCAGAGTGAGGACCACAGGTAGTTGCCATGTCTTTGTTGTCTCCTTTAATCTGGACCATTACCTCAGCCTTCCTTTGTCTTTGATGGCCCTGACATTTCTGAAGAATTCATCTCCCTGGATTGTTTTTAGTAGAACATGTCTCACTCCTTGAGATTAGTTTTAGGTTACAAGTTCTGAGCCACAGTGCGACTCGGGTGAGGTCATCTCCTCAGAAGCTTGTACTGGGAGGCATGCAATGCCCATTTATCTCTCACTGATGATACTATTTTTGATCCCCCAGACAAAGTATGGTCTGATTTCTTCACTCTGTAGTAACTGCTTTGTCCTTTGCAACGAATGATCTGTGAGAAGACACTTAGGACCATGAAGATATCCTCTTCCTCATCAAAATTTGCCTGGGACCCGGATTTAGTAGCCAGTGATGATTCTTGCTGGACCCACTTATTTCCTCTGGTGATTCCAATTCCAGAACTCCCTCCGCATTTGACACTTGACATGCTGTTGCCCTCCCTTCTATCTCATTTATTTATCTTTTATAGGTGTGAACTCATAAATTCTTTACATCTTTTCCAGTGGTTAGTAATTCATTACTATTCTTAAGGTTTTTGCTCAAGTTTTGTCCAGAATTGGTCAGCAGGAGCTGCTTTTGTACTTTTATAGGTCTCATTGTTTATTACTATCATTTCTCCTTCTGTTATAAGCTGCTCCAGGCTTATCTGTACCCCAGTCTTGGAACCAGCCATTTTTCTGAAGAGTGCTGGTTCCCATTTCATGGGGAATGGTATTACAGACCAAGATATGGGTGTTAGACATGTAGCATTTATTGTCTGTAGTTCTGATTCTTTTATTTTTTTTAATTATTTTTCAGTTTAGAAAGTTTCTATTTATTTATTTTACTTTACAATATTGTATTGGTTTTGCCATACATCAACATGAATCCACCACGGGTGTACATGAGTTCCCAATCCTGAACCTCCCTCCCACCTCCCTCCCCATACCATCCCTCTGGGTCATCACAGTGCACCAGCCCCAAGCATCCTGTATCCTGCATCGAACCTAGACTGGTGATTCGTTTTTTATATGATATTATACATGTTTCAATGCCATTCTCCCAAATCATTGCACCCTCTCCCTCTCCAACAGAGTCCAAAAGACTGTTCTATACATCCATGTCTGTTTTGCTGTCTCGCATATAGGGTTATCGTTACCATCTTTCTAAATTCCATATATATGATTAGTATACTATATTGGTATTTTTCTTTCTGGGTTACTTCACTCTGTATAATCGGCTCCAGTTTCATCCACCTCATTAGAACTGATTCAAACGTATTCTTTTTAATGGCTGAGTAATATTCCACTGTGTATATGTACCACAGCTTTCTTGTCCACTCATCTGCTGATGGACATCTAGGTTGCTTCCATGTCCTGGCTATTATAAACAGTGCTGCGATGAACATTGGGGTACACGTGTCTCTTTCAATTCTGGTTTCCTCAGTGTGTATGCCCAGCAGTGGGATTGCTGGGTCATAAGGCAGTTCTATTTCCAGTTTTTTAAGGAATCTCCACACTGTTCTCCATAGTGGCTCTACTAGTTTGCATTCCCACCAACAGTGGAAGAGGGTTCTCTTTTCTCCACACCCTCTCCAGCATTTATTGCTTATAGACTTTTGGATCGCGCCATTCTGACTGGCGTGAAATGGTACCTCATAGTGGTTTTGATTTGCATTTCTCTGATAATGAGTGATGTTGAGCATCTTTTCATGTGTTTGTTAGCCATCTGTATGTCTTCTTTTTAGAGAGAACTTCGAAACATATACATGTACTCACAATATATATATGCAAATCTGCATACACACATATAGTGCATACAGACAACCCTGTGCACACACAGACATTCATATACATGTTTTAGAAGTAACAAGTTCCTACCAATACCTCCAATTTCTGTTGCTCTACCCTGGGTTCTTTCCAGCTTTTCCTCATTCTGTATTCACATGTCCCTTTTTCAGTGGTGAGAAGCCTGGCTCCCACCTCAACACATGTATTGATTTGCTCAGTTCTCTAATATATCCAGAAGAGTTGCAGAATCAGCACAGCATGTTTAACTTCGCTTCTCCCCGCTCTGTGGTAAAACTTATGCTCCTTTCTGCTCGTCTTACACATTCCCTTTCAATTTTATTCCATGAGGGTAACCTTCACCCTGCCCTTGGTTAAAACTTTGGGCAGTCTCCTGGCTTTCCTGATTAGGGTCAGGTAATTAAATGACCTAGAGTCATTTTAAACTGCAGAGCCAGTCTTGAATCAGAAGTCAGAAAGTGCAACATGATATATTAATTGATATTTCAACTTTTATTGAAAACAGGTTTCTACTCTCTAGTATTTCACTTTGAGCCTGGTGAGGCTTCATACCATAGAGGAAAAAGGATAGAGTTGGCATCTTTCTCTTTTTTTGCTGAAGTATAGTTTATTTATAATACTGTGCTATTTTCAGGTATACAGCAAAATGATTAAGTTTTTTTTCAGGTTATATTCCATTGTAGGTTATTATAAGATAATGAATATAATTCCTAAGTGTTACATAGTAAATCCATGTTGTTTATTTGATGTTTGAAAGTGAAAGTGTTGCTCACTCAGCCATATCTGACTCTTTGTGACACATGAACTGTGGTTCACCAGGCTCCTGTGTCCATGGAATTTCAGGCAAGGATACTGAAGTGGGTTGCCATTTCCTTCTCCAGGGGATCTTCCTCCAGGGATCAAACCTGGGTCTTCTGCATTGCAACCAGGTTCTTTATTATCTGAGCCACCAGGGAGATTTATGTTTATTTTATGTTTAATAGTTTCTATCTGTTGATCCCATACTCCTTCCTCTTTTCTTTGGTAACCATTAGTTTGTTTTCTGTGTCTGTGAGTCTGTTTCTGTTTTGTAGATAGATTTGTTTTATTTTTCAGATTCCATATATAAGTGATATCATACTGTATTTGTTTTTCTCTATCTGACTTATTTCACTAAGTAAAATATTTTCTAATTTCATCCATGTTGCTGCAAATGGCAATATTTTATTCTTTTCGTGGCAGAGTGATACTCCATTGTGTATATATATACATCATATCTTCTTAAGCCAATTATATGTTGATGGAAGGCTGGGTTGTTTCCATGTCTTGGCTGTTGTAAATAGGGCTGCTATGAACCCTATTGTAAATAGAGTGCATGGATTATATCATTTTGAATTAGAATTCTCTTTTTCTTTCAGATATATACCCATAAATGGAATTGCCAGATCATATGGTAGTTCTATTTTTAATTTTTGAGGGAACCTCCGTACTGTTTTCCATAGTGGCTCTACCAATTTACATTCCTACCAACAGTGTACAAGGGTTCCCTTTTCTCCACACCTTCTCCAGCGTTTGTTACTTGTTGTCTTCTTGATGATAGCCATTCTGACTGGCATGAGGTGGTAATACTGCATTGTGGTTTTGATTTATATTTCTCTAATAATTAGCGAGGGATTGGGGGCAGGAGGAGAAGGGGACGACCGAGGATGAGATGGCTGGATGGCATCACTGACTCGATGGACGCGAGTCTGAGTGAACCCCGGGAGTTGGTGATGGACAGGGAGGCCTGGCGTGCTGCGATTCATGGAGTCGGAAAGAGCCGGACATGACTGAGCGACTGAACGGAACTGAACTGAACTGAGTAATTAGCAGTGTTGAACATCTTTCATGTGCTGGGAGCTCTTTTGGCTTGGCTGGGACTTGAAGCTGACGGTTTCTGCCTTGTGAGTTCTCTCAGGGGTTCTTCCGTGGCTCCCTTTGCTGCTTGACTTCTCTGTGGCTCATTCACCCTCGGCAGCACCTCCCCTTCATCTGGCTGTTTCCTCTCAGCCTTTGGTTCTCCAGCCTTCACTTCATACCAGGTCTTACTGTTGCAATTTCCTTGCCCCGTGACACAAGTCCCCTTGAGAAGAAAATCACTGAAGTGACCACTGGCTGACATTCCTAGTCCAGCTCCCTGTCCACTCCTTGGAATTCACTTCAGATTGGCCCACCATGTGAAGGAGTGCTACTGATTTCTGCACCAAAGTCCACAGTCCGAGGCCATTGGCTGCTCCATACGCCTAGGCATGAATTTTTCATTTTTCCACTCTGTCCCATGGAGAAGGCAATGGAACCCCACTCCAGTACTGTTGCCTGGAAAATCCCCTGGACAGAGGAGCCTAGTAGTTTGCAGTCCATGGGGTCGCTAGGAGTCAGACATGACTGAGTGTCTTCACTTTCACTTTTCACTTTCATGCATTGGAGAAAAAAATGGCAACCCACTCCAGTGTTCTTGCCTGGAGAATCCCAGGGACGGGGGAGTCTCATGGGCTGCCGTCCATGGAGTCACACAGACTCGGACACAACTGAAGCAACTTAACAGCAGCAGCAGCAGCACACTATCCCAGATGCAGGGTACATGTATTAACTCTCTGAGTGGCCCCATGAATTCTTTCCTGTTAGCTTGGACCAAACATACTCCTCTCTTCTTCCTGGATATAAGGACAAGGGGACTCCCAGTATAGCAGCTCTACTTTCCAAGGAAATCTCTTCACAAATCCTTTCTCAGGCTCTAGTTTGACCATTTTTATATACTTGTGGAGGGTACAAATAATTAACATATTGCATTGTACCTTCTGATTTCTGAATGAACACTGAATTTGTGTTTGACAGTGACTCTAGAACTTTTATGGGCTTCTCGGGTGCTCAGGGGGTAAAGAATCCACCTGCCAATGCAGAAGACACAGGAGATGTGGGTTCAGTCCCTGGGTCAGGAAGATCCCCTGGAGGAGGGCATGGCAACCCACTCCAATATTCTTACCTGGAGAATCCCATGGACAGAGGAGCCTGGAGGGCTGTAGTACATAGGATTGGACATGACTGAAGCAACTTAGCATGCACACACGCATGCACATAGGACTTCTGTAGTAACATAAACACTGTGAGGCTGCCCAAAACTTCAACCCAAAAGTGCTTGTAGAGTTTCTCAGTTGATTTGAACTATCTCCTTTGAAATTTCTCCATGGTGATCTGGGAACAAACATTGGAATTCATAGTTTTTGCCTCGCAGTGCTTAAGTTGAAATCCTCCAAAATCATATATATACACATATATCTGGAGAAGGAAATGGCAACCCACTCCAACATTCCTGCCTGGAGAATCCCATGGACACAGGAGCTTGGTGAGCTACAGTCCATGAGGTCGCAAAGAGTCAGACACGACTGAGTGTCTTCACACACACGTGTGCGCGCGCGCGTGCACACACACACACACACACACACACACACACACATATAAGGTAACATTGAATTAGACAAGCTCACTATACTTTCTGAAACCTGGTGTACGTAGAAGCTGTGTGTGTCAACTGAGCATGTATACAAATGAGCATATTTTTGCCTAAATAGCCAGTGAAAAAGTTAATTCTGTTTTGGTTTCACTTTGACATGGGTATATTTTAAGCAAAAGTAATTACTTTGATTTTAAAGTATGATAAGCATAATGCAATGTTGGGGAAGAAAGAATGATGCTATACTATTTCTTCTCATTACAGGAGGAATTCAAGAAACTACTATATGGCCTCTGTTTCTTTCATGCTTTGGTGCAAGAGAGACGGAAGTTTGGCCCCCTGGGGTGGAATATTCCTTATGAGTTCAATGAGACTGATCTCAGAATCAGCGTACAGCAGCTGCACATGTTCCTGAATCAGTATGAGGTACTACAACAGTACAGCAAGGACATTACCTGTTGTGCACTTTATCACAGAGTGTTTGTACAGTGAGCAAGGACATCTGATTAAGTTCTCCTTTTATGGAATGAATAGCAGGATATGCATTAGCTAACAGGGTTCTGAATGTATCGCAGTGGTCCACAGAGGAGGTGGGACCTAGGTAGCAATGAGAAGCTGTATTAGCTACTGCAGCCTTAAAACAAAGTTGTCTCTTTGGACTTTAAAATTGTTCCTGTGCAGTTTATTTTTCTTTAAACAAATAAACAAGAGGATTTTTCCATGAGGGGGAAAATTAAGAATAGCAGGATAGTTTCCCAAAGTTTTTTTAAATAGGATTTTGTTGTAATTGGATGTTATAAATGCCCTAGTAGGTAGTTAGGATGTCAGTTTGTCTATTAACAATCTGTATTTTATCATTTATTTTGATACATAAACACCTATGGCAATTTGGAAAGTGATCATACTGTACGTATTTTGTAAAAGGTTTGGGAAACCATACATCAGCCAGTCTCCAAAATGGAAAAAAAACAAAAACAAAAAAAAAACCAGACTGACTTCCCTCTGTTCATGGCTTTATTTTGAGGGAAGTGTCATAATACTATTTTTCTAGAGTTCGGGCCATTTGTCCCAGATTAGACAAATTACTTAAGCCAGTGGTGTTAACGTGAGTTACAGATCCTGGGAAGAAGCCCCACAGTGTCATGTTGCCATGTCAGCCACATGTTGCCCCCTTGTACTCCCTGCTCTGTCTCTGTCTCTCTTCTCTCTGTCTCTCTTGTTGTCTCTCTGTCACAGGCATGTGCACACATGCTTTTTCTCTCTTTGCTACTTATCAGTTGGATTTTAATGTTTGAACTTTAAAAAGAAAAAAGTGTTTGGGTAAGTCAATATAAGTGTCCTACATGAATTTTGTTCAGAATTAGCTGGAAATCTTTAACTAAATCAATCAAAAGCGTATCAAAAAAGCACTGTTTTTGAAACTTTTAGTGAATTGTGATTATTTTTTTTCAAAAGGTTTAGAACAGGAAGTCTCTGAACTCTGTCTCTATAAAGCAAAGGAAAAACCGAGCAAGATAAATAACAAGAGTTCAAATAACATATCTAAACTAAAATGAACGTTTTATCTGGTCTTCTGTGTTTCTTTGGACAGATTTCTATTCTGTACTAAAATGAAATAAGTTGAGAAGGCCTTTGATTTTGCAGCATTAAAATTTGGTGAAGCATGCAAAAGAAGCATAGGTTTGATGAACTTCTTTCTTATAATAATGTTTATTTTAAATTTATATTAAGAATGGAGGCAAAAAGTATAATGATATAGTGCATGTGGAAGTATCTGGGGTAAAATAGAGTTTTCAATACAAACAAAAAGAACGAGGAGCTCCTTTAATTAGCAGTTTGTTCAAAAATCTGTAGAGTATATTCTAATTTAAAATATTATAAACCTATAGTGGAGTCAATTAAAAGTGTCAACAATTTAAAATTAAGTAACCATAAAATGAAACTTTGAAAAACATTATAGACAGTTTTACTTTAAAAATTAAAAATATGTTAGACCATATGAAGCAGAAATTTTATAATGGTTGTCTTCAGTTTCTTTATTATTTTAAAAGCAGTGTTTGAATAGAACCACTTACAGGTCTGCCAGTATGAAAATAGATTTACTCACACACACACTACTTTTAAATTCCATATTACTAATCATCTTTAGTGCCCACGTTCATTCTCAAAATGTTAAAGTTTTTTGACAATAGTTTATTTGGTCACTCTAGCTTTTTAAGCATCTGAACACAAACAAGGCGGTAAACAACTCAATGGATGTGATCAGGGAAGATTTTAGAGAGGAGGAGTTGCTTAGGAGTCAATGAATACAAGATTTTCAGGTAGATGATATAAAGAAGCAGCAATAAAAAGGTTTTAAAAAGTACAAATAGGTGAAAAAGTTTGGTGAAGGATAAGTGATTTGCAACAGTTAGAACTGGACATGGAACAACAGACTGGTTCCAAATAGGAAAAGGAGTACATCAAGGCTGTATACTGTCACCCTGCTTATTTAACTTATCTGCAGAGTACATCATGAGAAGTGCTGGGCTGGATGAAGCACAAGCTGGAATCAAGATTGTCAGGAGAAATATCAATAACCTCAGATATGCAGATGACACCACCCTTCTGGCAGAAAGTGAAGAGGAACTAAAAGAGTCTCTTGATGAAAGTGAAAGAGGAGAGTGAAAAAGTTGTCTTAAAGCTCAACATTCAGAAAATGAAGATCGTGGCATCTGGTCCCATCACTTCATGGGAAATAGATGGGGAAACAGTGGTAACAATGTCAGACTTTATTCTGGGGGGCTCCAAAAACACTGCAGATGGTGATTGCAGCCATGAAATTAAAAGACGCTTACTCCTTGGAAGGAAAGTTATGACCAACCTAGGTAGCATATTGAAAAGTAGAGACATTACTTTGCCGACTAAGGTCCGTCTAGTCAAGGCTATGGTTTTTCCAGTGGTCATGTATGGATGAGAGAGTTGGACTGTGAAGAAAGCTGAGTGCCAAAGAATTGATTCTTTTGAACTGTGGTGTTGGAGAAGACTCTTGAGAGTCCCTTGGACTGCAAAGAGATCCAACCAGTCCATTCTGAAGGAGATCAGTCCTCAGTGTTCTTTGGAAGGAATGATGCTAAAGCTGAAACTCCAGTACTTTGGCCACCTCATGTGAAGAGTTGACTCATTGGAAAAGATTCTGATGCTGGGAAGGATTGGGGACAGGAGGAGAAGGGGACGACAGAGGATGAGATGGCTGGATGGCATCACTGACTCGATAGACACGAGTCTGAGTGAACTCTGGGAGTTGGTGATGGACAGGGAGGTCTCACGTGCTGCAATTCGTGGGGTCGCAAAGGGTTGGACATGGCTGAGCGACTGAACTGAACTGAAGTGATTTGGAGCATCCTTCTATGCCATGCTAACTGATTGGGAATTATTATATTGTTATTGGTCTCCTTTTAGGGGGGCATTTGCATTTTAGAAGGACCACTGTAGCAACAGAGTGGACTTAGATGACAGGCTAGTTTTAGGTGATGTGAGTTGAATTGTGTCCCTGCGCCAAAAGATTTGTTGAAGTTGTAATCGATGGTACCTCAGAATGTGAGCTTATTTAGGAATGGAGTTGTTGCAGATATTATCAATTAAGCTAAGATGACGTCATACTGGAGTAGGGTGAATCCTTAATAGAATATGACTGGTATCTTAAATAAACTTTCCCTGATCACATCCAGTGAGTTCTTACCTCCTTGTTTGTGTTCAGAAGTTTTAAGAGCTAGGGTGACCAAATAAACTATTGTCAAAACACTGTTAACACTTTCAGAGTGAATGTGGGCATGAAAGATGATTAGTAATATGAAATTTTAAAATACTGTGTGTGTGTATTATGTATGTGTGTGTGTGTGTGTGTGTGTGTGTGAGTGATTCATAGCGGGACATTTGGGTTCACAGAAAAGATAGCCAGAGGCAGAGATTAGAATTATGCAGTGACAAACTAAGGCACACCTCGGGCTACAGAAGCTGGAAGAGGCAAGAAAAGATCCTCTTAGAAGTTTTGGAGGGAGTGTGGCCCTGCCAACACCTTGATTTCAAACTTTTAGCCTCCAGCACCATCAGACAATGAATTTCTCTTATTTGAAGCCATCTATTGGCAGGCCTAGGGAACTAATACAGAAGACCATCACAATAACCCATGCAAGAGATGCTGAGAGCTTAAAGCAAATCATTTGGACTAGTATGGGAAATGTGGAAGAGATATAATAGATATGTAGGGACAAGGATTGAAATGACCTAGATATTAAATGGTAAAGGGATAGGAAGAAGTCTCTTCATGTTAGATTTTAGGTCTCAATTGGTGGTCCATCCACTGATTAATCCAGACAGGAAATAGTACCAGGAATTAATCGTTGTATAGTAGATGGGTTAGTGAAATGGAGGTGGTTGAGTGGGTAAATAATTTAGTCTTGTACATTTTATATATCTGAGATGTCTAGGTTGATAACCATGATGTTTGATAGGCTTTTGGCATATAGATATAAAGCTCAGGAAAAGAAAGCACGAATAGAAAGCTGTAAGTTGTAATGTGTACGGAGAAGCCTGAGAACACCTGAGGTTTAAAAGAAAGGCCTTGTAGAATAAAAATGAACTAAAGCCTCACTGCTGGTGAGCATCCAATATCAGTAGTAGGAGAGAGGACAGGAAAAATGAAAAGTGCAGACAGAAGAAAAGGAGAGAGAGCACACTGAGTAAATAAGGAATATCAGGAATTGTCTATCATAGCAAATGCTACAGGGACTCTCTCACTGGCATATAGGACGGACTGACCGGATTCCTACTGTTAAATGACAGTTGAGCAGTACTTCCCATTCCTCCAACAGAGTAATCATACAGTAAACCAAACAAAACTGCTATGCGCTCATCTCATATAAGCCATCAAGAGATACAGAGAGTTTTTTTTTTTTGAGGAATGTGATTCACAGTTCCCTTTGATATTGAATCTAACGTAATTCTTCTTCAGCAATCAAAATTTTGTTCTTTGTATTAAAGTGCAGTTTACCTGCAACATTCTATTAGTTTCAGGTATACAACATGATTCAACATTTGTCTATATTGCAGAATGATTGCCACAATACTTCTAGTTATGTCACCATAGAACTAAAAAAAATTTTTTCTTGTGATGAAAACTTTTAAGATTTATTTTCTTAGCAACTATCAAATTTGCAATATGATATTACTAATGTCACGATGCTGTACTTCGATCCCTGTGAATTATAACTGGAATGTGTGTCTCAGTCTCTTTTACCCATTTTGCCTTCCCCGCAATCCCTTGCCCCATGGTAGTCATCCATCTATTCTCTGTATCTGTGAGTTTTGTTTTGTTCATCTTTTTTAAGATTCTACATTTAAGTGAAATCATACAGTATTTGTCTTATCTCACTTATTTCACTTAATACCCTCAAGATCCATTCATTTTGTCACAAATGGCAAGACTGTGTTCTTTTTATGGCTGAGTAGTATTCCATTGTGTATTCCACATCTAGTCCACATCTCCGGAGAAGGCAATGGCACCCCACTCCAGTACTCTTGCCTGGGAAATCCCGTGGGTGGAGGAGCCTGGTAGGCTGCAGTCCATGGGGTCGCAAAGAGTCAGACACGACTGAGCGACTTCACTTTCACTTTTCACTTTCCTGCACTGGAGAAGGAAATGGCAACCCACTCCAATATGCTTGCCTGGAGAATCCCAGGGACTGGAGCCTGGTGGGCTGCCGTCTGTGGGGTCACACAGAATCGGATACGACTGACGTGACTTAGCAGCAGCAGCAGCAGTCCACATCTCCTTTATCCATTCATCCATCAATGAACACTTAACATTGCTTCCATGTCTTGGCTATTTAAATAATGCTGCAATAGACATAGGGGTGTATATAGCCTTTCAAATTAGTGCTTTCATTTTCTTTGAATAAATACCCAGAAGTGGAATTCCTGGGTCATATGGTAGTTCTATTTCAAAACATTTTTTGAAGAACCTCCATACTGTTTTCCATAATGGCTGCACCGATTTACATTACCACCAACATATGTATTATTTCTTGTCTTTTGATAATAGCCATTCTGACAGATATGAAAGAACATCTCATTGTGATTTTGATTTGCATTTTCCTGGTGATTAGTGATGCTGAGTGTCTTTCCATGTGCCTGTTGGCCACCTGTATGTCTTCTTTGGAAAAATACCTATTCAGATCCTCTGCCCATCCTTTAATCAGATCATTTGGGTTTGTTATTGAGCTGTATGAATTCTTTATATATATATATATATATTAATTTTTTAAAGTAAATAAGAAAAATTATAAAAGAAGAAAATGCAAGTAGGTATATATAATGTACTTGGCTGATGGGTAATTCCCAGAGGTGTGTGTATGTCATTGTGTGTGTGTGACTGTGTGTGAATAAAAGTCCCACCCGTCACTGTCACCTTAACTTCACCCGAAAGCAACCATTTTCACAGTAGGGCCTGTCCAGACTTCTTCTTGTGCACAAATAGTTAACATATATACTTATATATAGTATATGCACAAATTTTCCTCAAAAACATAATCAGATTTGCATATCATTTTCAGCTTGCTGTTCTTACTCACATATGTTGTAAACAATCATAGTATAGATCTTTGTCTCAATGGCTGCATACACAGCTTCTCCTTTTGGACTATCAGGATTTTATTTCCTTTTCATTTCTTACTATTCAATAATGGTGGTGATGGTTTAGTCACTAAGTCATGTCTGACTCTTGTGACCCCATGAGCAGTGGCCTGCCAGGCTCCTCTGTCCATGGGATTCTCCGGGCAAGAATATTGGAGTGGGTTGCCATTTCCTTCTCCAGGGGATCTTCCCAACCCAGGAATCAAACCTGGGTCTCCTGTATTGCAGAAAGATTCTTTACCAACTGAGCTTCGAGGGAAGCCCTCCACTATTCAATAATAAGCAGAGTTAATTCAGTAACTTCATATATTAACATAACCTTGCATACTTGTTGCCTGGTTCTACACTTTCTCTCAGTCCATGGTCTCAACCCCCTTGTTACAACGGAGCAGGGAAACAGTCCCAGCATACAGCTACTATTTCTACAACCCCAGATGATGGACCTGGGCCTCTAGGAGAGCACATTCCTGGGTTTAATTGATTGGCCCTGTTGTGATGAAGCAGCTGAGACAAACACCAGTTTACCCATCAGTTCTCAGGAGAATGTTGGCAGGTTTAACCCTTTATACGTAAATCAAATTCTTCCCTCTCCAGATGTCATTTATGTCTGCCTCACAAAGCAATCCCAGGGGCCAGCTCATCCTCGTATACTAACTATTTAATTTGTGCAGGAGTTTTTCTTACCACAGTTTTATGACGTATCAGCAAGGCAAACCCAAGCAGTGCCTGCATCTGCAAACTCCCCTCATTACCATGCTGGCTTCTCCCTCCTGGTTCTGCTTGTTTCTCGACCAGGTCTTGGTCCTGAGGTGTTCTCCTAAATTCACTGCCTTCCCTTTCAGTTCTACCAGAGAACTAGTCTCAAAATTCCCAACCCTGAATTCAGTAAATTCTTCGTTTGTAATTAGTACCACCTATTCTTCCCAAGAGCTAATTTTTTCTGTTGAAGGGATTCCTCAAAGTGGGATCACTGGGATGTATGATGTATACACTTAAACCTTTAGCAGATAACTGCAGGAAGGTGTGTAGAACAACAACAAACAAAAAAAAAAAGATAGGAAAATATCCTAAAGTAAAAATTTTCTATATTTTAGTAGCAAACATTTAAAAACATTGCTATAATAAAAAGCCATAAACAATTAAACATCATAAAAATAAAAGACAAGACAACTTGGAGAAAATATCTAAAATTTGTATAACAAAATGATTCTGTATCTTTATAGAGCTTTTAATAATAAGAAAAAAGATACTCATTTATGTGAGGAAAACACTTAAAAGAAAAAAGTGGATTATTTAACAATAAGAAATACAAATGGGGAATAACTATTTCTCAAATGTAGTATCGAAAATAAAATTAAGATATGTAGCGTACAGTATGGTGACTATTGTTAATACTATACTGCATATTTGAAAGTGGCTAAAGAAAACAGATCTTAAAAGTTCTCAACACAAAAAAATTTTTGTAACTGTGATGATGAATGTCAAATGAGCTTGTTGTTATCATTTCACAGTACATATAAATACCAAATCATTATGTGACATACCTGAAACAAATATGTTATATATCAATTATATCTCAAAAATTAATTTAAAAATTAAAAACAATTTTATTGCTTAATTATCATTTATCTAAACAATGACACTCAGTTTTGTTGTGAGCAGTGAGAGAATTCTTTATATTACTGGTGGGTATGTAAGTATTTAGGCTTCCCTGTTAGCTCATCTGGTAAAGAATCTGCCTGCAATGCAGGAGACCTCAGTCAGGAAGATCCCCTGGAGGAGGGCATGGCAACCCACTCCAGTATTCTTGCCTGGAAATCCCCATGGACAGAGAAGCCTGGGGGCACAAAGAGCTGGACATGACTGAGCAACTAAGCACAACACATGTAAGTATTTACGGTTAAGCTAAATAAAATTGCAATATGAAAAATCAGTTTATTTGCATTCATAAACATTTAGAAATTATGTATACTAGTGAATACAATAAAAAACAATGTAACAGGGAAAAATATCTCTACAAATTTGACAGAGGTCAATTTATAAAAGAGTTTATACACATAAAATAAAGCTATTAAAACTTTAATTGAAAAAATGGATAGGAGCCTACTTCATAGAAGAACAAATGTTACTAGAAATTAAAAGATCATAAATTTTATTAGTATTCTAGAAAATGCAAATGAACATAATATTAATTATCTTTGGGCAATCACATTAGCAAAGATTTTAGAACTGTTTTAGCATCTACAGTTGCTACAGCCTTTCAGGAAAGTAGTTTGATAACATTAATCAATCTCTTTTTATAAATTCTTTTCCATTGATGTTGTAATTTCCTTTTTAGGAATCTAGACTAAATAATCATTAGAAAATTTAAGAAACATATATTTAGTGAAACATGTTAACAAAGTAGAAAATTAGGAGCCTCTAAAGTCTTCAGTATTAAAATATGATTCTTAAGATAGTATTTTCATATACTATTTTAAGGAACAGTAAAATATATGAGATTTGGTGAAAATTTATATACAAAATTGTGCATACAGTATGATTCCAATTGCCAAAATATCAATATATACAGGTATAAAAATGTGGTGAAGGATATTAAAACTGATTATCTCAGATTTGATTGGTTTTGAACGTCACTGGGATTTTTTTGGAAGGAATGATGCTAAAACTGAAACTCCAGTACTTTGGCCATCTCATGTGAAGAGTTGACTCATTGGAAAAGACCCTGATGCTGGGAGGGATTGGGGGCAGGAGGAGAAGGGGACGACAGAGGATGAGATGGCTGGATGGCATCACCGACTCCATGAACATGAGTCTGAGTGAACTCTGGGAGTTGGTGATGGACAGGGAGGCCTGGCGTGCTGCGATTCATGGGGTCGCAAAGAGTCGGACAGGACTGAGCCACTGAACTGAACTGAACTGAACTGAACGTCACTTAGTGGTGGATTTTCAAGGATGGGATTATGTTCTAATTTATTTTGCATCAGGCACATAGTAGGTGGTCCACTAATGCTGGTCGAATAGTGGGTGAGTTCACAAGTTATGGATGCTTCCTGGTGTTAAAGTCTTCAGTATTAAAATATGATTCTTAAGATAGTATTTTCATATACTATTTTAAGGAACAGTAAAATATATGAGATTTGGTGAAAATTTATATACAAAATTGTGCATACAGTATGATTCCAATTGCCAAAATATCAATATATACAGGTATAAAAATGTGGTGAAGGATATTAAAACTGATTATCTCAGATTTGATTGGTTTTGAACGTCACTGGGATTTTTTTGGAAGGAATGATGCTAAAACTGAAACTCCAGTACTTTGGCCATCTCATGTGAAGAGTTGACTCATTGGAAAAGACCCTGATGCTGGGAGGGATTGGGGGCAGGAGGAGAAGGGGACGACAGAGGATGAGATGGCTGGATGGCATCACCGACTCCATGAACATGAGTCTGAGTGAACTCTGGGAGTTGGTGATGGACAGGGAGGCCTGGCGTGCTGCGTTCATGGGGTCGCAAAGAGTCGGACAGGACTGAGCCACTGAACTGAACTGAACTGAACTGAACGTCACTTAGTGGTGGATTTTCAAGGATGGGATTATGTTCTAATTTATTTTGCATCAGGCACATAGTAGGTGGTCCACTAATGCTGGTCGAATAGTGGGTGAGTTCACAAGTTATGGATGCTTCCTGGTGGCTCACACGGTAAAGCATCTGCCTACAATGCCTACCAGAAACCCGGTTCAATCCCTGGGTCGGGAAGATCTCCTGGAGAAGGAAATGGCACCCCACTCCAGTACTCTTGCCTGGAAAATCCCATAAATGGTAGAACCTGGTAGGCTACAGTCCATGGGGTCACAAAGAGTCGGACACGACTGAGCGATATCACTTTATCACAAGTTATAGAGGATTTCTTTTCTTTGCACTGACGAATTGAAAATAACAAGACCACAAAAAGAGAGAGACCCTGGGGAAAATTGCAGCAACTTAGCTCGGAAGTGAACATATAAAGGGAAACTGTGGTGATGCAAATGTTTTGTAAACTGTTTAATAACGTGAGCAAACAAGAAACACGGTTCTGTATGATGTGGGACTGCTAAATCTTGCCTGGTTGAGCAACTTGAGCTCTCCTATAGGAACTGCCCTACGACGCCCTTCGCTACATGACGGGCGAGTGCAATTACGGCGGCCGCGTGACTGACGACTGGGACCGGCGCACGCTGCGCAGCATCCTAAACAAATTCTTCAACCCGGAATTAGTTCAGAATCCGCACTATAAATTCGACTCCAGTGGCATCTATTTTGCGCCTCCTGCTGGGGATGTAAGTACATATGTTCTTCCAGAAAACTGAAAGCACTAAAGCATGAAATTCCTCTGATATGGTGATTTTTTTCTCCCCCAGAGGCTTTTTTTTGGTTAATCATTGTGTGGCCTTCAGTCTTACAGGGACAGAGCAAACTCTATGCAAAGACGGAGTTAGTGGTTTCCTGTTTGCTGTACTGTAAGGACTATCAGAAGCATTCCTACCCAAGAATGGCTTCCTCAGTGACCTGAAATTCTCTTACTGTGAATTCAGTCCTTTGGGTCAAAAGACATTGGCCCCAATTAAAATGGAAATACACAGGAGAAGGGAGTTACAAAATAGTATTAACAGTAATAGTTAATATGTAGATCATGCTTAATTATTTACAACGCAGTTACATGTAATTATCTCTTTAGAGCATCGAATTAACATTGATGCTATTATTCCTTCTCTTTTACAAGTAAGAAAGTAAGTTCACTAAACTTAAATGACTTGCCCAAGATTCCAAAGGTAGAAAGGGACAGAACATTACACCTGCTTCACAAGACCAAGGTTGTTGGCTCCTATTTTTTCCAGTCCTAACAGATGTATTTGCCTTCAGATTATCACACGGTAGACTTCTAGGGACTGCCAGTATAACGAAATTGGTTCTCATTTTATTCCCAGAAGTCAAAAGGGCACATATTGAAAGTTAAACACACAGCCACAGGCAACAGAGGCACATACCTTGACTCCACATCCACTTGGATGAGTTCTAGCTGAGGGCAGACACTGAGAGAGAGGAAGAGAAACACCAGTTCCTGCCGGGGTCCAGCCCCGGTGGATCCAGGGAATTCGAAGGGGGGACAGCGTCGGCGAGGAAAAACATTTATTTAGAAATATAAGAATAGATTAGGAAGAAATAGTATAGTAGGAGATTTAAGATGGAGAAAAGAAGGCTGAATAACTTGGTTTACATGGAAAGCCAATAAAACCTCGAGACAAGAGGCTTGCACCATCTACGTTAGGCCACCGGTGTTTGTTTGAATATCGGAGAGTCCCCCGCCCTGGGTTCTCTCTCTTACGGATCTTAGCAGCCGGGACAGATAAGTAGACATGGCGAGCCTTCGCACCCCAGATGGGAATTCAGCCAGAAATTAGAGAAAATAGGAGACATGGGGGAAGCCTAGCATCAGTGTAAGACTGTCCGAGAGGGAAGGGGAGAAGGGAAAAAAGGGCGGGAAAGGGAAAAAAGGGAAGGGGGAAAAGGGGAAAAAAGGGGAAATCCAACGTCTGCGTAAGGCTCCAAGAGAGAGTTTATTGTTCAGAATCAACTTATATACCCCAAATTATACATAATAGAATATGCAGAGTTACGCAGAAGTAGCAGTCCCGACCCTCATTGAGACAAGGCTTTCTTTTTTGCATACTCTCCTGTTACAAAAGTCTCAGGTGGTTTACACTATCTTCTGGCCAAGAGGCCTATTAACATTTCTATGGCTCTCTTCTGATGAAGTTTTTGTTAACCAGAAGACTTATTTGTGTTAATCTTTCCAAAGTCTGAATGCTACTCTCAGAAAACATTAAATAAGAATACAGCAGTTTGTAATAGAAGGAAGTACAGTGATTTATAGCAAAAGAAAAGTAATTTACTCAAAAGTTCAGTATTGCTAATATCAAAACTACTACATATCCCTTTTTCCATATCCCATTTATATAGATTACATCTTCCCGGGTGCCTGAGAGATAAGAAATAAGGAGGTCTGGCAGCAATCATTGAGTCAACCGTGAAATCCTGTCACCAATATAAATTTGAAAAGACTCTGAAACTTTAAGATACTTTGAGGCTTTTGTGCCTCCCACATTTGGGAGGTTGTGAGCAATTCACAAACTTGCAAAAAGTCAGGGGACCCTGTTTAGGCAGGCTAGAGTATTATCAAAGGGTGGTTGGGCTGAAACACTTTCAAATGCAGGAAACCAAAGCTCAGAATTAACTTTTTCCAGAGAAAATCAGAAAATATTGGGAAAACAGACAAATTCTTATTTTGGGGGGCACATGTTCAGGAAAAACCAGGGAGAAATCCGACGACTCAAATTGCCCTGCCATCTGAGTTTGCCACGTGACCCTGTCACGGGTGGGATTCCTCACGCTGGCCCCCGACAAGTTCCAGAGTCCAGGTCACAGATTGGGTGGGGCAAGTCAACACAGGGAGTCATGGTAACAGGATTTCCAGTGATGAATTGGAAAGTAAGAAGACGGCAAGATAAAGTCAGGTTGTGTAATGAGCCCATATTGAAAAATCATCAATGACCAATTGCCCCACCTCACTGTATGTATATGTGTATATATATTTGTATATGTATATATATGAATGTGTATAACTATACATATCCTTCCCTGATTATACATATCTTCCCTGGTGGCTCAGATGGTAAAGAATCCACCTGCAATGTGGGAGACCTGAGTTCGATCCCTGGGTTGGGAAGTTCCCCTGGAGGAGGGCATGGCAACCTACTCCAGTATTCTTGCATAGAGAATCCTCTTGGACAGAGGAGCCTGGCAGGCTACAGTTCACGGGATTGCAAAGAGCTGGACATGACTGAGCAACTAAGCACATATGAGCATCAAGAAAAGTATGGAATCTTTTTAAAAAATCTTTTTATTAAACTTTTTATTTTATATTGGAGTATGGCTGATTGACAATGTTGTGATAGTTTCAGGTGGACAATAAAGGGACTCAGTCACACATATACGTGTATCCATTCTCCTCCAAACTCCCGTCCCCTCCAGGGTACCACATAGCATTGAGCAGAGTTCCCTGTGCTCTAAAGAAAAGTATGGATCCCTAGGTTGGGAAGATCCCCTGGAGAAGAAATAGCTACCCACTCCAGTATTCTGGCCTACAGAAATCCATGGACAGAGGAGCATGGCAGGCTACAGTCCATAGCATCTCAAAGAGTCAGACACGACTGAGCAACTAACACTTTCAACACTCATGGAATCTTGTTGGAAGTTTATGTAAATATAAAATATGTGTGCATGAGTATAAAAGATTTATATTAATGATGGTTATCTCATGATAATAAAATCTCAGGTAATTTTTACCTTTCTGAATTAAGTGGATTTATCACAATAAGAGTACACAGAAAAATCAGAGTAAAGCAGAAAAAAAACGACTGTGGTAAATTAAGAACAGTTATCAGCAAATGCAACACAGAAACATTTCTGTGAAAGAAATTTCTAAATGAAGTAGCCAGGATATTCCTCTCTCCATTTAAAAATTCATTTCAACTGAGTAGGACGTTTTTTTCTCTTTCTAAATGTGTCCATATCTTCCCCCCACCTTTTTCTCTAAATGCTTTGGCCCTGGATGAAAGAAAATGAAAGCATTCAGTGTCCGGTCTCACAGGCTCATCCACTCAACAACCTGAGTACTGAAAATACCTCTTTTCAGTGAGCAAGTTCTATAGGATAATTGATTTCTAACCTCCGGGCTCCTTGTTATTTATCTTTGCAGCACAACAGCTACATTGAATACACAAAGACACTGCCTCTGACCCCAGCTCCAGAAATCTTTGGGATGAATGCCAATGCCGATATCACTAAAGATCAGTCAGAAACTCAACTGCTGTTCGATAACATTCTTCTCACACAGGTGTGTGATCTATGCAGCAACTGGATTCTGAGGCTGGAAACGATGGTCCCCACGCAGTGTGAGCCCACACGGGAGAGGCCCAGGCACAGAATTCCATCTGTTCAAGTGGAGAACCATTTTTAGGGAAAGAAAAAATATGTACCTTAAAAATAAGTTTAAACATAGAGGAAATGAATGTGTGAGTTTTGTTTTCATCAGGCTTTTGATTTGGAAAGCATCTTTGACTATCCTTCTGCTGCCAGCAGTTCTTTGAGTAGCATTCTTTATCTCTGAGTATTCTTTGATATCATTCTGCTGCTAGGAATTCCACTTTGCCTCTCTTGGCTTGAATCGTGCCCCAGAACATATAATATGTCCTTTATAAATTTCTTAAAGTGGAACAAGACTTTCAAAGGTGTCTGGAAGCAGTTTGATGCCAGAATTCATCTAGAATTTTCCCTATTTAATTTTCTAGTCTCTTACTAATGCAACATTTTTAATGGCTTATCTTTATCAAACGTTCCAGAATGTTTAACCTAGTTTGCATAGTTTCTTTTCACATCAGTATTTTATCAGATTATATATTATTTAAAATATAATAGTAAGTATGAAATGAATTAAAAGATTTAGGAGAACTATTGCCTCTGAGACATGCAACTCTATTGGCGAGAGCATAAATGTAAGGGCACATCAGAGATGACCTCTTAAGGCACCAGGATTCAGCATGCCATGACACAGGTTAGTTCATTTGAATGAAAAGTGTTTAATCTTATTTGTCTGTTAAGAGATCTTCTCTTTTATTGTTTTCTGTTAGAAGATATGCTTGTTCGTTTAGTTCTGAAAGCAAATTAGTCCAAATGGTGAATTCCCTTAATGATTGCATATAATTTTAGTAAGTTAAGGATGATTATTCATCAAGCAAATTATTCCCCTAACTGATTTCAAGCTGACCTTTTTTTATTTTTATGGAATCTCAAAGTAATAATAATAATGATTAATTATTTTATAGTGCTTCTTGTATGGGAGCACTGTTCATTTAAACCATTTAGGTTTCTGCATAACAGTGTAATGCTTACGACAGTCCTGTGAGGTAAGGTGCTAATTATTCCCATTTTACAGCTAAAAGACTTAGACACAGAAAGATAAGTAGTTAACTCAAGGTCAGCTAGTACAATTTAAAGTCAAGACTCTGAGCCAAGTAGTTTGACTCCCACTAGTTTTGGCTCCAGAATCTGTGTTCTAAGCTGTGCAATAGTCTTTCTAGATTCTAAAAATGGAATAAACCTCAAAGGCAGATAACCAGAGATGCTAGGGGAACTAAGAAATGGAATGTAAGAAAGAAAGAAAGTTAAAGAACTGGACTGAAAGAGAGAAAATGAAGTCACTCAGTCGTGTCTGACTCTTTGCGACCCCATGGACTGTAGCCTGCCAGGTTACTCCATCCATGGGATTTTCCAGCAACAATACTGGAGTGGGTTGCCATTTCCTTCTCTAGGGGATATTCCTGACCCAGGGATCGAACCTGGGTCTCTTGCACTGCAGGCAGACATTTTACCATCTGAAATACCAGGTAAGTCCAAAAACCAGACTTCTCCGGTGGCTCAAATGGTAAAGAACCAGATCAAGAGAATGAAATAGTGTGGAATGTGGTCCACTGAAGAAGGGAATGGCAAGCCACTTCAGTATTCTTGCCTTGAGAACCCCATGAACAGTATGAANAAAAAAAAAAAGAAAAGGTGAAGAAGGACCTATTACTTCATTTTCTTTTGGCTGGAACCAGCAGAAACCAACTGGAAAAAACTTAAGCAGTGATGGCAATAATAATAATAATGGCAGCAACAATAATAATTTATTGATGGTTTTCTAGGTAGCTCAGAATCCTGGACTATTTGTGTCATCAAATATAATGGTATATGGTCAAGAATTCACTTGTCTTTGGACTGAAAGATAGCTTCATACTTTCAGTATATACAGCCTGACATCTTACTATGGTAGATTCACTTCTGATTGTGGTCTTTCTTGTATGTGGTTTTTGTTTTGATGATTTTAGATCTTTGCCTTAAGTGGAGAGTCTTGCCTCCTTCTACCGATTATCAGGAAAAAGAATTCTTTGATATCTGGATTTGTGCTAATAACCCTAACCTCTCGGAAAACAGGTAGTTTTTGATAGTTTTCTAAAATTCTTTATCCATTTTTAATTCCTATAATTTACGTGTATGAAGCTTAAAAATGTTATCCCTTAGCAGCTATCATCCCTTCTAACTCTTTCTAGCCTTTTGACACTTCCAGAAGGATATTTCATTAGTGCTCTTTTCCATCAAGTTAAAAGACTTGGGTGTAAGTTTTTGTTAATGTTGGGTGTGCAGCTCTGCACTTCCAGTGGCAGAAAACCTTACCTCGGTGTTTAAGAGTTCTGCCTTCCAGTTCATTTTCACACAGTGTACAATCTTATAGTGCAGGAGTCTTATCTAGATACTTAAGTGTTAGACCATGTGCTTTTTTCTGTTGAAGTCATATATTGATTTCATTGCTTTGTGCTTTCGGAGGAAGAACTTCAGACTAAAACAGGAAAAAGGTCAATTAAATATTGATGGATGTCAACCTTATTGCAAACCCTTTTTGACTTACTTCTTTTCCTTGTGGACTAAAGAGTTAACATGCCCCTTTACCCGAGGCACCTTTCAGTGAAGCATCACTTTTCCATGGAGTTTATTCTAAGTTCTTTGACCTGGATGAGTGGATAATATTGCTAATACAGACATTAGGGTAATAATTCTTGTTTATTTTTATTCAGCCCTGAAAAAAAAAGAGCAACTGAGAAAAAAATAAGAAGGAAGAAAACATTTAGAAACTGCTACTAAAACCTCTTCAACCTGGAATCTTCAAGTTAATCATATTTAGAGATTAATGAAAAATGTCATAGGTGATAGGGCTCTTAGATTTCACATGGCCCAAGGGGTTTTTCAGTCTCCCTTTCTTGGTTTGCAGCAGAACCTTTTTTTTTTTTTTTAATCCCCAAATGAAATTTGTCTCTGACCTCAGGCATATAAAACAGATAAAAACAGAACTGTCCTGATTGAATTGGAGGCTGAGAATCTTGGGGCCAGAGGTATCTACTTCTCATTTCTGTCTCCTGCTCTCTGTAAAAAGCCTAGAGCTCCAGGGAGCATGATTATAAAACACTGATCTAGACTCACTTCTTCATTTAAGTGAAGTGGAAATTGAAGCCCAAACAGGGGTTGAGAAGACTGTTTATGAAGCTGCTGGCCTTGATCTTCTGACTGCCAACCTGATTCTAGTCCTAACCTGTAACTTGACTATCTCCCAAATAGGAACACAGTAGTGGTTCAGTTTCAATATTAAGAATAGTCTGATGGATAGTATTTATATTGTCACTGTCATTATTTTCACCCACGTGTTGTTTAAAAGAAGTTTTTTTGTTGTTTTGGTTTTGTTTTTTAAATTTCTCTGTGGAAAGACTTGTGCTTGGAAATGTAAATAAAATTGGTCCCACCCCCCAAATGTCCAAAAAAAAAGGTGATAATATTGATCACTTTCTGTGAGCTCAGAACTTTCATGCAGTGTAGGATAGTGTTTAAAGTTCAGCCTCTGGGGCCAGACTGCCTAGGTTTGACTCCTGGCTCCTTTAGCCTGTGAAGCCTTGGACAAATGATAAAACCTCTCTTTAACTCATCTTCAGTACAATAGTACCCTCTATACCTTTTCTAGGTCCACCTGAACTCCTTGTTAAGGACAGTCATAAGCCCTGGTCACTGGGGGCCTCTTAGTAATAAGCCATGAGAATTTAGATTCCTCTGCTAGCTCAGATGCCTACAATGCAAGAGACCTGGGTTGGAAAGATCCCCTGGAGAAGGAAATGGCAACCCACTCCAGTATTCTTGCCTGGAGAATTCCATGGAAAGAGGAGCCTGGCAGGCTACAGTCCACAGGATCGCAAAGAGTCGGACACAACTGAGCAACTAACACTTTCACTTTTTTTTCCATTATATTTTAGCCACATGTCTATGACTTCTCACTCCAGCCTTAGGCCATCTCAGATCCACAGAACTGGGGATCTGACCTCTATAGATTCCCTTTTCTCCAGCTAACCATTTTCCCTGAATTGACATGCTGGTCCCTTCTCCTTGAAAAGTGGTGATGCCATCACTGAGTGTTATAAAATTAGTTTCAAAGTCATACTAATTCTGTCTCTTTTATACATCAAAACACTGCCATTTCTGATGACAGGCAAGATAAATTTGCCATGTTCACAGAAAACGTATTGCCCTCAAAAGCCTGAAATGCAAAAAGTCTTATATTTATAATTTCTTAAGTCCTTGATTCTTTAAATATACTGACATAATTTTGACCATCTGCATTTCATTTCCACTGAAAAGATGAGGACAAAAACAATGCTTAAAGTGGTAGCAAGAGATTTAGAAGTGGGAGCTATGAAGAAAAACTCTTCATTATAAGGGCAGTTACTTGAAAGTTGATACTTCCTTTAAGGGAGACTATCAACAGCAGTGCAGATGAAGATTCCCATGGGAAAAGAAGTTGATCTGATGACCTCATTCAGTCCTCTGACTCAGTATGTTTAAATGGACCATGCATACTTTGAGACTATGCCATGAAATAGCAAAACTCTGATATATATGCACTGTTGGACTTTGATAAAATGTGTGTTAAAGTGATGAGAAAGGAAGTATAGTTATTTATTAGACAACTTCCCTGGTGGCTCAAAGGTTAAAGCGTCTGCCTGGAATGCGGGAGACCCGGGTTTGATCCTGGGTAGGGAACATCCCCTGGAGAAGGAAATGGCAACCCACTCCAGTACTCTTGCCTGGAGAATCCCATGGAGGGAGGAGCCTGGTAGGCTGCAGTCCATGGGGTCGCAAAGAGTCGGACACGACTGAGCGACTTCACTCACTCACTCACTGGATGAGTGAAAGGATAGCAATACGGGTGAAAAGTGGCATCATCTGTATTTACAGAAAATGCAGTTTATTGTCAGCGGTTAATTGCCAATTGTCAGCAGGGTTAAAGACAATGAACAGCATTTGAATGAACAATGTCTGTGTAACCAGAACTGGGACAGGAAACATAATAATAGCTCCCTCTTACATTGCAGTTACCTGTTATGTCATTTCATTACAATAACCACGTGCTGCTAAGTCGCTTCAGTTGTGTCCAACTTTGTGCGACTCCACAGACAGCAGCCCACCATGCTCCCCCATCCCTGGTATTCTCCAGGCAAGAACACTGGACGGGTTGCCATTTCCTTCTCCAATGCATGAAAATGAAAAGTGAATGTGAAGTCGCTCAGTCATGTCCGACTCTTAGCGACCCCATGGACTGCAGCCTCCCAGGCTCCTCCATCCATGGGATTTTCCAGGCAAGAGTACTGGAGTGGGGTGCCATCGCTGTTTCCTAATAACAATGTGAGCTTTCTCCATTTCTCAGAGGAGAAAATGGTGAAGCTAAGGGAGGTTCAGTGACCGTCCACCATTCCTCCCTAAGCCTGAAACTTGAATCCAAGCACTTTGATTCAAAACCTGTGTTCTTTCTGCCTTACTACTCCCCCCACTCTGTGGGGATCTTTAGCTCAGGAAGCCTAATTCCAGACAAATATTTTATGATGGTAAAACATACCATTTTACAAATGATAGTGTTCTGCGTTGGTAACTCAGGCAGCTTAAAATGGACTCATTCTTTCCCAAGTCACTTTTTTGTTTGTTTGTTTTGTTTTCCACCTTCAGCACAAAGGGAGGCTACACATTTTGGTCACAGTACCCAAGAAATAAATATAATGTGCTTCCATTACATCCATTTTATGTATTTGTATATATTAGAATAGGGATCACCAGCAGGGTAAAAATGATACCTATTATTTGACTAGACCCAAAAGTCTGAGTTTTGGAAAGGATATTTAAAAATATTTAAAATATGGCTTATATTGCATATTAAGTTTTAATTTGTTTATAAAAATCTTTGAGGATAGTCAAACAGATTGCATTTTAATAAATTAATTAAGGTTTTTCTTTTCTAAATAAAAACTTTATGTTACCACAAGGTTCTTTTCTCAAATCAAATAGAAACCTGCGTGGGTACTGTCCCACAGATGTCTTCAGATGAACGCTGCATGTGGTTATATATATGTAGGTTTTATATATATAGGTAGGTGTCCCCCTGATTTATCTACCACCTTTCTTTGAAAGTAACAATAAAAACAAATACCATATGTGGGTGGAATTAAGTGTTTTTCACAGCAGTACTGAATTTGATTGTAATCCTCACTCTTCTGTTGGTGGGGGCAATAAAAATATATGCTGAACCCTGGGAAATAGAGAAATGTAGTGGGAGTGAGATGCTTAGCTTTCCCTGCAGTGTTTCAGATTGAAGAAGCCCTCCTCTCTATTCTCAACCTCCTCCTCCCTTTCCTAGCTTAGCACTCATGTATTTTATGACACTCACTTCCCCCTCTTTTTGGTACCTACCAGTGGTAGAAAAACTCCTGTGTAAGGCTCTGAGAATCAACTTCAGCATTTTGTACCCCCTTCCCACATTGCATGTCCTCAGCCATGCCCTGGATTGAGGCCATGTCCAGTGGGAATGGAACTTCTTGTCCCTGCCAGGCCTCCATACCAAAGTGAAATAAGATGGTAATTCAATTTTTCAGCAGTTTGGCTAGCTCAGCTTCCCCAGAACATAGCCATGAAACCAGAAGTAGGGTGGAAAAAAGGCCTCAAACCTTCCGAAGCATATATCTCAAAAATCATTAATATTCTTTGTGACCATAAAGACAGAAGCCCTCAGGCACAGCCTGTTTATGAAATTTATAGACAATTCTGCTTGATGATGTAATGCATAATCAAACTGGAGACAGCCCATCAGAAAGGCTAGGAAGCTGAGAGTCCACTAGCAGCTGGTGTGCCTCCAGCAGCAGAGAGAGGAAGATAGGGTGCTGGACTGCTCGTTGGGGCTCCACCATGTGGCTCCATAACCCCTGAGGTGATCACAGAGTGCTGCCTCCCATCATAGTAGTCACTGGTCTTCACAGTAAGTCCCAGTCCTCAAATGAAGGATCTGTGTGCTTCCGAAGCAGAATTATTTGGTGTATTTTACAGAGATATATTGGTGAAGGAAATGACAACCCACTCCACTATTCTTGACTGGAGAATTCCATGGACAGCGGAGCCTGGAGGGCTACAATCTATGGGGTTGCAAAGAGTTGGACACGACTGAGTGACTAAACCACCACCACAGATTTCTATCCCAGATCTTTTGGGAAAAGAATAATGCATGGTAGTAATGAATTAAGCTTCAGTTATCTCAAAAACATTTTTGCATTAACCCCTGAGGTGATCACAGAGTGCTGCCTCCCATCATAGTAGTCACTGGTCTTCACAGTAAGTCCCAGTCCTCAAATGAAGGATCTGTGTGCTTCCGAAGCAGAATTATTTGGTGTATTTTACAGAGATATATTGGTGAAGGAAATGACAACCCACTCCACTATTCTTGACTGGAGAATTCCATGGACAGCGGAGCCTGGAGGGCTACAATCTATGGGGTTGCAAAGAGTTGGACACGACTGAGTGACTAAACCACCACCACAGATTTCTATCCCAGATCTTTTGGGAAAAGAATAATGCATGATAGTAATGAATTAAGCTTCAGTTATCTCAAGAACATTTTTGCAAAAGTTCTCATTTGGTGATAACTCAGGATAAATGAAACATTAGTAAATAATGAATATTCTCCCTTTCTTGTAAATCTATAGTATCCTCCACATTTTCCATTAAGTTCTTTTCCAAGAAAAGTGGAGATTTAATGTATTACCTAAATTCTCAATATAATGCTATATTTGAGCAATGCTGTATTTGAGTTTTGGGTATAAGCCAGAGACAATTCCTTGTCGAAGTAAATAATCTTTTGCAGACAGTATATAGTTTTATATTTCTTCCTGATGTTCTCTCTTGTACTTGGTTGTGAAAAGTTGTCATCAGACAGAACGTCTACCTTCCATACCCCTGGGCACTACGAGCACAGTATCACAGTCAAAAAATGAGAAAGACAAGCAGCTTCGAGAGTCAATCCAGAGGTATCAAAATCAACTGGTAGAACCACGTCAACAGGTGAGTTGTTAGTAATTCTTTCCAAAAGCTACTCAGATTCTTGAGCTGTTGATTTCGTGCATACAGATTAACTAAAGTGGTTTACCCAAGTAAATGTGTAGCCTCTTTTTCTCTTCTTTTTTTTGTCACCTCCTTTTCATTTTGGATCTAAGGACTGTTCTAGAGGTGATCACAGGTACTCCAGGGATCCAGAAAGGGAAAGGACTTCTTCAAATAATGCTGTATTTTTATATGTGATAATCTAAGTCCATCTCCACAACAGGGTATGAGAAATAGGGGAATATATTTCCACTCTAGGGTGTACATACAGCCTTGTAGAGGTCAGCCAGTATGTCAAAGGTCAGAGAGTCAAGTTTGGGACACAAATGTATATGACTACAAAGATTATGCTCTTTTTATCTCATTAGGCTTCTTCCCTGAGGGTAGATGTTTTAAGGTAAAGAGTTATTCTTTTAAAAAATATTAGCCTCTTAATACAGGAACTTAATGTCTTATTTAGTTGTTAAGAAAATTCAATAAATAGTATCAGTAAATATAGATAACATGACAATTGCAAGTGAAAGAAAAAGTGATGTGCAGAATTACTGTTTTAACCTCTTAACTAATTAAGTAACTGCATCCCTTTGTATAGCTTTAGCACCCAATTCAGCATTTTTTAATTGTGTTGCCTGTCACGTTCCTCAAATAGAAATTGAGGAGGTCAGCAGCATATGTCCAAATATGTTGACTCCTGTGTGGATGTCAGGAAATAAAATGCTCATTTGAGTAGAAAATTCCCTTCCTGAATTGGGAGTTAAGACACTCAGGCTTACTACCTGCCTATCATGTGTATTCCTGGGTTCATGGAAAATCAACTTTCTTTTCTACCCGAGCTTTATCTTCTTACCTCTCTCCTTTTGCTGGGGATCTACCATGCAGGTCAGCTACCACCTGGGGTCACAGACAACAAACACTGACTGGCTCCCCTTTTAGCCTGAAGTCTCAGAGTTTCTTTGGGAGAAGACAGTGAAAGTCATTTGGAAACATATTCACCTAATTAGTCTTCAATCCTCAAAGTTGCTCAACTTTTTACATATCTTTGAGTGTCTGCTTTTGAGTTTTCTAACAGGTCAGACAAAAAGATATCATCACTGGTTATTTTAATAAGCAATTATGTGAAAGATCTTTTCAATGTTAAATATCTTTATTTGTTTTATTTCTTATTTTCCTTACCACCCCTTGTATTTTTGTGAAGGCATTCAGCACATTTGGAACTGGTTTTATCTTTATTGCAGTCTCTGGATTTTTTTTTTTTTCTATAGAGGACAGCACTGACCCTTGGATAGTGAGAGTGTCAGTCATGAAGTCTTTTTTTTTTCTTTAATTAATTTTTTATTTTTTAGTTTGTTTTGCTGTACAATACTGTATTCAGTCATGAAGTCTTAATTACCTTTTTCTGTTTAGGTTGGATGTTTTATTCATCATCAAGGTAGAGATTTTGATGGAGGATGATGGAATAACAGATTTGAGCCATCCATTCTACTTATTCCTTCTTTCTTGGTAGTTGGTTTTTTCATAAAAATTTAGCCAGGTTTATAGACTCAGTCTGTTTCAGATATAAACAAAAAAATTTAGCAGTACTTAAATAGAAACCTACTCCAAACAGTTCAAAGGATGTTAAGACTCATCATCTTCCCCTCGCCTGCTTTTGTGAAAACAATCCTCACGTCTTTAACACGCTTCCAGGGCTCGGGGTCCTTAACTGACCCTGTTTTTGTGGTAATCGAGGAAAAGTTTGGTTAGGGTTCACCTAACCATGGGCAACCAGTTAATTTTTTTTTTTTTTATTGGAGTATGGTTGAATTACACTATTGTGTTAGTTTTTGCTGTACAGCAAAGTGAATCAATCGAATATATCCACATATCTGCTCTTTGTAAGATTCTGTTTCCATATAGGACATTACAGAGTACTGAGCAGAGGTTCCTATGCTATTCAGTAGATTCTCCTTACTTGACTTATATATAGTAGTGTGTATACATCAATCTCCGTCATCCAATTGATCCTCCCTGCCGCTTATCCTCTAGTAACCAGTAGTTTGTTTGCTATATCCATGGCTCTACTTCTGGTTTGTCAATAACATTTCCACTTTTTTTAAAAATTCCATTCATAAGCAAAATCATATATATCTGTCCTTTTCTGTCTGGCTTACTTCAGTCAGTATGACAATCTCTAGGTCCATCCATGTTGCTGCAAAAGGCATTATTTTTTATTTTTTATGGCTGAGTAATATTCCATTGTATATATGTACCACATCTTCTTTATCCATTCCTCTGCTGTTGGCATAATTTTGAGGTGGTCATTAAACACACACTTGCCCTTGGCTCTGTCCTGTGCTTGGCAGGGTGGGGAATAGAGTAATTCTAATACCAGAATGTAAGCCCCATGATTGCCAAGAATAGTTTTGGTTTTTTTTCACTGTCTCTATTACCAAAAACACTGCCTGGCATGTAGTAGTTTTCAGCAGATAGTTGTTGAATCATGAAATAAAACATGACCTTGGATAATATACAGTCCCTTCGGGGACCAAGTCTGACAGCCATTTAAACTTAACAACCACTGTGAAGCAGTACTAGTTCAGTACTTGTCTGATCCTGTGCTGTGCTTCGGCACTCAGTCATCTCTGACTCTTTGTGACCCAGTGGACTGCAGCCATCAGGCTCCTCTGTCCATGGGGACTCTCCAGATAAGCATACTGGAGAGCGTGGGTTGCCATGCCCTCCTCCAGGGGACCTTCCCAACCCAGGGTCAAACCCAGGTCTCCTAAATTACAGGCAGATTCTTTACCATAGCTGAAACTGAATCAGAAGTTTATTACAAGGAGATAGGGAGGGCGGCTTCGTTCAAAAAAGTTTCATAGAGGAAGTGACACAACTTGTATCTTAAAGTCTATTTAGGGTAAAAAAAGGAAAGAACAGAGCATTCTAGGTGAGAAGAACATTATAAGACTTGGAGATGAGCACGGGCTTTTTCCTTCATGGAACCAGTCTTTTAAATTCCATGCTAAACTTAAGTATTTTAAAAATAAACTTAGCATTTCTGTGACATGCGTGTCTTTTAAAAACTGTATAAATCATTATAAGATATGGTAATTACTGAATGGAGGACCTCTGAAAGGTGAGCTCAGTTCCCCGTTCACAAAATTATTTATGAAAGTATTCAAAAACTAATTTGGTAACAGCTGTCTGATGCCAGAAAAAAAAGACTCAAAACCGTCCAATATTCAATGAGAATTTACTTTGTTCCTGACTGCTTTTTAGAAGAAGTGCTGTTAGACTATGACATAGGAAGGGTGGAAAAGTCAGAAAAACAGGGCATTGGTGCCATTCAGGTTCAGTGCACACACTATTCAGGTGTAGGACAGACATCACTGGAAAATCAAGTAATGGCTAGTGTATTACCATCATTCCATTATATCTATCAGTGGCACCCGTTCTCTCAATATCAGGAAATAATGAGTTGCATGCCATGAAATTATGGTTTGCCCACCTCCTGTTCTCTCTTCCCACCTCTGGATACCAATGTTCACTTATTCGTTGATTAAATCTGGGGAGCAAATATAAAAATGGCCAAATCTGCATACCTTATTTCTTACTCTCTTGCATTTCCATTTTAATGGCAGAAGGCATCTTGATCTGGAAAACAAAGAGTTGACTTGGTAAATCAAAAGCCTTTCAGGATCTTAGATTCTTTGGTTCTTGGTTTTGTGTCATTGACAACCGGGGAGGATGGAATAATGGTAGGAAGGGTAGTATGATGGTACTAGTATCAGAAATCAGCAGCTGCGGTGTCTTCTCCACCCTTTATACATACTCCTGGTATGCAGAGTGACAAAGTCTAGATTCTGGGTGCCCCACTACAGGATGCCCTACTTAGAGAAAATTCACAGTGGGCCAGAAAACTGCTGGTAGAAGAGGTACTTCAGTGATTAGATCTTGTCCTCTAGGAGAAAATTAAACATGTTGGTTCAAAGCTACTATCATTTCATATAGGTGGTGTTGTATTTAATCCTCACATTACAGTTATAACAATTATAACATCAGGAGGAGAGTGAATTTCAGAGCAATTCAGTAAGTTGAATCAGTCATACATCTTTAAATGGTGAAGTTAACTTTGGTTTCCTTTTTGCCTAATTCCAACACAATCTGCTCACAATCTCATATGAAAATACAGTCAAAAAGGATATGAAAACATTCACAAAGGCAACAAGCTGATGCAATGCAAATCATATTTGTTAAGAGAAATGTATAAGTTCATAAACCTAGTAGGAGGGCTCCAATCCAAGACATAATTGATAAGTTGTGCCAGCAAGCCCAGAGCCACTTTATAAATTGTGCTTCTGAAGCGGCACATTCTGCTCCTTCTCCTCTCTGAAGAGATGAATGAGTGTTCCTCACTGTGCATTTCCCCTCATTCCTCATCACCTGCTGTTTTCTATACCGAGTGACAAGTGACACCTGCTGGCCAAGTAATGAAGCATTTTCATTTTTATCATCACTCTTGATTGTTTAGCTACTAATTGGTCCATCAGCTAGATAATTGTCATTCTGTTTTTCAGTAAACCTAGACAAGAATTTTAAAACCATAAGACAGGTAACAGAATCAAGTCCTCTGCATTTGAGGATTTGGCAGTACTCAATTTTGCCCTTTTCTCAGTTTTAAGGTCACAATTTACAGTCTTTTCTACTTTCTGTTGTTCAACAGGACAGCTGTGTCATAATCACACACGTGGAGTATTGTTTTAGGTCCATTTCATTCAGGGATTTTTGGTACCACGTTAAAATCCACATAATGCCTTCAAATCATTATAAGGCAAATGATAACTTGATTCCTTGAATGAAGCCTACTCTGTTTACCCATTTGTACCACTGGGATGATTCCCTGGAGAAGGGATGGGCAACCCACTCCATTGGAGAATCCATTAACAATCCACTGCCTGGAGAATTCCATGGCCAGAGGGACCTGGTGAGCACAGTCCATAGCGTCTCACATAGCCGGACATGACTGACTGATTAATACTTTCACTTTTTTCAAAGTCAGTGGGTAGCATATTTATATAATCAATTCATTTGTGCAGATGTGCTGTGTTGCTTGTGTATTCTCTGGGTCCTTCTGGGTTAACCTTCTCTGATTAATGTTAATTTCCTATCTGTAGCCACAGTCCAGGCTTTCTCTAATCTGACACTAGTCCTTTGGCGTAAGTTTCTTCTCTTCTGCAGGATTCTCTCCGTGAGCTCCCCCAGGTTCCTCTGTGTTCTCCACTTCCTTGATGCCGCGTGCCTTCATTCCTGCCACTTTGTCTGACTGCCTTTGTTCCTGCCCCTTCCCGAGTCCTTCAAAGTCCAAAACTTAATGTCATTGCTGTATGAAGTCTTCTCTCATTTCCCTGCTTGTAAAAATATCTCCTTCTTCCACTTTCCCTGTGTGTCTTTCTTAAGGGAATATTTCACTTTTTTTTTCAATATTTCACTTTTTAAAAAACTTTGTTTATATATTTGAGTGCTGCTAAGTCACTTCAGTCGTGTCCGACTCTGTGCGACCCCATAGACGGCAGCCCACCAGGCTCCCCTGTCCCTGGGATTCTCCAGGCAAGAACACTGGAGTGGGTTGCCATTCCTTCTCCAGTGAATGAAAGTGAAAAGTAAAAGTGAAGTCGCCCAGTCGTGTCCGACTCTTAGCAACCCCATGGACTTCAGCCCACCAGGCTCCTCCACCCATGGGATTTTCCAGGCAAGAGTGCTGGCGTGGGGTGCCATTGCCTTCTCCATATATTTGACACGATTGTGTCTTATTTGTGGCATGCGGGCTTCTCTCTAGCTGTGGTGCACTGGCTCAGTTGCCCCTGTCAGGTGGGATCTAAGTTCCCCAACCAGGGATCAAACCTGCATCCCCTGCCTTGGAACATGGATTCTTAACCATTGGACCACCAGGGAAGTCCCCACGTTTCACTTTCTACCTGGTATTATAGTTAATCCTGTGTCTGATCTGTCTCCTATGTTTGACTGTAAGATTTTTGAATGGGAGAAAATAATAGCAAATGAAGCAACTGACAAACAGCTAATCTCAAAATATATACAAGCAGCTTATGCAGCTCAACTCCAGAAAAATAAATGACCCAATCAAAAAATGGGCCAAAGAACTAAATAGACACTTCTCCAAAGAAGATATACGAATGGCTAACAAACACATGAAAAGATGCTCAACATCACTCATTATCAGAGAAATGCAAATCAAAACCACAATGAGGTACCATTTCACACCAGTCAGAATGGCTGTGATCCAAAAGTCAACAAGCAATAAATGCTGGAGAGGGTGTGGAGAAAAGGGAACCCTCTTCCACTGTTGGTGGGAATGCAAATTAGTACAGCCACTATGGAGAACAGTGTGGAGATTCCTTAAAAAATTGCAAATAGAACTGCCTTATGATCCAGCGATCCCACTGCTGGGCATACACACCGAGGAAACCAGAATTGAAAGAGACACGTGTACCCCAATGTTCATTGCGGCACTGTTTGTAATAGCCAGGACATGGAAGCAACCTAGATGTCCATCAGCAGATGAATGGATAAGAAAGCTGTGGTACATATACACAATGGAGTATTACTCAGCTATTAAAAAGAATACATTTGAATCAGTTCTAATGAGGGGGATGACGCTGGAGCCGATTATACAGAGTGAAGTAAGTCAGAAGGAAAAACACCAATACAGTATACTTACACATATATATGGAATTTAGAATGATGGTAATGATAAACCTGTACGCAAGACAGCAAAAGAGACACAGATGTATAGAACGGCCTTGGCAGAGTGGCAGTGTAACGTGTGATATCATAAGTGAAACGAATCGCCAGGTCAGGTTTGATGCAGGATGCAGGATGCTTGGGACTGATGCACGGGGATAATCCAGAGAGAGGGTGTGGGACGGGAGGGGGGAGGTGGGGGTCGGGATTGGGAGTTCATGTACACTTGTGGCTGATTCATGTTGATGTGTAGCAAAACGAATACAGTATTGTAAAGCAAAACATACTAAAAAATAAAAATTAAAGAAAAAAAAGATTTTTGAAATAAGGGAACATTCTTCTTCTTTGTGTTCCCAATAACACTTAGACCTGGACCTTTTATATAGTAGATGTTCACCAAATGAGTGAAGGGTTGAAGGAATAATTTGGTTTATGCAGAATTCTTCACAATTAGATACAAAGATAAATATTTTTCATTGGATTGGTTGAAGCTATGTAGGTTAGACTTAAAACTGTCTACATCTATTCTTGGACACCATAATGTTCTCACACTTGGTCAAAATGAAGTGTTGCATTTGAGTGGGAGTATAGAGACTATATTTGGATTTCATTTGTCACATTCATAGTCTTTGCATCACATGAAGAGCCTTTGTAAAATTCCATGCCTGTTGAGAAAACTCAGTAGCATTCTGTTCTTTCATGGTGCTTGCATGGACACAAAAACTGAGGCTGTGTGGTCTGACAGTTTCCACTGTAAGTGTATATTTTAGCAGTAAATGCAAGGCAGAGAAGGCTTGCTGAGCTTTTAGCTGTGTTTTTCAAAATGAAATGGCATATCTGAGCACAACTTTATAATGAAGAATGTGAACACATTTTCCCATTTAGAATGTAATCTTTTTAATGTGTCGTTGTGTATAGGATGCTGAGATTTCTAATCTGTGTACTATGGAGCTAGATGCCTTAGAAAATCTATTGTTTATCAAGCTTTTCAGCCTCCTTACATAAACTTCCATGATCTAAACTTTATGACACCTAAGCTGTTATGACACTCTGTCTAACAAGAGGCTGATGATGCTCACTGTAATTGAACTGTTTTACTTTATTACTCTTGTGACGAAGATCTAATTTCTCTGTAGTGATGCCTGTCATTCCAAAAGGGATAATGCATGATACGGTCACATCTGTGGGCCCTGTGTTCGCAGTATAGCAAACGAGCTACTATTGCTCATGAGGAACTAGTGTGGAAATTCCTTGAGGGCAGATATCATGAGTTCACTTCCTCATGTATCTCCCCTCACTACATCTGGCTCAGTATTGGGCACAGTAGATGTCCAACAGCAGCTGTTCAACTCCTTAGCTTGATTTGCTTGCCCACTTTCTATTCTTTTCTCTTGAATTTTAATTGACATACAGTGTTATAGTAGTTTCAAGTGTATACCATAATGATTCAATATTTTTATGTTACAAAATGATCACCACGATGTTTAGCCACCATAGAGAGTTATTAGAATATTACTGACTGTATCTCTTATGCTGTACATTGCATCCTCTTGACTTATTTATTTTATAATTGAAAGTTTGTACCTCCTAATCCCTTTCACCTATTTTGCCCATTTCCTCACCATTTTATCCTCTGACAGCCACTAACTTATATCTATGAGTCTGTTTCTTAATTGCTTTGTTCTTTTTTTTTTCCTCTTAAATTCCACATGTAAGTGAGATCATGTGATATTTGTCTTTCTCTGTCTAACTTATTTCACTTAGCTTTATACCTTGTAGGTCCATCCATGTTGTCACAGATGACAAGAGTTTATTCTTTTTCATGGAAGAGTTGTTTATAAGTTGAGTGACCTCAGGTCTGTTTGATGTCACTAGTCCTTGATCCTAGCACACCCCTCCCCCTTCAGCCCAGTAAAAATGGGATTAAACTAGGTTTTGTGAATATCCATTCAATTTTATCTGTTTGCAATGCAGGAGACCTGGGTTCGATCCCTGGGTCAGGAAGATCCTCTGGAGGAAGGCATAGCAACCCACTCCGGTATTCTTGCCTGGAGAATTCCATGGACAGAGGAACCTGGTGGGCTACAGTCCATGGGGTCACAAAGAGTTGGAAACCACTGAGCAACTGACACTTTACTTTTTACTTTCACTTTTGTCCAATTAGTTGCCCATCTTCATTTACAAGGTGTTAAGTTTGTAATGCCTGTATATATTTGTTTTATTTTGAATACAAACATGAGGTTTCTGGAGCAGAGCAGATCTGTTATTTAATTATAGCAAATAATTACTCTGATTCCCTTTTGTCCTAATTTGTACCCCTGGAGAAATGGATGAGATGAGGCAGATCATATGTTATCCTATTTATACTGGAGTTTGTACCATCAGCAAGAAAGTTGGAAAAGACAAAAAAAAAAAGAAAGAATCTGGTTATATAGGAGAGGGACAGCCTCCTCCCTAACTCCATTTTATTGCCTGTGAGACATATACACACTTCTTTGCTCTTTGAGAAGGATCCTGGATTCTTACTGTTATCCTTTGGAATATAAATAAATCTCTTAGGAGAAATATAAGACTAGCTTCTCTAGTTGTGCTTCTGTGTCCTCAGATCTCATTCCTTCCTTAACATGTAAATACATACCTCTAGGGGGATAGATCTCTTCAGATACTCTCTCACGATTAGTCATAAATTAAATTCTAAAATTTGTTCTTCTAGGCTAGGTCTAAAGTTTTGGTAAAATTTGATCAGAAAGCCTTCATGGTACAGAAACATAAAAATATTGTCTCTACAGTCCCACTAAGCATGAACCTAAAATTAAAAGGTAGAATCCTCTGCCTTTCAGGGCCGTGAGTCTATGATGATCAGGTCATTTGTGTAAGAACTTCACATGTTTGTAAAAGTTCAGATCCTGAGGTCTGCAGACTGACTCAACAAGAATCTCTGAGACAGAAGCCTTGGATCTGCTTTTCTGTCCAGCTCTTCACATGATTCTTATGCACCACAGCCTTTTTCTCCTTTATTCCTGACTTAAGGACCCTTTGTTTTTCCTGCTGGCAGAGATACTTCATGTTCTGCAGCTTTTGCTATTGAATCTGTGATTTTCAGGACTTCCCAAACATGGAAAGAAATGTAACAGTCTTGCTGGGAGAGCTTATGAGTATCATATGAAAATAAATACCAATATTAGCAAGCTTTCTAAGGTGATGATGAGTCTCTAAAATCTGAATTCAGGTGATGGTGATGATAAAGATATTACCACTAGCAAACAACTATTCATTAAGTAACTGAGACAGAATTTGAAATGGATTAGCTATGTTACCTAGATTTCTGTTTTACAAAAACTGCAAAGATGTGCCACCATTAGTGGTATTTTTCTATTCAAAATGTAGTTGAGACATTTTTGCTATGTATTTCTATGATGTCTGAAGTTCTTTTGTAGAAACACAACTCTGAAATGAATATAAAAAGAAAATGAATGGAATTAAAAAATTTTATTACAACTTCAGCTATGTGATTAGTCGTTCAGGTCAAAACTCACTGTAATAAAACTTTTTATCAAAAAGTAATTATCTTTAAGCTAGCACCAAAAATGATACAAACCCAAATGATGTAAGTGTATCATACCTTGTTACTAGGCTACACTTAATCCACTTCTCTATATCAGGAATAAGACACTGGCATTTAATGTAAAGCATCTCAAATATGTGATAACATCTGACAGGTAATGAAGAAGTAGTCACATTATGAGTGCAGAATAGAACTGTGGCAGTATTTCAACAGAGAAAGAAATGAGCAATAGTCTCTGGGAACATCTGTTTATCCTGTTAATCACCAACATTTTATTGAGTACCTATAAAGTGCTAAACACTGTGATGGGTATTACAGATAAAAAATGACTTTCAGAGAGAGATACAAGTGTTACCATGACTATGAGACAATGTGATACATACTGTGATTTCTGCTGTAAATATGGCTATATAATGTAGCATCTTCCTGTTATTTTCCTGGGAGTCTTGTAAGAGCAACAGGGAAACAGAGAACAAAAATACAAACTCCAGTTTCGGTCGAGCTAAGAAATATATACCAGAATACCCCAGGGCTGCCCAAGGCAGTCAAGATAATGCAAGAATCCCACAGGAGCAAAAGGAGAGAAATGGAAGAAAGCCCAACAATAGCACTTCTAAAGAATCAACACAAATACACTTACTAAAGAAGGGTTCATCTGGAGGTGGAAAATCTATAGCCTTGGAACCTTACTGGACCTGCTCTGGGGCACAGAATATGTGCACATAAAGTACTCAAGCCATGTTTGCAGAAGATGAGAAAAAGAATTTCTTGGGGAGAGATGAGAAAAGAGATTTTGCTTATGGAAACAAAAAAGAAAAACTCGCCTAGACTCTTATCCTCCACCTACCCTGCCTATAGAAAATGCTGGCAGATAGATAGTCTAGGAAAACCAAACTCTTATAATGATGTGTTTAAGATACTGTGATAGCAGCTAAATATCTACAAAAAAGAAAAGAATATCCCAGTAATATATGAATATAGCACCATATAAATACGGATGTCAGTTAATAGGGACACAGTTAAGGGCAGTGTAATCCTCAACAGTCCCTTGAAGCTCAGACCCAGGGCTCTGACCTGTGCAGAGCTATTGATAAAGGTCAAGATTTGTTCCAGATGCTGGGAACTACACATGGAGAAAAAGGGTCTCCAGAGAGGAGAGATGAGGGCTGTGGAGACAATTTCTGATATCATGGCACCCTTGTATTGCTCATAAGATGTTTGCTTGTAATTGCTTGTAACTTTGCTTGTATTGCTTGTAATACTTCATTGCATTATCTTGTACTATTCAGTCACTACCAATCATATACCATTGCTGTATGTCTAACCTGAAAGTGAAAGTGAAGTTGCTCAGTCTTGTGCGACTCTGCAACCCCGGGAACTGCAGCCTACCAGGCTTCTCCGTCCATGGGATTCTCCAGGCAAGAATACTGGAGTGGTTGCCATTTCCTTCTCCAGTCTAAACTGAAAGGGACTGCTTAATGATTGGCAAGACTGTGTGAGCTTGGCACTTCTTTAAAAAATGAAGAACACTAAATTATCATAATATGCCAATTAAAAGTTGTTTTTACTTACATTTGTCTAATGATTTTTTTTCCGTAATAGCCTCAGTTTATACCAGTGAACAGGATCACTGAGTTCACTAGCCCCTGCCAAGCTTCAACATCTAAGGTGAGTAATTAAAGTGGGATTGAGTCATTTGTGACGTTTCCCATGTGAATGATAAGACTTACCAAGGGCCAAATGTCATCATGGTTTAATATGTTGAGAAAGTGAAGCGCTCATAGATATTTTTACACCATCATCATTTTTTATTATAACAACTCATGTTTATTAGGAAAAACTCAGAAAATAAAGTATAAATAAGAAAATTTAAACCACCCATTGTCTTACTGCATGGAGATGGTGACCATTTTAGATATCTTAATTATTTATAATTATATCTTTCCAGTATATTATTTATAATATATATGTGTTATATAAAATTATGCATATAAAATCAGAGAGAGAGTGTGTATGTGAGTCTGTGGGTATATATTTACCTAGAAATATGTTCTATATGTAATTCCTACATTTTTTCTTATGTTTGCTAAATGTCGTATTACATTTTATTCCTCAAATGTCTGTTATTATCTAAAATTTAAAAATTTTTGAACCTTCAGAGTTATATCAATCACACACACAAAATTATGGAAAACTCTTTACAATTTTGGTTATTCAGATTTCAGGCAAATGGTGAGACTGTAAACCTCAACCAAATTTTAAGTTAATTGATAGCTGACCTACATGCACCAGGGATCCAAAAGCAAGAAAATCTCTGCTCAGGAGTAAGTCAGGAAGCACAGTGTATTACCAATTTGGAGTCTTTTGCATCTTTAAGATCAGACTTCTTGACTCAGCCCAGCTCTGCTGGATCAAATTCCGAATGAGCCATTATAGCAGTATACCTTTGCCAAAGTTATTTTCTAAGCTTCTGATTTTTAAAACTGTTGTTAGTAATAAATATCACCTAATATCATAAGATTATAAGGGAATGGTAATTAATTATAAATAAGCAAGCTACCCCAAATCAAAAGCATGTTCTTTCTTATTTAAGGGAAATAAGAAAATTCAGAGAATCAGTCCTTCCAGTGATGACTTGAAGCATGAGTCTCTTTCATCCTTTGAGCTTTTGGTCAACCAGGGCTGGGAAAAAAACACAGAAGACTCGGACTCCGATGTAGAGTATATTTCAGAGACTAAAATTATGAAAAAGTCTAGGCAGAAGAAAGTGAAACCTCAACAGCAGAGGTATCCAGCAGTTCCACTGGAAAGTGTCAAACTAGCTAGCAGAGACCAGGTGATTTTTTGTTGTTACTTTTTCACAAAAATGTATAGTCATTCACTTTTCCAGAAATAACATTTTTTAAAGGTTTTGCTTCATTTCACATTTTTTAAAGCACTCTAATTATAGCATACACATTGTAATCTGAGTTCCCTGGACAAAGTCCCAATTTCTATTTTTTCCCTACATTGTCTCTTTTGGAGGAAAAGTCAGATTGCTAATATCAGCACTGAAGGGCTCCTAAAGAACACCTCTATGGGATAAAGATTTTAATCTGTATTTAAGAGAGAAATATCCATATAGGATAAACCTGTAATCTTGAGAATTTTGCATTTAATGCTTTATAGCAAAAATGCTTGGTCAAATTTTACATAGGTAGTTATCCCTGTTGTCCAAGTTCTAGAAAAATAAAATGTGATGTTGATAATGCAGCTAAGTGCTGAGCTTGATTATAATGAATGTACACCCTAGGATTTCCATGTATCTAAATGAGTTTGTTTCTTTTTTTAAAAAAAAATTACACTTTCATTCTTACAGTGTTGACGCTTATTTAATTCCTCTTTGAGAATCTGCCCTTAGTTTCATTGTATAATAATAACAACACTTAAAATTGAATGGGCATTTACCCTGTGCCTGATCAGTGTTCAGTGACCACAGGCACTGGCTTCCCTGGTGGCTCAGACGGTAAAGAATCTGCCTGTAATGTGGGGAACCCAGGTTCGATCCCTGGATTGGGAAGATCCCCTGGGGAAGGGAATGGCTACACACTCCAGTACCTGGAAAATTCCATGGACAGAGAAGCCTGGCAGGCTACAATCCATGAAGTCCCTAAGGGCTACAGTCCTTGGGTTCGCAAAAAGTTGGACACCACTGAGCAACTAACACTTTCACTTAACTTCACTTCATTATCTTACTACATTTAAAAAATCTTTTATAAGCCAACATTTATTGCTTAGTTTATCTGCCTTGTTGATTAAACTTGATTACTAATGTCTTTTTACTGTTTCTAAAAATTAACTTTACCCTGAAAGGGTGAATATGGGCCACATGGAAAACATTCCAATGAGTTACCATCGTCTCTGAAAGCAAGGAACTAATTTCATTGGCAAATATCCACTGAGCTTCTGCCCTGTGTAAGATATTGTATTAAGCATGGTGGAAGACAAGATTTCAGGCATGGTTCTTTAAAAAAGAATTATTCTGAATAATAGTTACATTACAGAAATATCTCACACATTCCTTTGTAATATCTTTGGAAAATGGTATGTAGATTCTTGAAAATCTTTAGGGATATAGGCTCATTACCTCCTAAGGCAGCCTTTTCTTACTTCATTTTTGGGTAGCTCATTCTCTTAGATTATTTGAAATACAGATCCCTATAATTTTGAAGTTTTGGCCCTCAGTCTTTTCTTGAGACTATAGAGGCCAAACTGAATCTGTCTACCTTCTTCAGAATTTTAGTTTGAATTATGCATTATATTTGAGTGTAGGAATTCATCTATTCAGCAGATACTCAACTTTTGCCTGCTTATAAAAAGCAGTTGTTATCACTTTATATCTCCTTTAACTCCTGATTTCATTAACTGTATAATTTTAAGATTTGGGATTTGTAGACTTATTTTATGGGTAGGTTGCATGCTGAACAGACAACATACAAATGATCACAAAGTTGTGTTAGAAAGCACATTTTAGAACATAAATATGGAGATACACATATGTATATGTGAATATATATATATGTATATATGTGTAAAATCATCTGTTATGTGCCATTCAGTATGTTAGCCACCTACAGGGGATTTAGCTGTGAGCAAAACCACCTATGGTCCCAAGTCCCCGCTGAACTTATAGTCTAGTGATAGAGACAGACAATCCAATGATTATACAGATAAATGGGAACTGACACTGAGGCAGTTTTTATGACATAGTAGTGTGAGTCCTTATAATAGGAGATTTGACCCTGGGAGGACAGAGAAGTCTTCCTTGAAAAAGTGATGACATAACTTTTAGGACTGAATTCCAATTAAGTGGCTAAATGGAGAGGAAGATAATTTCCAATCAGTGCAAACATTATTTGCTAATGAGGGAACATGGAATACAAAGTACCTTAAAAAGACAGCTCCCTGGAGAAGGGAATGGCAGCCCACTCCAATATTCTTACCTGGAGAATTCCATGGACAGAGGAGCCTGGCAGGCTACAGACCATGGAGTTGCAAAGAGTGGGTCATGATTGAGCGGCTGACACTTCACTGACACTAAGAAGACAGCTAAGCTGTGGTGTGGCAGTGAGGGAAAGGGGGCTGTGGTGTGAGATGGGCAGGGAGTGATCAGAACTGTGCAAGCTGATACTTTTCATGAGGAATTTTGTATTTATCCTGAAAGCAACAGAAAAACACTGAAGGATTTTAAGCAGGGAAGTGGTATGATCAAAATTTCCTTAAGATTGTTTTGGGTTAGTATGAAAAATGGATTCTCAGCAAACAGAATGAATGTGGGCAGAGCAGTTAAAAGGCTATTGCAGTGGCCTTGGGGGGGAATAATGGTGGTGTGGGTGACATGATCATGTGGCGGGGAGAGAAGTGGATGTATTTGTTCCTGTGTATTTGGCTTGAGGAGAGGACACTGACTCGTTTGCGAGATATTGGGTATAGATGATCAGAGAGGCTGAATTCCATTGAGAGGTCAACTCAACCAGGCCAAAGCCAAAAAAGTCCACTAACTTAATGACTTAGTGGTAATAGGAATGATCACAGGAAGAATTTCATTGTTATTGGAGAGAATAGAAACCAAGTCACAATGGATTGATTAGCAAGTGGAAGGGGAAGAAATGAAGACATCAACTCTTGGGAACAATTTTTAGGTTATTTGACATTTTTCTTGTTTCTTGGAGTAAGCTTGTATCACTGTAAACTTCCCTCCTAGAATTGCATATTCTGTTTTGGAAAAATTTGGTTTTGTTTTCATTTATTTTTAGGTATTTTTTTTATCTCTTCAGTGATCCACTAGTTGTTTAATAGCATATTGTTTAGCCTCCATGTGGTTTTTTTTTTTTTTTTTGCAGTTTTTTCCTTGTAGTTGATGATAAAATAAACTCAAAAGGGATTAAAGATCTAAATGTAAGACTGGATACTATACAACTCCTAGAGGAAAACATAGAACACTCTTTGACATAAATCACAGCAAGATTTTTTTTTGGATCTGTCCCCTAGAGTAATGGAAAACAAAAGCAAAAACAAACAAATGGAACCTAATTAAACTTAAAAGCTTTTGCATAGCAAAGGGAGCCACAAACCAAATGAAAAGACAACTTACAGAATGGGATAAAATATCTGCAAATGATGTAACCACAAGGGATTAAGCTCCAAAATATACAAACAACTTAATACAGCTATATATATATATATATATATACACACACAGCTGTATATATATGTATGTATGTATATATATATGTATATATATATATATAAAACAACCTAGTCAAAAAATGGGCAGACGATCTAAATATGCATTTCTCCAAAGACGACATACAAAAGGCCAACAAGGCACATGAGAGGATGCTCAACATCACTAAGCATCAGGGAAATACAAATCAAAACCTTTGAGATGTCACCTTACATCTGTCAGAATGGCTGTCATTAAAAAGAACACAAATGTTGGTAAGAAAGGAGAATCCTTGTACACTATTGGTGGGAATGTAAATTGGTGCAGTCACTATGGAAAAAGTATGGAGGTTTCTCAGAAAAGTGTTTTGATGGGATAGTGTTGTGATGAGATTGATATTTGGTTTGCAAGGTTAGCACTGTAGACTATTCTAGAAGACTTGGACTTCTAGATGAAAGTCTGCTTAAAAATTTAGATATGTCTAAGAAGTCTTAATGATTGCAGGGTAACCGGTGAAATTTTACATCTAGTACCAAACATTGACAACTTCACTGTTAACCCTGAGAGCTATCAAACTGTGGACCAAATAGCATAACATCTACTCCAATATATTAGGTTTCCTCAGTGGTGTCTCCTGGGCTATGCTCATAGCAGGGACTTGCCAGCTTTGTCCAAAGGCAATAGTATCAACTTTTGTACAGAAATTCTCCTTGGTATTTTATAAATGGTATGTATTTAGATTATATTAAAATGAAATTGATTGTAGACACCGAAAAAACAAAAGAACTACCCCATGATCCAGCAGTTCCACTCCTGAGTATATATTTTTTTTAAAAAACTCAAACTCTAGTTTAAAAAGATACAAGCACCCCAGTGTTCATAGCAGTTCACAGCAGCATTATTTATGATTGCCAAGGTATGGAAGCAACCTTAGTGTCCATCAACAGATGAATGGCTAAAGAGGTGGCATGTATATACAATAGAGTATTGCTCAGCCATAAAAAGAAAGAAAATTTGCCATTTGCACCAAACATTATATGATATCACTTATATATGGAATCAAAAAATACAACAAACTAGTGAATATAAGGATAAAGAAGCAGATATATAGATATAAAGAACAAGCTAGTCATTATCAGTGAGGAAAGAGAAGGGGGCAATGTAAGTGTAGGGAATTAAGAGACACAAGCTATTATATATAAAATAAGCTACAAGGATATATTGTACAACATTGGAAATATAGCCAATATTTTATAAAATGTACATTGGAACTGTCAAAAAAAATTTTTAATGACTGCAGATATTTCACATACTAGGCGTATTCAACAGCTACTGATTAAGGAAGACATAGTAAAAGAAAGCATCATAGATATTTTTTAATGAACATATATCTTATTCCTCCCAGCAACATCTACGTAAATTTTAAGAACAATGTATATATACATATATATATATCTATATGGAACATTATATATTCAATATATAGACAGTAATTCATGCAGTTCTTTGCAAAATACTACAAGCCCTTTGATTCACTGTTGAGTGCCATAGTCTACACCATTCATTTCATACTTAACTTGCATTATGATGTTATTTTGTTGAATTCCCTCTGTTTATCCTACAGAAGCCAGCACTTAATAGAAGCTGAAGGAAGGAAAGAGTTACACTGGTTTAATGTGTACCATTGATTGCTACTAATCCTTGTATATTTTTTGTTAATGCCTTGCTATAGGCCTCTTGGGAAATGAAGAGAAAGAGGAGTCAAAACCTTACTTCAATTGAAGTTGAAACCAGCAAGAGCAATTCAGATATAATCCAGGTGAGACAAACTTTGCTGACTAAATGATACCTTGAAATTTATTCACATTTGTAAAGATTAGAGGAACCCAAGAGGTATTTCACATTAGTGCCCAAAGTAACTGAAACATTTAATTGAATAACCTTGCTTTTAGGTGAAGAAACAGGACTCAGAAAAGTTTCTTACTTGTCCAAAACTACACAAATTAGTGAAAATACAACTGAGATTTATGACTCCTGACCACTAATCTGTAGTGTTTTTCATTATTTGTCAGGGTGAGAAAGATTTAATATTGTTGTTCAGTTGCCCAGTTGTGTCCAACTCTTTGTGACCCCATTCTATTGTGTTAATGTATACTTGTATATGACATTATATATATATATAAACTGTATGTGTGTGTGTATGTATATAAACTTGAAGTTCATCTCAAAACCTACCTACATGCCCAAATCCAAAGCATATGAACCTTTCTGTAATTCATAGTGTGGATTCTTATTAGAAAGTATAATTCTAAACTGACTTAAATTAGGACACTGCCAAAAACCCTTCAAAGAGAAGTCTCTCCAAGAAATCTGGACACGCTTCCATGTGCTTCTCCATAGATTGTGTGTCCCTGATTCTAACTTGGTAGTCAGTATCAAAGACCTGCATATTCGTACTATTCTACCATATACCCTAGCAGAGGTCGTTTTCCTCACTGAACCTAGTGTAAAAGTCCTTGGTTTGTAGGAAGAGGGCTTCCCAGGTGGCTCAGTGGTAAAGAATCCACCTGCCAGTGCAAGGAGATGCAGGTTTGATCCCTGAGTCAGGATGATCCTCTGGAGGTGGAAATGGCCACCCACTCTAGTATTCTTACCAGGATAGTCCCAGGGACAGAGGAGCCTGGCAGGCTACAGTCCATGGGGTCACAGAGTCCTACATGATTGAGCAACTAATCGGGTGGGAAGAATTGACTCAAAGATTATGAAAAATACTTTATCTATGAAGCCATGTTGAAGACTTTGTTATGTTATAGGGCACCCCTTGTGTTATATTAATAATAAAAAGGTTCATTTGAATATTAGAATTTAATGTCATGAAAAAAAATCTATTTGATATTTTCTTTTATCAGAATATGAATTTTATTACTCACTATAGTTCTCTTTGTACCTCGATTTCCAAGAAGCTTATAACTGAACTTTAATCTATTTAAGAGTAACTATTTTTGCCTAGTTGATAATTTTTTGACATAATATAAGTGAGAGTATTTAGACAAATGCCTGCCTCATTTTTCATGTCTTTAGGTAAGTTATCTCAAAATGCAATTTAGAATTATGGATTAAGTTTTAATTACAAATGAGTCAATGAGAAGCACAATGTCTTCTAATTTTAGTGTAATTTATGTGCCCTTCAGCAGAAAAACATTGTCACGAGGTACATGACATAACAATAATGGAGGTTTATTTTAAAAAGGTTCCAAGATGGAACATTTCAAACAGCACAGTCAACCCCCATGTGCCCATTTCCTAGTTCCAACCATTATCAATTCATGATTGATCTTGTTTCATCTGTATCCTCCCCCTCCCCAGTCACCCCCTTTACTCCCAAATATCATAACATTTCCTCCATATTATAATTGTTTAAAGAAGGAACCTGAAAGTATGTTGAAAGCTCTAGAAGTGATTTGTGAATGGGAAAAGAAAACCCTTCACATTGACAGTAAGGAACAACTAAATATAGGATGTGGAGGAAGTGAGCATCAACATAGTTTCAAAAGGAAAAGGGTCAACATTTAATCAGAGGCCAGAAAGGAAGAGAGGACTATATAACTAGTGTTGTGAATAACTCAGCCTCTGAACCTCTTTGAAGCCAAATGTGATAGAACTGTACCTTTGCATATTACTTGTCCCCACCTGCTTTGCGGAATCTTCAAAGTCTTTGTGTGTTTTTCATGTAACCATTGCTTTGTCACTTCTCTGTCCTCTGCATGCAGCTTTTAGCAAGTGCTTTTTCACAAATTAAGTATGACATTTATGTTAAAATTGTTGTTGTCTTTTTATGTAATATTTCTCAAGTTCTTATGTTACTTGCATGAATGTGTGTGGTATGATTGATTTGGGTCCCTGTGATCCTAGCAGGAAGTCCGTTTTCAAATTCATGGTATCTAATTAATCTGGATAAACACTATACATTATCCAGAGATGCCCATTAATTTTTCTGTTTGGCTGTGGTTGCAGCAATTCAAGTAAGAAATAATTGCTTCCGGATGTTTGTCTGCCTGTACTTTGTTAAACTTAGAAATTAAAAAAGATTGTTCTTAATCCCTGGGTTCCTCCTCAGTTATCTTCTAACTGTGGTACTTGTATGTGTGTGTGTGTGCACATGTGCGTGAGCTTTAATTCTTACCATGCACCTGTCAAATTTCAAGAAAGAGGGCACACAGGGCTGCATTGGGTTATCACTTAAGGAAGAGTAGTTGGCTACCCACCACTTGCCACAGTTAGGTGGTTTTTATTATTTTGATGAATTTACTGCAGCCCAGGGTCTTATTTTCAGGGGTCATGCTATTGTTCAGTCACTAAGTTGTATCCTTCTCTTTGTGATTCCATGGACTGCAGCACGCCAGGCTTCCCTATCCTTCACTATCTCCTGACTTTGCTCAAATGCATGTCCATTGAGTCAGTGATGCCATCCACCCATCTCATCCTCTGTCGTCCCTTTCTCCTCCTGTCTTCAATCTTTCCCAGCATCAGGGGTTTTTCCAGTGAGTCAGCTCTTCGCATCAAGTGACCAGAGTATTGGAGCTTCAGCATCAGTCCTTCTAATGATCATTCAGGGTTGATTTCCTTTAGGATTAACTGTTTTGATATCCTTGCTGTCCATGGGACTCTGCAGCACCACAATTTGAAAGCATCAGGTGTCATAGGCTCTAAAATAAATCATCAGCTCACCAAAGAAAGTCTTATCTCACAGAAATGATTTCACATTATCCAAACTCATAAGACTGTTGTATAATATCATAGTAGCCATTTAGTCATTTGAGAGAGAAACCCAGCCTCAGTCCAATTGGAAGACACATTCTGATTTCCACTGTGTGTTTTCTCCCTTTATGCCAGTCTGCATGGGTTGGCCAGTGCAGTTTGACAGTGCTGGTGAGCTATGTGCCTGAATATTTAAAGAGTTTCCAGCTAAGACAGCCTGCTGTGTCCACTTCCCTGGACAGGATAACTGGAATGATGTTACCAGTTGTAACTGTAACACTGGAAGGGCACTGGTCCAGCTCCCTCATCCTGTGCATTTTTGTTGTTGTTGTTGTTCACATTACATGGAGAACATCTCTCTTTTTTTTTTTTTCAGTACCCGACAGTAGGCTTTATATCCACTCTTTTTTAATATTTATTGCAATACTTACTGACTTACAACATGACATTAGTTTAAGGTATATAACATAGTCATTTACTATGTTTCATATAACATAGTTTCATAGATCAGGTACAGTACAAAGCTATTATAAAACATGGAATGCATCCCTTATGCTATATATTACATTTTGTAACTTATTGACTTTATAACTGGTAATTTGTATCTCTTAATCTCCTTCACCTATTTCACCACTCCTCCCACCTACTTCCCTCTGGCAATCACTGGTTTGTTCTTATATCTGTGAATCTGTTCCATTTTGTTCTATTTATTCAGATGAATGACCTGCTCAAGGTTACAGCAGTTTGATCTGTTTCCCTAACTTCTGCCTCCTCATGCTCCCCTTAATCCTTGATTGAATGCTTTTTATGTTTCTTTTATCCAAGGCCTACAATCTCTGGAGGCTATTTTAAAAAAATATTCTTTCTCAGTGGGATAATCCTTATTTTGGAGTCACTTTTGATGTTTGCATGTCATATATATCACATTTCACATCCTCCCTAAGCATGAATGCATGTATATGCTTACATGTAAATGAAGGTATACAACATTTGTCTTTATCTGACTTATTTCACTAAGCATAATGACCTTCACGTACATCCTTGTTGTCACAAATAACAAGATTTCATTCTACCTTATGGCTGAGTAATATTCCACTGTACATATACCATATCTTCTTTATCCATTTATCTGTCATTGGACACTTAAGTTGCTTATAAATAATACTGTGAACGTCTTTATTCTGATCAGCACATTCTTTCTTTTGTGTGTTGTTAATGTCTGTCAGTCTGCCTTTGGAAAGAATTTTTTTTTTTCATATTAGGGTACTTCATTTTCTTCTCTTCCAAGTTTCAGACACATGTGACATTGGCTCTTGTACCAACAGTTGTGCAATTTCAAGTGAAATGATAAAAGCATTGATTGTTTTTCAGATTTATATCAAATCCAACCATTGCTGATTGTTTCAGTTATATTGCCATAATCTCCAAAGTCACCTCATTTGCTGGGCTCAAGGTTACAGCAGTTTGATCTGTTTCCTAACTTCTTCCTCCCCCTACTCCTGTTAGTCCTTGATTGAATGCTTTTTATATTTCTTTTCTCCAAGGCCTAGTCTCTGGAGGCTATTTTTTTAAAGTTCTTTCTCAGTGGGGTAATCCTTATTTTTGAGTCACTTTTAATGTTTGCATCTCATGTGTATCACGTTTCACATGCTCCCTAATCCTTCATGGGGTGTTGGACTTGATATTCCTTACCTCCAGTTCCTTCTGATCACGTGTTTGCAGGTGTCACTTCTGTGGCAGTTTCCCTTCTTTCTCTTCACTTTTTCCTTTTTGATACTAATTTATGCTTGGCCTTTCAGCCACCGTGGGCCATTCATTTTCAAAATCCATGCAGTAAGAGTGTTCTTGGTAAGACCTTGCTTGCATGTCATTTGGAGCTGCAGAAATATCCAACTGGGATTCAGTTAAAACTCCAGGCATTTTTTAGAGATTAAAAACTGTCATGAAAATAATGAGTTTTTTTTTAAGGACATCTTAACCCTCTTCAGAATGCCCTCCATAGCCATTCGATTGGACCTTCAGAGATGTTATTTGTGGGATCACCAGTCTGCGCTGCAGACTCTTTCATTATTTTGCACAATCTTGTTAGCCATGGTTCCCTCCCCCATTTCAAGGTAACTAGTGCAATCCAGTTCTTTTTAATCTCAGCTCCCGCAAAACTGTATTTTTTTCTGAAATTCTACTCTCTGTGTGTGTGTACTCTGTGTGTTTTCATGGAGTTAGCCGTTCCTTTTTCTGTGTGACCATGATGAAATTCAGCTACGATACTTCACATGTATCATCTCATCTAATTGTTTTAATAACTGAAGGGGTATGTTCTCTTTTCATCCCCATTTTTACAGATGAGGAAAATAAGCTTGTTGAGGATCATACTGTCAGGAAGTGGTCACCTTCAACCCTAGCTCCTGCTTCCTTAACCCCTCTTCGTTAGGACGTCTCCTTCTGTCATTCATGTCCGTGTGCTGACCCCATATCAGTTCAGGCAGACCATTCCACACAGATTGGTTGGAGTGCTCAAATACTCCTTACTCAGGGGTCAGGATTTGAAGGCACAGATAAATACTGTCTTGATTCACATTCACCTATTTTGGCTTAGATAGGTTTCCAAAGTTTCATAGATGGGAATTCTCCAGCCAAGAGTCTTGAATTCATCTTTTTTTTAATCCAGTCATCATCCATTCCTTGCCCAAATTAAGCCAACTTCCCTTTAATGCATTTCTTACCTTATCCACCCCAACTTGACCCTTTGTGTGCAAGATCTGACTCTTCTTTCCAGTCAACCTAGAATCTCATAGTAGTCATCAGGGTAATTGTCTCAGGATTGATTCCTAGAAAGGAGAGTTTTCTCCTCTCCTGAGATTGTAAGTCTGTGATCATACTGTACTATCAACCCCTCCCATGAGCTGGTGTCTCCTGACCCTTGGCCTCCAGAAAATATTATTTTCCATCTTCCATGCTCAAGACACACACCCTGCCCTCTCTTTTAATGAATACTGGCTATTCTGAACCGTTTCTGTCTCAGACATTTACACACCCAAGTGTAAAGTTCCAACATGTCCCAGTTAACTCCAGAAGGGGAGGAAGTAGAAATTCTTCTGCAGCACCTCTCACAGATGTCTGAGGAATCCAAGTCTGAGTGAAGCTTGCTAGACAGTTCTGCTTTACTGGAGCAATGCCCCGTGGTACTGTTGTAATTAAGGGTTTGTCTGAGTTCAATTAAAAGCTCCTTGTGCACTGTTCTGTGATAAATTGGCAGTTCAACTTTACTCCAGGCAAAAATTTGGCATATGAGCTCCATAGGATCCTAGTGCCCCTCAAAGTGATGTGATCTGATCAACTGTCATTGTACCATGCTTAATAGAAGCAATAAAAATAAAAAGGAAGCAATAGGACTGGATTCTCAAGCATCTTGTCATAAGAGGTAAGCAGTCTCAAAAGTTATGTCACCAGTTGAGATATAAGGAGTGACTCTATGGAACAGACATTCTCAGGGATCTATTCCAAAAGGTGATGAGGAAAATTAGGTTGCCAAACCACAACAAATGGTCAGGCAAGCAAATGATCAATTAGAAGAATGTTTCACAATGCAGGAACCTGAGGGGAATAAAATTACCAATGCCAACAGTAAGTTAGAAAAGTTCAGCAAGAATAATTTTCTGAGACTCAAGTCAGGGTGATAAAAGTACTTTTTGTTACACACATGCTCCTGTTCCTCTTGGCACAGCATGTACTCCAAATTGACATGATGCAAATTTTCTACTCTAACACGAAACAGCATTTACCTTTTCCTATACCAGTATCTGTTGCTTTTCCATAATTTATAATAATCTTTCTTTCAGTTACTGCTCTGAATATCATTTGCTAAGGTAAGGAAAGAATATCAATGGTATGGTTGTTTTAACTCAGGTTGGACCTGCCTGTTTAATAACCACGAACCATACTACCTTTTTGGTTGGATTGGCCTTAGGCCCTTTTGTCCGCTGTGGTCATTTAAGTTTTGTTTATTATTATATTTTTTTTGCCTTGTACCTGGCCTTAGGAACAGACTGACAGATGGATTCCTTTCATTTTTCAAAACCACAGACATTTAAAAAACTCAGTGGCCTCATCACCACTGACAGATGTATTTTAAGAATTTGACTACGGTGTCTCCAGGGTTTTCTCTGAAATATGTAACCTCCAGCATTTAGTTCAGAGAGTGGCACTTTCTGGGGCTGAAGAAAGATTGATGAGTAAAGGAATGAGTGGGTGGAACCATCTTCCAGTCTCAGCATAAATTAAATCCTTTACCAGTTGCACCTGATTAGCTCTTTATGGCATCTTTCAAAAGACGCTGATGCCAGCCCAAGAAAGACATCAACCAACTCTGAATCCCTGGGGTCATTGACAGGGCTTCTGTCGAGTAACACAGAAGCTGAGGAAGGTCTGGAAGAGCTGATGAGTTCCCCATGTCTAGGTTTATGCTCTATGGTAGTACCCCCAAGAAGCAACCCAAATCCAAAAACAAACAAAAGACAACAATAAGTTTTAGCATCAGTACTGTATGACAGTGAAAATGAAAAGATGACTCAGTAACCCAAAAAAATATTTAAAAAAGTAAACAACTTGCATAGCTAGTCCCTAAATCAGCCACATTCACCCTTTAAATATACAAATTAAATATATAAATTTTTCTGACTTATAACAAAAAAAATTTAGTAGGAAACTGCATTGATATTGCCATATGATTTCAGAGGATTGAAGATGTGTTACTTTCAAAAGCAGGCCATTTCTTAGTCAGTTTCCTGGTTGATGATGTTACCATTGTCTCTGTAGGAGCCTGTATTGTCCTGTGATTGTTGCTGATGGTATCAGAAATTTCAGATATAGCAGCCCCTTTATGAGATAAAAACCAGAGCTGCCCCAAGGGCTTTGGAGGAAAAATTGTCTATACTCACCCTCTGCAGCATCATTCATCAATTCACCAACAGATTGACAGACACAAAGACAATATGTGATAGAGCCCTTGACCTAGAGGAAAGTCTCGTGGGTGAATTATAATGAATCTAAATATTCAGATACCAGTTTGTGAACTGTCAGCAGCCATACACCAATTTAAGACACATTTATTGAATCTCCATTAGGGATTTGGAAGGACACACACGCACACACACACAAAACCATTATCTCTACACTAGAAGAGCAGGAAAATTGGAAGACCATTTTACAAAACCACAAGTTAGCGTTGTTTTATGGAAAAGAGACAGACTATGAATTCTGACAGATTGATCCAGGTTCACATTCGGCCCCACATGCCACATGTCAGCTGTATCAACTCACAGTCTTCTGTTTTCTTACCTATAAAAGGGGAATAATGATATTACCTACACTTAGGGTTATTATGAGAACTGATGGGATGATTTGTAACAGAATGAAAATAATGCTTTATATTATGAAAAACATTTTTAAAAACCACCTTTTGTAATTCCAAAGAAGGCAGTTGCCTTCCAGGGGGCCAGGAGGTGGGAGTGAAGAATGCAAACTGAGAGAATGACAATGCTCTGTGGAAAAGAAGCGGAGCTGAGGAGTGACCTGTGTACGTGGGAGGGAGGGGAAGGAGGTAATCCCACAAGCAGGAAAACTCTGGTGCTGCGGAACTGGAGAGTCTGGAGGAGAAGAGGTGTAGAGAGAGGGGAGGCAGCTAGCCGCTGAAGAAGGCAGCTAGAGTGTTTTCATGGTAATTTTAAGCTGATTTTTGCCTTTACATGTTTCCTCCTTTTCTCAACAGAATTTTCAGTAAAGCCTGTATATTTATTAATTTGTCAGTTGGATTTGATTTGGGGAGATGGACTCAGGTGTTGAATTCTGTTTTGAAGTGTCCTGGTAAGAATCAAGGCTGCTACAGTATTCTACTCTTGTCTGGGTCCCATAGATATGAAAATAATTAAAACTATTTGTAATTTACTGTTAATACTTCTTCAGGGAAAAGAGTATGTGCTAGAGCAAATAAAAGACATTTTGGAAAGAGTGGGAGTTGTCTTAAAATGTGGGAGAGACTTAAAAGAAAAGGAGGAGAGATGTATTTCAGGTAGAGAGGACAGTGTGGGCCAAGGCATGGAGGCTGAAGGCTACCTAATGCTCACAGGGGATTCTGAAAAGAACTGTTTTGGTTCTTACGGAGGATGCTTATTAAGAAAGACTGAAAATATTTCCAGATATCTTAGAATCACATTGAAAAGAGCTTTGAAAATCAGTTAAGGGTTTGTACCTGAAGGAGAAAGTAGTCAGGACCTAGAGCCCAGTTTTGAGAAGGAAAGTTGAATAGTGGAGATTTTTTCTAAAGAATTAATTCTTTATGTTATGAAAAAGTGATAGTCAAGCAGTACTGCAAAGATGAGGAACTAAGGATGAAGAAACCAAGTTGGAATCTGCTGCCTGGAGATTTTAGTACAAGACAAGGGATATTGAAACATTTTGAAGGAAAAATAGCACAACTTGGAAAGGTGTATGGTAGATTAAACCATAAACAGTGATGGCAGTTTTGAGATGGAAACCTGGAACAATGATGTCATTATAAATGTAAAGAGGACTTGGCCAGAGGAATCTAAGTGGGCAAGGGTGGCACTGAGGATTTGAAATTTCAGCAGGGCCAGTGTCCTTCAGTCAGCTGAAAATAACAGGCAAAGATGAGGACTTGGGGTGGGTGTCGCAGTGAAGCCATTGTTTGCATCAGTTCAGTCAGTTCAGTCACTCAGTTGTGTCCGACTCTTTGTGACGCCATGGACCACAGCACGCCAGGCCTCCATGTCCATCACCAACTCCCGGAGTCTATTCAAACTCATCTCATTGAGTCAGTGATGCCATCCAACTGTCTCGTCCTCTGTCATCCCCTTCTCCTCCTGCTCTCAGTCTTTTCCAGCATCAGGGTCTTTTCCAATGAGTCAGCTCTTCACATCAGGTGGCCAAAGTATTGGAGTGTCATCTTCAGCATCAGTCCTTCCAGTGAACACTCAGGACTGATTTCCTTTAGGATGGACTGGTTGGATCTCCTTGCAGTCCAAGGGACCCTCAAGAGTCTTCTTCAACACCACAGTTCAAAAGCATCCGTTCTTCAATGCTCAGCTTTCTTGATAGTCTACCTCTCATATGCATACATAACTACTGGAAAAACCATAGCCTTGACAAGATGAACCTTTGTTGGTAAAGTAATGTCTCTGCTTTTTAATATGCTGTCTAGGTTGGTCTTAACTTTCCTTCCAAGGAGCAAGAGTCTTTTAATTTCGTGGCTGCAGTTACCATCTGCAGTGATTTTTGGAACCCCCCCAAAATAAAGTCTTCCACTGTTTCCCCATCTATTTGCCATGAAGTGATGGGACCAGATGCCATGATCTTAGTTTTTTGAATGTTGCACTTTAAGCCAACTTTTTCACTCTCCTCTTTCACTTTCATCAAGAAGCTTTTTAGTTCCTCTTCACTTTCTGCCATCAGGGTGGTGTCATCTGCATATCTGAGGTTATTGATATTTCTCCCAGCAATCTTGATTCCAGCTTGTGTTTCTTCCAGCCCAGTGTTTCTCATGATGTACTCTTCATATAAGTTAAATGAGCAGGGTGACAATATACAGCCTTGATGTACTGCTTTCCTATTTGGAACCAGTCTGTTGTTCCATGTCCAGTTCTAACTGTTGCTTCCTGACCTGCATACAGATTTTTCAGGAGGCTGGTCAGATGGTCTGGTATTCCCATCTCTTTCAGAATTTTCCACAGTTTATTATAATTTAACCTCTTGAAGTTTTATTTGAGGGATTGAGTGTAGACAGAAAAATAATAATTATCAGAATGAGTTGGGACACAGAAGGTTATCTAAACAAGAGGGGAAAAAAATTCCAAGGGACTTCTGCATGCTTCTCCATATCAGTAAATGTTACCATCACTGACAGCTACTCATGCCAAAACTTGAATTTCTCTCCATCTTTCACAGCCTGTATTTAACCCATCTACCAATCTTACTGACTCAACCTTCAAATATATACTCTGTTCTGTCACCTCCATAGCTATCCACCTGGCTAATTCACTAACAGCTCTCACCAGGACCACAATAATAGCCCTATAAATGTTTCCACTGCTTATTTTTGACTCCACAGTGTGAAAAGCTGAGTATCTCATCCGAAATATGTCAGATTATGCTTTTCTCCTACTTACCGACAGAACCTTCTGATGGCCTGTTTTCTAGAAAAAATTATTGAAGTATAGTTGATTTAGAATGTGTGTTAATTTCTTCTGTACGGCAGAGTGACTCAGTGATACATACATACATACATATATTCTTTGTCATATTCTTTTCCACTGTGGTTTGTCACAGGATATTGAATGTATTTCCTCTGCTATACAGTAGGACCTTGTTTATCCATCCTATGTGTCGTAGTTTGCCTCTGGTAATCCCCAGCTCTCAGTCCTTCCTGCCCCTGCTCCCCTATCCCTCCACCCACAAGTCTGTTCTCTATGTCTGTGAGTCTGTTCTCTACATATGTTCATTTGTGTGGTTATTTTAGACTTCACATGTAAGTGATGTCATATGTGTACTTGTTTTTCTCTTTCTAACTTACTTAGTATGATAATCTCTAGGTCCATCCACATTGCTGCAAATGGCATTATTTCATTCTTTTTTTATAGATGAATACTATTCCACCACATCTTCTTGATCCGTTCATCTCTCAGTGGACATGTAGGTTGTCTCTATGTCTTGGCTACTGTGAATAGTGCTGCAAGGAACCTCCATAGTGGCTACACTGGTTTACATTCCCACCAACAGTATGGGAGGTAAACCCTCTGATGGCTTCTGCTCACATTTAGAACAAAATCAAGTGCCCTCCAAGGCCCTGTATGACCTGCCTCACCTCCTTTCTGTCCTCACTGCCTACTACTCATTCCTTCTCTCACTTTACTCTAGTCACCCTCATCTTCCTTGGCCTCCAACTCTCTAAGCTGATTTTTCCTTCACATCCTTTTCCCTTGTTCATAATGCCTGGACTCCACAACTCCCCACCCTCAGCGACACATATGGATTTTCTTGACTTGCTTTTTAACTCACTTTCTTTCTCTGAATATATGGAGTATCAGTTACTGACCTAGATATTGGAGATACCGCAGGTAAATATTAGGCACTGCTCCCAGTCTTCATGGTCCTTCCATTCTAGCGGGGGATCTGACAGCAGATAGATAGATAAGTGCCCTCTGTTGCATGGTGGACAGTGGTGAAGCTAAGGTGAGAAACAGAGCAGAGGAAGGGGTAGGAAGTGTCAGTGTTGGACGGTGAGAGTGAGAGCAGTTTTAGATAGAGGGCCCAAGCAAGGCCAAGCTGAAGGAGGGTGTTTGAGGAGAGACTAGAAAAAAGTTGGGGAATAAACAAATCCACAGCAAGTCCAAGACCTGGAAAAGGCAAGTGTGGAAGAGAACTGTGAGCCCAGAGAGGCAGCTGTGTAACTTGATTCACTCTCCTCTTATCTGCGTTATTTTTTTTTCACAGAACTTGCAGAGTTACGTAACTGTCATTTTTCTTATTTAGTATCTTTCTGCCTCGCTAGAAAATAAGCTCCATAAAGGAAGGACTTTGTTGTCTTCATCATAGCAGCATCTGACCCATACAGGGAACTCAATTTTATTGAATACATTAACGAACCAAAGGGAAGTACCTAGAACATAGCATTAACTATGAGAGAGTAAAAACAGGAAAGGTCTTGGAACTTGGCAGGAGGGCACAAACTGGCCTGGTAGCTTTCATGGGTCCTTGATAAGATGTTTGGGATGGGTGTGGAGGGGCAAAGAAACAGGGAGAAACCAAAGTGACATCAACAGTTCTAAGGCTTCCTTAAGGACAGTTGAGAGAAAATTGTTACACAGTTGACTATGATGGTTCTTTCTCCTCTCTCCAACTTTTTTATGATTTATTTATCCTCTTACATAGATACTTGACAAAACTGAGCATGTGGTATTATGCTGATCCTTTGCATCCCTTGGAGAACTGACAAATCCCACTCTACTCATTGTTAACATAATTTTAATTAAAGTATCTAAAACATCTCATTAAGACTTAACTGTAATCTCATTTACTGCGTGGGAAGTGTTATCTATTTCATGACTAGAGGTAAATCTTAGGAAAGAGATATCCCCAGACTGCAGAGTATGAGACACAGTTAAGCCTAAAAAACTGGAGAACATTCCTATAATGAAATGATGTATGTGAAAGAGCTCCACAAGTATCAAAGTATATAAATAGTGTCATTGAAAAAACAACTACATGTTTTCTTGTCTCAACTTGAAAAAATCCAGACCTTCAAAACTACAAGTACATTGTAAACAAACAAAAAACAGTTTCCTGTGAACTCAGATATTTACACAGTGTCATTCAGAAAGAAGTACTGTAGGCTGTGAATCATTTATCCAAAATATTTTAAACATTCCTATGCCAAAGAATAAAGGAAATATAAGAAAGGAAAAGAAATCTCTCCTGCAATAGATATGGTAAAGCTTTTTTTAAGTAATACCTGTGTAGGCAGGTGAGTGGACATATCTGATCCTCATGGAAACAGCCCTACACATAGCAAGCTCAAAGCAGAGAGCTAAATAATAAAATGCAAAAGTAATTTCAGAAGACTGAGTTAATAGTACCACCCCAAGAGTTCCTGCTGAGAGTCCTGCCATTTTTTTTTAAGCTTGGGTTCTTTTATCTTGTCTGATTTCCATCCTAAGGAGAGGTTACCAAGGAAAATAAACACATCTGAGCAGGATCATCATAGATTATTAAAAAGTGGTTATTACTAAAGGCGTTAAGTAGTTCATTCCTCTCCTGAGGTTCCCTTGTGATTGCTGTTAACTGTGGTGGGAAATAGTGTGTGTTGCTTAAGTGAAAGTGTTAGTCACTCAGTCCTGTCCAATCTTTGCAACCCCATGGACTGTAGCCTGCCAGGCTTCTCTGTCCATGGAATTCCCCAGGCAAGAATACTGGAGTGGGTAGCCATGCCCTCCTACAGGGGATCTTCCTGACCGAAGATCGAACCCAGGTCTCCCACAGTGTGGGTAAATTCTTTACCATCTGAGCCACCAGGTAAGCCCATGCTGCTTATAAACTAGTCAAAAAAGATTCAGTTCAAAGGAGAGACGTGTAAAGTATGTAGATCTTCCTTACATGTCAACACATCAGAAGATAACTTTAAATTTCTGTTACATCAGAAATAAATAAGATATCCATTTTAAAGTCATTTTGCAAGATGAACTTTTGAAAGTATATGCATTTTATTTACTTCCTGGGACATGAATTTATTCACAGTGTAAGAATAAAAACATTTTGAAATAGACCAAAGTAGCTTAGAATTAGTTTTATTTATTTCCCCTACCTGCAAAGCTTGCTTTCTCTTGATTTGGGTGGAATAGAAAATGACGGTGATGGACAGCCTCACTGCTGTTTCGTTGCTAGGTTACATGTGTGCCCATTTAACCTGCTTCCTGACAAAGTGCTGTTTCCCGAACACCATGTAAAATACGTGCCTTTGTTTCCTGGGAGAGGAGAGAAGAAGGGTTGATAGCCTCTCTGTTCCACGTTTGTTTAGCAGTTTAGAGGGGACATACAAAGGTGAAGGATACACACACAAAGGATGAGCTCCAGAAAACTGACATCTCCATGCCACACACAGGTGATGAGGTCAGGAGCCTCATGCATCTCAGCACGTGTTTAGAGGTTTTCAGATCAAGGAGCAGACAGAGCTTTTGCTTTGCCCCCTGTCTTCTCCATATTCTTTTTTACTGTCTTTGCCCCACCTTCTCACACACTTGAAAATACATGGAACGAGCTTCTGGGTCTATTTTCCTGATTGGTATAAACAAACTCATGCTTCCCTGGTGGCTCAGGTGAAGAACCTGCCTGCAATGCAGGAAACCAGGGTTCAATCCCTGGGTCAGGAGATCCCCTGGAGAAGAGAATGGCTACCCAATCCAGTGTTTTTGCCTGGAGACTTCTGTGGACAGAGGAGCCTAGTGGGCTATAGTCCATGGGGTAGCAAAGAGTTGGACACAACTGAGCAACTCACACTTATAAATAAACTCTCTCTCTCTACTCTTCCCACCCCCTATCTCTCTGATCTAAAGAAGTGTATTCCCAAAATATATGTTTAGCAGTTTAGAGGGGACATACAAAGGTGAAGGATACACACACAAAGGATGAGCTCCAGAAAACTGACATCTCCATGCCACACACAGGTGATGAGGTCAGGAGCCTCATGCATCTCAGCACGTGTTTAGAGGTTTTCAGATCAAGGAGCAGACAGAGCTTTTGCTTTGCCCCCTGTCTTCTCCATATTCTTTTTTACTGTCTTTGCCCCACCTTCTCACACACTTGAAAATACATGGAACGAGCTTCTGGGTCTATTTTCCTGATTGGTATAAACAAACTCACGCTTCCCTGGTGGCTCAGGTGAAGAACCTGCCTGCAATGCAGGAAACCAGGGTTCAATCCCTGGGTCAGGAAGATCCCCTGGAGAAGAGAATGGCTACCCAATCCAGTGTTTTTGCCTGGAGACTTCTGTGGACAGAGGAGCCTAGTGGGCTATAGTCCATGGGGTAGCAAAGAGTTGGACACAACTGAGCAACTCACACTTATAAATAAACTCTCTCTCTCTACTCTTCCCACCCCCTATCTCTCTGATCTAAAGAAGTGTATTCCCAAAATATAAATTTAGTTTGTGTGAGCCTTGAAAAATAGGCTTACAGAGTTTGTAAAGTTATGGGATACCTGGCTTCTGATTGTCATATTCTACTCCCCCAAATTCTCCCAACTCCACTTAGCCTCCATCCCCTCCCCCCACCACCACACACACCCCTCCCCTCACTCTCAGTGCCACCAACCCTCCTGACTCCTGCATTCAACACATAAGGCTCTGCAACCCACTTTAAGCAGATTTCCTGTTTTGTCAGAAGACCAGGTGTCCCTTCCCTCAACTTCCCAGGTGTGCTCCCCAGTCTCGGCTGCATGTTCTTCCCCATCATACTCTTGGGCCCGAGGCTCCAGCCTCCCCAGACTTCTCACTGCGCTGATGTCGAGTTCATTCTCTGTGTCTACTCTGTAGCAACTAGGGCTGGACTGCCCTTCCCAACAACAGAGGCTCCATGGTTGCTCCTAGTGATCAAATACTTGGCCCATGTGTTACAGTCAACATGACATCCACCTAAAATTTGGATTTTGTAAAAATCTATTGCAGTATTGGTAGGAATATAAATATCCCTTTGAAGAAATGAGAGATGTAAATATGACATTTATAATGCAACCATACTTGAGCTGCATGCCAGTATAATTTTTGACAACATGTATGTTTGTCTCCCTTCATAACATATCCCTAAAGTATACTTTATGGTCTCTCTCTGATATGGGCATTGATGTTCAAGGTCATTTTTTCACTTACAATATACCCTTTGTTTTGGTGCAGCTTTAAATAAAGAGCTTGTTTTTCAGATTTTAGATGAAAGTGACACTGATGTTCCATTGAAACAAGAAAAAAAGGAAGTTTCTCTTATGAAAAAAGGTAAAAAAAAGAATTCAGTTTACATATATTAGTTGTAATGTCTTGAATTGTTTTCAGCTTGACTTATGTGACATGTCTTATGGTAGCAGTTTGGATTTTGAAAAATTAAATCTGTTGTTCCAGCAGTGGGAGGAGAGGTGATAGAGACTGAGCTGCCAGCCTCCCACATTTTGAAGGGGCAGTCCCTGCCTGAGAATAATGCCCCCTGCATGACCTCACTGCCTAGAATTCCCAGGAGTGCACGGATGTCACCCTCCTCATTGAATTTTATTTAGAAATCTGCTGAGGATTGATATCAGGTCTGTCATTTTCAGAAGCTATTTTTGAAAATGATGATGACCTTCCTCTGTTTTCAATCATTTAGTTCTTTCCCTATTTTGCATGACTCCTCTGAGATCACTAAGAGTAGTTCAACAAACACATTTATTATCCATGGGGTGTAATTTGTCTCAGATGAGAGATTTGACCTTTTTTAAAACATAAAGTTGCCATGTTATAATTTTCAATCTAAAGACAATTTCCCAGGACAGAGAAGCTGGAAACAAACTAGACTCAGAAAATTTTATTTTCTTTAGTGTTCATTTGTTGTTATTACTAGAATTCATTATGTTCATATTATTATTATACCATTGTCTCCTTTATTGTAATATTATGCCATTGGCCTAAACAGAAGAACCACTATTTTTTCATTGTCATCTTCTTAATCTGAAATAAGTTTTAAAGGCTTTCTTAGTCTCCTAAATAGGTCTCTGTTCATTTTGACTCAGTCACTCCCAGTCATTTTTGTATTGATCCATGCCATCATTTCGTGCTCACCCTTAGATGTAAGCACTCCTTTCCTTTATACTTTGTTGCTTAGGTAACCTAATCAGTCATTCATTCACATCTTAATATTTGACCCATTAGTGCGGGCCATAAGAAATCTCACTTTTTCTTTTTCATCATAATTGGGATAATTTGCCATTACACAATCAAGATTTCTATTGTAAGAATCTCTTAATTTTAAAGCCAATCTTTTATAGAAGTTTCAAGCTATTAACGTGCCTTCAAGTATGTGCCAGTTGGATTTCCAAATTGTAATAGAAAAATTGTTAGTACAATTTTGATCCTAAAATTAACACTTAATTTCAAATACTCATCCTGGATTTGGAAGGAACAAATTGTGAAATATTTTCAAATGACTGTAATTATGAATTAGTTGGCTATTAGGTTAAGAAATTTCACTTTGCATGCAGATCATGAGTAAAACCAACAGTGCCTGCAATGTGCTTGGAAAACCTTTCTGTCTATTCTCTTTTATGTCTCCTTAGAGTAGTCGGGCAGGTCCTAACCATCTAAAACATTTCTTGTTGCTTTCCTGTTCCACTGGCCTTCAGTGGCCTTGGACTTTGTAGCAGGGGTTTACTTGGTGGAACAATATCACAGTTATCACAGAGGATTCTAGATATGGTGGAAGAAGGACACGTTGACTTATTTCTTAGACTCTCCCAAGATCCTCTCGAAACCAGTCCAAGGGGATCAAAGCATTTCTGCTTTTCTATGGCCTGTTAACAAAGCACTCACCTCTCTGAACCTCTTGCTTCCGAGGTTCCCTGAGTGAGAAGACGAACTCAATGATTGTAGGTCTCTTACTGCTTTAAAATCCAGCTCTCTTCTAGGGGCACATTTCTGATTGGGGTCTTTCAGGATGTCTTTGAACCTGAACCTAAAGGAAGAGAGTAAGATACTAGGGAAGACAAGTAGTTGTTTTGGTGCAGTGGCTGCTGAGAGAAGGGACACTAAACAGTTACAGTTAGTCATCCCGTGCATACCAATAACAGAAAATAAGCATCATTAGAAATAAATTACAATAAAACAAGCTACAGAGGCTCTCAGATTCTTGTACACTATGTACACTTTATTAAGAGGTTATTGTAAATTTCTTGAGAAGATATTGGTGCAGTTTTACAAAAGAGTGTTTGAATACAAAGCCAAATTACATGCAAGTTGTTAATGAGCTGCTAACACTTCCTTTAGTTCACTCTTATGTGTGATTGCCAAAATGTGGTTATCTTCATTTTTGTCTATGTTCTTTTGAAGAAAAACAGGAGCTGTGCAGTGATACCCCAGAAATAAAGAGAAATTCTTCATCACCTAACTGGGAAAGGTGAGTGTACTGCAATTATACAAAATTCCAAGGGAGTACAATTATACTGTTGAAAAGTAATTATCAGTGTTTAAATACAAGGAGAAAGAAAATAATAGCAACAAGCAAAGGCAATTAAAAGTGGAGCAGAATTTTAAAGGAGACAGGAAAGAATAGAATACCCTAGATTTCTTACTCTTTTCCCAAACCTTTTATTTTCTTTTGTGAGGATTCAGGAATGGAACAGGCTTAACTTCCTACTCATAGCAAGCAACTAATTCAAATTATTCTAATATAGTCAAAGAGGGAAAATGTCATGTATATGTAAGGTATGACTATGAAATCATGACCAAGTTTTTTTTTTGTATGGCTTATAATCTTATTTCCATACATATATGTAAGTGTAATAATCATTGTATGCTAGGATATTCTTGACATGAGGCTTTTGTCACATTTAAATGTAATCAGCTGAATAGTTTGGCTATCCAATAGAGGGAAAAAATGTTTTCAAGGAAGCAAATTCTTGCCTCAGTCTGCTCTGAATGTGTGTGTCTGTGTGTGTGTGTATACACATGTTGTGTATGTGTGTTTGTGTACTATTTCATATAGTACTTTTAGGTTTTTATGAACTTTTGATTTTCTTCAAATAATCTTTGAATCATATCTAAAATATGAATGTTAGAACTATGATCCAGTTAAGAAAACCTTAATGGAAGAATCTTACCAAATTCATTTAGTAGTGGTAGTAATAATGAAGATGATTATAAAGACAATGATAACTAGGTACCATCTACTGAGGACTTAATAACAGTAGGCAAAATTCTGTGTATATCTTGTATAATCTTTGGCACAGATCTGTGAAATAGTCTCTGTTATTATGTGGCAGGAGAAGAAACAAAGGTTCAGGGAGGAATGTGTGTCTTCTGGTGTAGTGCATTTTACCCTCCATGACAACAGCAGCCTGAGTTTCCAGCATCCCCAAAATGGTAAAATTAAAAAAAAAAAAACTTTAAGGACCTCTCTAATAAAATTTCAGCATCAAGGAGGTTATAATTAATAAGTGCCAGACACTGTGTGAATGTTCTTTAATGGACAATTAAGCATTAGTTACAACGTTCTTAATCTTAAATAAAGTATCAGCTGAAGTTAGACAGTATAATTAATGCCAAAGAACTGTTGACAGTAGAAGCACTTTCCATTTGCCATAAACTATTATCCAATTTTTAAAAAAAGACCTATGTAGTGTGAATACAGGAAACTCTCTAGAGCTGTGGTCTTAATTCATGGACGTTAGCACGAAGGGATTACAAAAATCTCCTTTTCACTTGATAGACAAGACTCTGCGTCATCTGGCCCCAACCTACCTACCCAGGTTTGCCTGCCATATTGTGCATCCCCAGCCCTCTTAAGCATTTTTATTCTCATAATACTGAAACCTGTAGGCCTCATTAACACACTATACACTACTTCACGAATCATCATTGCTAGTTAATCTCCATGCTGCAGCCAGTTATCCTTTTAAAATGCGTGTCAATCAGATTACCTCCTTCCCATGTAAGAAACCCTCAAGTGGGAGCACCTGCTCTGCTTAAAATAAGCTCCAGTCCCCACGCCATAGCCAGTACCTCTCAGGTCCACTCTGTATCTTCCTGTGTGCCGCACCCTGCGGCCCTGGCCTTCTCAAGTATCTCTCAAAGACCCTACTTTGTTTCTTCCCTAGTATCATTACACTTCACCTGAAACACTCTTCCTCCATCAGATCTTGACTAAATATTTCTTTCAACTGACTTTGCTTTATTTCTGGACCTACCTTTAGTACCCACTCTCCCACAGGCTGGTGCTCAGACTGTAAAGAATCTGCCTGCAATGCAGGAGACCCGGGTTTGATCCCTGGATCAGGAAGATCCCCTGGAGAAGGAAATGGCAACCCACTCCAGCATTCTTGCCTGGAGGATTCCACGGACAGAGGAGCCTGGCAGGCCGCCAAAAATCAGACAGGACTGGAGCAACTAACATTTTCACTCTCCCATAGGCTAAAGTAGAACTTGAGTTTAAAAACTCCTTTCAGCAAATAAGAGGCAAGTGGTAGATGACTGCTGTTGTTAAAGTACTGCCAATTCTATTTAATTGTGGTTACCCAAAAACCTTGAAACAAGATTTTTAAGGAATAAACAGTATTCATATAATTGAGAATTGCTTTTATATAGCTGTGTAAATGACAGTTTTCAGCATTACATTTATGTCCATGCATTCATTTGTTGTATTTTAACACCTCATTTGTTGTGTATTAATATTTTTTCATTTATTAGATCTAATATGATTTCCACTTAGAAATTCTAACCCTCAGCTTGTTTTTGCACAGTATGCCAGTGGAAGATTTAAATCCAAGTTCTGGATACAAAGCCAGAGTTTCTGTGAGTGGTGGTTGTAAAGTTGCTTCTTCACTGACAGAATCTTCTCAAAGCACGTCTGTCAAGGAAACAGTAAGAAAACTGACATCTAATTTAAGGTGAAGATATTTACCTGCTTTGTTGAATTTTCTAAGCAGTGACAACTCCTGATTTTCTTTCTCTATTGAGTGGTAATATTATTGAGAAAATTCAATAGAATGACTTTATGATTTGTCTCCTAACTGCACTGATTTAGATATAGTGTGGGTTACATGTCTTTTGAAATCAAATTATTGTCACTGACTGTCCTATTATTACATGGTCCAGCAATAAAGGGGATGTTAGTTTTCTTTCCAGTGTAATAAAGAATCAGAATTTGTAAGGATAGAAGATAGGACAGAAAGGGCTATTAAAAACAAAGGAATGAGGGACATTTATCATGAAGGGGAAAAAGGAAATTCTTACTGAATTCTCCTTCCTTCTTTCTTCCCCTCTTCCTCCTTCCCTCCTTCTCTCCCTCCCTCCCTTGTTTCCCTTCTTCTTTTTTTTTTTTAATTCTGCCTCACCAAGACCCTAATGACATTATGGCCTTCTAAGAAGTCTTTTTTGTAGCTTTAGATGCTGAACTTATTGAGAGAAACTAAGTTTTACTTTCCGCTTCAGTGTAGAATCTTAACATTAGCGGGCATGGTTAATGAGGGATTTAAATGTCTGGATCTCAGTTCTCAAAGGATGGAGTTGTTGTTCAGATGCTGTGTTGTGTCCAACTCTTTGAGACTCTATGGACTGTAGCCTACCAGACTTCTCTGTCTGTGGGATTTTCCAGGCAAGAATACTGGAGTGAGTTGCCATGGCCTCCTCCTGGAGTTTCAGATTCATGTCCATTGAGCTGGTGATGCCATCCAATCATCTCATCCTCTGTTGCCCCCTTATCCTCCTGCCCTCAGTCTTTCTAAGCATCAGGGTCTTTTCCAGTCAGTCAGCACTTCGCATCCAGTGGCCAAAAATTGGAACTTTAGCTTTAGCATCAGTCTTTCCAATGAATATTTAGGGTTGATCTCCTTTAGGATTGAACTGGTTTGATCTCCATGCTGTCCAAAGGACTCTCAGGAGTCTTCTCCAGCACTACAACTCGAAAGCGTCAATTTTTTAGTGCTCAGCCTTCTTTATGGCCCAAGTCTCACATCTGTACTACCGGCAAGGATGGAGACATGAGCGTAAAGTTCAAAGTTCAGAGATTTTCCAAGTAGGGACCAAAGATAGGGGGCTTCACAATCAAGCCAAAGAAGTTACTATACAGAAGAATGCCCTCAAATAGGTGTCATATGAGAGGGTGGGGGTCAGGAGCAGAAACACCACTAAATTAGTACAGCCAGTTGGTTTGGTTGGGCTTCACAGACTGTGAGCGGCCTGGATAAGGTAAGAGACTTTTAGCAGAAGGAAACACATAGTGTGCTCTAGCTGGAATAGTATTTTCCCTTAGGACATTTTGATTTCTTATCAGAGACTGACACAATCTTCCTGAAGAAGAGAGTTGGCAAAGAATGCAAACAGGTAGGAAGAGAACGGTGAGGCAGGGCATATATATAGGGAGCCAAGGCCCCTACTCAGGCCCAAGACAGGGTCTAGGGTCCTGTGTGTGAAAGTGAAGTGAAAGTGAAGTCGCTCAGTCGTGTCCGACTCTTTGCGACCCCATGGACTGTAGCCTATCAGGCTCCTCTGTCTGTGAGATTTTCCAGGCAAGAGTGCCGGACTGGATTGCCATTTTCTTCTCCAGGGGATCTTCCCGACCCAGGGATCGAACCCGGGTCTGCCGCATTGCAGGCAGACACTGTACTGTCTGAGCCACCAGGGAAGCCCCTTGTGTGTGAAAGTAGACTGCAAACCACAGGAAGACATAGATGGCATTCTGTCGTTGCCCTGGGCTCTAGGGAAGTCTCTGTGGCAGCATCCAGGGCCATGGGGCTATACTACATGAGATGAAGGCCCACCTGCTATCCTTTAGGAACATATGTCTAATGCCTATCCTGCCCCAGGTGAAAGAGGGAAGCTCTTGTTATATGTAGGTGGATCCACTTTGGACTTTGCATCAGGACACATTTGCAGTAATGACAGTGGGAACCCAGTGACAAGTTGTTGACCAAAGAATGAAGTCAGAGTGCTGCATTCCTGAACACTGAGTCATGACCACCAACTCTGCATGTTGCCTGGTTGGCAAGCTTGTACTAGCATGGGACTAGAACAGAAGAAAACCCGACCTCAGGACAGTACTGATATCACCCAGTGATGTGGTGCATGTCAGTGTCGCCATGGCCTACAGTATAGTCCCTAAAGAATGGGATTCTCCAACCATTTTCTTCCTGCTGTCAATACTTGATGAGAAGTTTCATGTAAGATCCTCATCTTTGATGTTGGGTAGCCATCAACTTGAATCCTGGATTCTTACTAGTTATAAGATTTAGGCATGTCAGTTGGTCCCTAAGATATGGTAATATGCAATAAATTATATATGAATTGCCTGTGTACATCTGAATAAATATATTCATATTATTTAAAAATGTATGGACAATGTATATGACATGTCCAATGACTGGAACATTGCTTCAAGTGAACCAGGCCTTCTTGATAATAATAGCTATCATTTAAAAATCATTTTTATTTTATTCATTCACTCAAGTGGTTTGTGTACATTAGCTCCTTACACAAACTTACAAGGCTGATATTATTTTTAACTATTTTTTTTTTTAAGTTAAACTGAAAAAGAGAAACTAGGGAATTCCCCTAGTGGTTCAGTAGTTAAGACACTGAGCGTCCAGTGCAGGGGGCCTGGTCTCAATTCAACTAAGGTCCCATATGCTATGTGGTATGGCCAAAAAAAAAAAGGGAGATAGAAACTAAGTAACACTTGAAGTCATAGATATAATTACACAGCTACCAAGGACAGGGCTGATTTGGAATTTCATCCTCTTAATCACAGTGTATACACACACACACACAGATGTACACACTTACATATACACACACACACTTTTTGTAATACAGATACACACATACAGATACCACACATGCTTTGCCATCTCTACACTGTAAGCCTGGAGAGACTTGCCTGGTTGTCTTGTAGCAGAGTTTGGATGTACAACTATACATTATCATTTTCTTTATTTTTTTACTTGTCTAATTTTTGTTCTGCATCTAAGTGTATCATTACTGTTCATTTTAATGAGTTACATGTGATCAAAAAGGAGATGATCTGATTGAGAGTACTGAGACTGTAAGGTGCATCCACTTCTATAATTAGGCATCAGTAGAAAATTAAAATTTCCCAGAAACTATCTCCTTAATGAACATACAGAATTTTTAGTACTTAAAATCATCATACTATTATCAACTGAATTCTCTGAAAGCCAAATGAATTAAAAAATAAGCTCCTTTCTATACTGGCTTGAATTTTTTTGTGGTGATTATTTTATAAAATATTCACTGGGAAAACAGTTGCACACAACACAAGGTTTTAACTGGAATAAAAGGAGCTCCTCATTACCTATTTTCTCTTTTGCCTTTAGCAAGATGTAGTGTGTTTTCTTCAGAGAAGACGATGGCACCCCACTCCAGTACTCCTGCCTGGAGAATCCCATGGATGGCGGAGCCTGGAAGGCTGCAGTCCATGGGGTCACTGAGGGTCAGACACGACTGAGCGACTTCACTTTCATGTTTCACTTTCATGCATTGGAGAAGGAAATGGCAGCCCTCTCCAGTGTTCTTGCCTGGAGAATCCCAGGGGCGGCAGAGCCTGGTGGGCTGCCGTCTATGGAGTCGCACAGAGTTGGTCACGACTGAAGCGACTTAGCAGCAGCAGCACCACTTCTGCTTCACCAAACCCATCATAAACTTGACCACAGGCCCCCTTTCCCAGGGAGTCTAGTTGAAGCTTTTATTTCTATGCCATCTGATTTCTGCTCAGCTCAAATACCCAGAAACTCCATTTCATCTTGCCTCCTACCCACTCAGCTTCTTACTAGCCAGGCAGATAATTCTGAAGTGTTTTATCTGTGTGTTTTACATTCACTACTGTGAAATCCTGAGGAGTTTTAACTTTTTAGATTAAATCTCCTTAAAATTACAAATGAATATTGCCACCAATAATATACTTAAAATACTGGGAGTGTAAATTATATAAGAAAGAAATGTTTTTCTTTGTGTGCCAAGTTATTTTATAATTGAAAAAATTTTGGAAATCCCTTGGAAGTTCTTGGAACACTTCAACATAAAACATTATTCACTTTTAAGATGTGGTAGCTGTAAATTTCTAATTTCCTATTCTCCCAGGAATGAAATATGTATCATTTATGTGATTAATCCTAGAAAAGTCATCACACTAGAAGGACAGAGTGCTACTGCCTTTTGACAAAATGAAACACCTGTCAATGACCTGACAATGACCATTGCTGTCTAGAAAGAGCTGGGTCCATGTATGAGTTCTTGAAATAGTCCTGGATGAAAAAACTACTCCAGAGAGTTAAATTCCTTGAATTTTTTAGGAAAAAATCAGTCAGCCTATATCAGCCTCTTTTCCTCCAGGAGATTTGCAGTGTTGATTTGGACCTCTGCCAGGGACAACATTCAAATAGGTGCAAGGGTCTTCTGGACTGCTTGGTTAGGGATGGGCATTGTGAGCTCATGCTCGCTTGCTTTAATCAATATCTTATTTTAAGATAAATGCAGATTCACATGCTGTTGTAAGAAATAATACAGAGGTGTCCCCTGTACCCTTTATCTGGTTTTGTAACATCTTGCAAAGCTGTAGAACAATATAACAATTAGGATATTTGGCATTGACACAGCCAAGATACACACTTCCATCCCCAAGAGGATTCCTCGTGCTGCCCTTTTACAGCACAGCCACTTCCCTGTCCCCACTACAAAAGTCAGTGCCTTTTGTAGAACACTTTGACGCCAGTGATAAAAACTATTTGCCAGTTATGAATGTTTATCTTTGCCAAGATAATTTCACAGAACCCAGGAGACAGATCTGTTTCTGACAGATGAGTGCTGCGTCTCTTTTCTTGGTGTATTCCCATCTCCACTGTGCTTACCTTTCTAGGGAGATTCTTCTGTATTTTTTTCCTGAGTATCAGCTACCATCAGAGTTTGGCCACACATCTCTGGAGGAACTTACAGCAAGTTTTGAGGTAAGCTGGCTTTTTTTAAACTTTGAGGAGATAGTACCCTGAATTGAATCTTCAGTGAAGAGGTAAAGGGTTACCTAGAATAGATGTAGTGAATTAGGAACTTTATACCAAGTGGGTGGCTGAGAATTAAAGCTGCATTGGAAACAAATGTGGCCAAAGTTTAATTAAACTCTGGGAAGATTGTACAGACTGAGAGTAGTTGGTCACTGAGATGGAAAGAGGCAGGACGTAGTCCTTGACGTCCTTCCCTGCACCAGAAACGGTCCCTGTTCCTTAGATACTCTCCCTCAGCCACCTTTTATGAAGAACCAAGGAGAAGATTGGGTTAGAATCAGTAAGACATCCCAGGGAAGGACGAGGAACGTTGGATCCATATCTCCACAGTCTCCTCTAGTGGCAGTACTATATGATGAGAAGGGAACGTTGACCACAGCTCCCTGGGGCACACAGCGTGAACGTGGCACTGGCTCACAGGGGGCAGTCCCCGAGTTGCTGAGTCCCAGCAGGCTGGGCTGAAGCTGCATGAGGGGTGCGGGCCCGAGGCCACCGGAGCTGCTCACGGGGCTGGAGGCGGCCCACCGGATGCACGAGGCTGGGGTCTCCGTCTCCAATCTCATGCCTGGTGTTGCTTGTGGAAAAGATGGATGCCCGAGAAAAGGTATCAGTGAGAAGAGCACCACATGATAATCTGCAGAGGTGCCGTACGCCTTCATCTGGCCCTGGGTGAAGTCTTGCATCATGGTTTCTGCTTTCACCATCCACTCTCACCTCATTCTCTCCCATGGAGCTTGACTCCATGACTTCACTGGGACTGTCTTGTCAGGCCACCAGTGACCACTCTCCTGACCAATGCGGTAGTCACTTCTCTTACCTGACCTCTTGGAGACATCAGTGCAGTTGACCACTCTTTCTTTCTTGGAGCACTTTCTTTGTGTAACTTCCATGACAGCACAAAATTTTCATTTCCTGCTTCCCTCCCTCGCATCCTCTGTGCTGGCAACTTCTTCTCTATTTGTTTGCTAGGCAGTGGCATGTCTGAGGGCTTGTTCCTGTACCACTTTCTTCTACTAAATGTTTCTAGGTGACCTCAACTAGTCTCTAAATACTGACCCATGTGTCAGTGTCTCTCCCCAGATTATTTCTGTTGTGTCCCCAACCATGATATCCTAACTCCAACTTCTTTATTTATTATTTATCATTTACTTTCCCTCACCTTGATTTTCTTTTTCATCTGCAAATTTGTAAACCATATGGTATAATGTAAGCTATCTTAATAATTTTTAGAATGAAGTGAGGTCTACTGTAGGTAATTAATTTAATTCAACTTGGACTTAAAAACCCATAGTACCAATATTGGCAAGTTCTAGGCTTTGATGCTTCGTTTATACTACTAGATACTTACACACTGTAACTCGCTGTAGACAGCTCATTCTCTAAAAGTTAATATCTTGTTCTGTTATCATTTATGAAAACAGCTGGAGCAGTGCCCAGAACAGACAAACAAAAAGCTGAAAATGTGTTTCAACCAGGTAAGCTTCCTTTCAGTGTAGTCATTTATATTCTAAATGATCCTGTATTCCAAAGGAGAAATAATACACATTTCCAAATGTTACCTTTGAAAGAAAATCAAATTTGCGTTCATTTATCAAGACTTAGATTAATGTGTAGCATATCAGATGTCACAAAGCAACATATTTTTGAATTTTAAAGATACAAATGTTTCCAAACCATAAAGCTTATGAAACACTTGGAATTGGACTATATTTTGAACAGGAAATATGACATTTGGAGTCTTTAAGAAATAGAGTCATTGAATCTTTGATACATTGTGCTAAATCAGAAATCATTTGTATGTTAAACTCTTTATTTTGGACAATATGATATCTCTCTGAATTTTTAAAATTCTTTCAACAGTTTTTTGGGTTTATGATCTTTCTATTTTAAAAGTGGCTATCAGTTCATCTCAGATAGGTCGCTCAGTTGTGTCCAACTCTTTGCGACCCCATGAACCACAGCAGGCCAGGCCTCCCTGTCCATCACCAACTCGCGGAGTTTACCTAAACTCATGTCCATTGAGTCAGTGATGCCATCCAACCATCTCATCCTCTGTTGTCCCCTTCTCCTGCCTTCAATCTTTCCCAGCATCAGGGTCTTTTCAAATGAGTCAGCTCTTCTCATCAGGTGGCCAAAGTATTGGAGTTTCAGCTTCAACATCAGTCCTTCCAATGAACACCCAGAACTGATCTCCTTTAGGATGGACTGGTTGGATCTCCTTGCAGTCCAAGGGACTCTCAAGAGTCTTCTCCAACACCACAGTTCAAAAGCATCAATTCTTTGGCACTCAGCTTTTTTAATTGTCCAACTGTCACATCCATACATGACTACTGGAAAAACCATAGCCTTCACTAGTTGGACCTTTGTTGATAAAGTAATGTCCTGTTTTTTAATATGCTGTCTAGGTTGGTTATAACTTTCCTTCCATGGAGTAAGCGTCTTTTAATTTCATGGCTGCAGTCACCATCTGCAGTGATTTTGAAGCCCCCAAAAAAGTAAACTCTGACGCTGTTTCCACTGTTTCCCCATCTATTTCCCATGAAGTGATGGGACTCCATGCCATGATCTTTGTTTTCTGAATGTTGAGCTTGAAGCCAACTTTTTCACTCTCCACTTTCACTTTCATCAAGAGGCTTTTTAGTTCTTCACTTTCTGTCATAAGGGTAGTGCCATCTGCATATCTGAAGTTATTGATATTTCTCTCGGCATTCTTGATTCCAGCTTGTGCTTCCTCCAACCCAGTGTTTCTCATGATGTACTCTGCATGTAAGTTAAATAAGCAGGGTGACAATATGCAGCCTTGATGTACTCCTTTTCCTATTTGGAACCAGTCTGTGGTTCCATGTCCAGTTCTAATCATTGCTTCTTGACCTGCATACAGGTTTCTCAAGAGGCAGGTTAGGTGGTCTGGTATTCCCATCTCTTTCAGAATTTTCCACAGTTTGTGGTGATCCACAGTCAATTGGTTGAGACAATAAAGCAGAAATAGATATTTTTCTGGAACTCTCTTGCTTTTTTGATGATCCGACAGATGTTGGCAATTTGATCTCTGGTTCCTCTGCCTTTTCTAAAATCAGCTTGAACATCTGGAAGTTCACGGTTCACATATTGCTGAAGCCTGGCTTGGAGAATTATGAGCATTACTTTACTAGCATATGAGATGAGTGCAATTGTGTGGTAGTTTGAGCAATCTTTGGCATTGCCTTTCTTTGGGATTGGAATAAAAACTGACCTTTTCCAGTCCTGTGGCCACTGCTGAGTTTTCCAAATTGTTGACATATTGAATGCAGCACTTTCACAGCATCATCTTTTAGGATTTGAAATAGCTCAATAGTTAATGGCAATAAAAGAAATTAAAAGGAATTTTAAGAAATTCATCCATAGTCCCAAACCATTCAGAAACCCTGGTATTTTTTGGTGTATTTCATTATAATCTTTCTTAAAGATTTCCCTTGGTGCGGGAGGGGAAGAGAGTGCACAGAGTCCTTTGGCTCTACTGGAGAAATACCTCAAAATCATATGCCCTCAACTGCCTTAATTCACACTCAAGGGAACTGAGATTGCAAGGTGTGAACTTGGCCCAGCCAATACAGGGGATTAGCACTGGAGCAAGTGCCAACCTGGAAGTTTCCAGATACTTCATGGAGGCCACAACAGTCTAGAACTTTTCATGGCACCAGGATCAGCGTTGAGATGTTTGGACTCCACTGACAGTTCACCTGTGTTTGCTCCGACAGGTGCACCAGCTCCGTCACTAGCACACATACTAGCATCTTCTTCCAAGTGCTTATGTTTACAGCCATCTTCTGGAAAGCTCTCATAATAACATGCAAATCTATAAAGATTGGGAGGTGAATCATGCTCCCTGAAGTTGTGTTCAGGGTAACTGTAAGCAGAGGCATCTCCTTATCCCTTTTGTAGGGAATAGAGTACATTTGAATATTCATGTTTTATAAATGAAATAGAATTGGAAAGTAAGTTCCCCGAAGCATGTAACTAGGCAGACTTGAAAAGAAAATTTGAACCTAATCTAGATTTCTTCTGAAAAGGCTGTGTCACAAAGTGTTTCAATTGTAGGGTGTGTCTAAACATAATACCCCTGTTGATATATTTGCTCTGATGTCTCTGCCTGAGTGTCTGCTGGCCTGTGATAAGCAACTGGAAACGAAGGAATATTGTAACTCTTAATTTCTCATCATTGTTCAATGGAAAAATGAATTTATTTTCTGGATAATGTTTTTTTGAAAAAGCTGCAATTGAACATTTTCAGTATGAAGACTTAGCTGTCAGCATTTCCTAATTAGAATAAAAGACAGCTCTTTTCCAACATATTTTTTATATTATTCTAGCACTAGTACTAATATTTTCATCAGTGAATCTAACACTGTGATTGACTAAGAGTCACTAGTGCCAAGCACTAAACTAGCTTTTATTTATGTTGCCTCATTTAATTCTCACAACACCTGGAAGGTAGGTGCCACTGTCTCCATGTTAGTAATAGGGAAATGGAGAACCAGAAAGATAGCATTCCAAGTCATGATGCAAGTAAATAGTAGATTCAGGGTTGGAACCCAGATTTGTCCCACTCCAGAGCTCTTCATGACCCCACTTTCTTCCATCTCATTCTTATCCAGACTGTAACAGTTCATCTTTATAGAATTTTTGTGTATTACTTGTAGTAGGTATATTACAGGCTTCTCAGGTGACTCAGTGGTTGAGAATCCTCCTGCTATGTAGGAGACATGGGTTCAACCCCTAGTCTGGAAGATCCTCTGGAGAAGGAAATGGTAACCCACTCCAGTGTTCTTGCCTGGGAAATCCCATGGACAGAGGAGCCTGGTGGGCTATACAGTCCATGTGGTTCCAGAGAGTTGGGAATGACTTAGTGACTAAACCAGCAACAACAGGTATACTACAGCTTCTCAGTTCAGTTCAGTTCAGTCGCGCAGTCGTGTCTGACTCCCTGCGACCCCATGAATCGCAGCACGCCGGGCCTCCCTGTCCATCACCAACTTCCGGAGTTCACTCAGACTCGCATCCATCAAGTCCGTGATGCCATCCAGCCATCTCATCCTCGGTCATCCCCTTCTTCTCCTGCCCCCAATCCCTCCCAGCATCAGAGTCTTTTCCAGTGAGTCAACTCTTCGCATGAGGTGGCCAAAGTACTGGAGTTTCAGCTTTAGCATCATTCCCTCCAAAGAAATCCCAGGGCCGATCTCCTTCAGAATGGACTGGTTGGATCTCCTTGCAGTCCAAGGGACTCTCAAGAGTCTTCTCCAACACCACAGTTCAAAAGCTTCAATTCTTTGGCACTCAGCCTTCTTCACAGTCCAACTCTCACATCCATACATGACTACTGGAAAAACCATAGCCTTGACTAGATGGACCTTAGTCTCAGCCTATTAGTATAAAAGATTCTTGTTTACTTACTAGCCACCTTGACATTACGGATGAGTTGTATATGGGGAGATACTGACAGTGAGATATGGTGTTGGGAGGGCATGTGGTAGGCAGGTTGCTCAGTGTCCAGCCAGGAATTGTCCCAAGTCTGTGGTAGCCAGCTTAACAAATTGCCAGTAAGTTTCCTGGATCTCTCAACAGATCTTTATCTGTTGGTTAGGGAACTCTGTTTTAAATATTTACACTGTAAAACTTAGAAATTTTCTACAAATTAGTTTGTCATACATCTCAGCATATCCAGCTATATACATGTCCTTCATATCTGTTCTAAATGATATTTTTTCAGTGTCTACACTTGATAGTGGAGCCAAATTGTTGGGTCTTGGAGGCCAGACTGAATAACTGTTTATTTAAGATATTAATAGAGGATGAGTAGGCAATGGCACCCCACTCCAGTACTCGTACCTGGAAAATCCCATGGACAGAGGAGCCTGGTAGGCTGCAGTCCATGGGGTCACTAAGAGTCACACACGACTGAGTGACTTCACTTTCACTTTTCACTTTCATGCATTGGAGAAGGAAATGGCAACCCACTCCAGTGTTCTTGCCTGGTGAATCCCAGGGACGGGGGAGCCTGGTGGGCTGCCATCTATGGGGTCACACAGAATCGAACACGACTGAAGCAAATTAGCAGCAGCAGCAGCAGAATCTTCTTAATGTTCAGGGCAGGTGGGATTCAAAGAATCAAAACAAATAAAGAGTCAGGAGAGCATGAGTTCCTTTCGAAACTGAGATCACAAGCAAAATACAGAACAATTGAAATCATGAGTTTCCTCACATGAAACTGATCTTAGGGACTTTGTTAATGTCTAGTAGCCTTAAGTGCATGGTTATAAAAACTATTAATATTAAAATCATTTATTGAAATCTGTTAGGGGATAACTATGCACTTTGCTTTAAGGTATGTATGTTTAATGAAGAGAGGACCCCTGGTAGTTAGAAACTTCTTTGGTCACCTTGCCCTGACTGCATCACAATTTCCATAACTACTAGAACAGCCGCTGATTCATACAGCATTGGTGGTCTGTGTAACCCAACCTGAACTACCATCTTTCAATCTTTCCTTTTCCAAGCCATCTGCTCCATCCAAAATGGAATTGCCTCAGCCTACTACACTGGCAAGCCTCTGAGCCTTTGCCTGTGCTATCCCCCCCAAATACTCTTTCCCATTTCCCCCGTCCACAGGTGTCTACCCACTCTTTGTAGCGCTTAGCCAATGCTGCCTTCTATCTCAAGCCTACCTTAGTCTCTCTATGAAACTAACTAATCTTGACTTCTGTGTTCTGAGAGAACCTTAAAACTCTATTTTATCATTAATTAAATTTTCTGCCTTATATTACAGTAGTTTCTTGTATTTCATTTTCTCCCCAATTGAGACTTTGAAATTAGCAATCCTCTCATATTCTAGAGGCATCAATAAGAACCTTTGATGCATCTGGACCCTACTATTATGCATTGAATTGAAGTTGATTATTTCTGCTGTTGTGCCTGCCTGCACAAACACATGCATACTCTTATAAATAGGGGACAAAAATCTATAGATCATGTAGGCCTGCCTTACTTTGTGCAAACTTGTTAGGATTCTGGAGCTCCAGAGCTGCCAGAGCTCTGACTTTTTAAATTCAAGGCAGAAAATTAAATCTCAGTTGAATATCCTTTCTTTCAAATCCTAATTCCATCCTGAATTAATAGGGTTTGGAAGAATTCCATTTTTGATCCACCACAAATACCTCTACAAGAGTGAGTTTAACCAGCAGAACTAAGCCTCTCATCCTGTTACAATTCTCTACCCACCTTAATTAAAATGTTAAAACAGCCAGAAGTCCTTTTACATTGAGCTTTAAAAGTTGTCAAAATTGTCACCTTTTATAGAAACCTTGTGGAGATGTTAGCCTGAGAAAGAAGAAAGGATAAATCAAGAAACTGGCTAAGTTGGCCAGTAGTGTTTGAAGGAAATATAGTTCGCTGGTTACAAAATAGTGAACTTTGAGAGACTGAATATGATTTTGAATATAGTGTGCTGTATAAACATCTTAAAGCTGTACTGTATTAACAGTGCTATCTTTTGAACTTAAAAAAATTAATTATAGATAAACAGCAAATTATAGACTAGTAGAGGGGTCCCATGTACCCTTCATCCAATTTTTCTCAATGCTTATATCTTTCATAATTATATAATTATAGTACAATATCAAAACCAGGAAATTGAAATTGGTAGAATGTGTGTCTCATTTTATCATGTGTGTGGATTTATGTAACCAGCACCACTGTCAGGATACAAACTCCCGTTACCACAAAGATCTCCCTGTGTTAGCTCGCTATAGTCACGTGCCACCCACACAAACACTCCTCACCCCAGGCAACCATGAATCTGTTATCCATCTCTAGTTTTGTCATTTGAGGAATGTTAATGAAATGGAATCAGAGTAGGTGTCATTTTATGAGTGGCTTTATTCATCAATGAAATTCCCTTCAAATCCATTAAGTGTAACAGTTGGGTGTTTCTTTTTATTGCTGATGAGCAATACTATTATGTTTCTAAGTAATAATTGTTTTTTCATATTCTGTATTTCTTTTTAATTTTATCTGTTTTGGTTTGTTTTATTATTGTTGCCTTTTATAAGAAAGTGTTTCCTGGCTATTGTTCAGGATGGCAAAAGCTGTTAATTCTAAAGTTCTGAAAACTAAGAACTGTAGTTGGCTGCTGACTTCTGAACTGTCTATCACTCTGCCGTCATTATTCCTACTGTGTCGCATTATTTACCCTGCTCTCCCTTCAGGCCATGGGAGATCTCACTTCCTAGATTTGACAGAAGCCTCCGCCGGAAGTGTCTATGATGCTTCCTGGAGGAGGTGGTGGTTGCCTTAGTTGTAAGCCATCAGGTTCTTGTAGGCTGAAGGAAGGATTTTCAAAAATGGCTTCCCCTCCAAGATCTCAGAATGTAGCCTGTTTTTCAAGGCAGGATTGGCCCACATGCGTGACAACCCCTTGCTGGTGAATGCTGAACATCTGCTGTCCCAACTCTTTACTGTTTAGTTTCCTGTGGCATTGGAATAAAGGTGCATGAAACCAGTTTTCAGTTTTTTTTACACTGAGGTTACATTCCAGAGGGAAAGATAGATAATACACACTTAAATAAGACGTAAATAAGTATACAGTGTGATGTGCTATAAAATAATTGTGCAAGCCCAGGGGATAGACAGTCTTGGTGTGTTGGGGAAGAGGAGGCTATTTCAGATACAGAGAGCAAGGAATATCTGAGCCATGTTTTAATACTGGTTGAGGCCAGGAAAGAGCCTTGTGTAGACCTGGAGCTGAATTTACTGAACAAAGAAAGCAGCAAGTGCAAGAGGGCCTATGACAAGAGAGAGCTTGGTGTATACCAGGAAGATCGAGGGCTAGAATTTAGGAAGTAAGGTAAGAAGAAGGAAAGCCAGGTCAGGATTTCAGAGTCTAATTCCTCATGCCCTTGGACAAACATCCAGGCAATGTAAGTCTCTAAAACACCTAAGATTTCCTTACATGGCAATCTATAGATCTCAAAATGAAGTCTTGCCTTTAATACTGCACTTGATATATGTGAGTGTATGTATGTGTGTAAACACGTGTATATATGGCCAATGTTTGCCACTTTGGAGTAGTATTTGGGTCCCCACTCCCAAATATCCCCTCAGTTAATAATAGCACATGGAAGTTTACCTTTGGGAGTAAATTACTGATGCCAACCTGACTCAAATACCTTAAGTCAGGGCTTTAATGCTCTTCAATTCAATAGAGACTCCTCACCCTCCTCTCAACTTTAGTAATATCTGTGCCTTACTTGGGGCACAGTACATTTTCTCCCGTAAGATACAATATTCACATACTTGTATTCTCCTAATCTATAGACTAGAAGGCTGTTGAGGGCAAAACTGAACCTTGTATATCTCTTCATCACTATTATAAAATTCAGTGCCTTGAATTTAGGAAGTAGTCAGTGACTATTAAACAGAATTCAGTGTACTTAGGAATGTTTGTTTGTTTAAAGAATTTTATAGAAAAAGAATTGTGTGTGAGGTCAAGGAGTACTGAAAGGGATAACATGAACAGCGCTGGGCAAGAGCCTGCATGTGCAGTGAGTGTGGTGGGAAACAAACACGGCTACCTTACAATTTTCCTGGCAACCCAGCATGTTAGAACACAGAAATCTCCTCATTGCAAAAACATTCAAATGTTTGTCAAAACAGAATTTGCCCTATATCTCTTTTCTCAGAATACCCCCTGGCCTCCTGAAAATGTTGATACAGGCAATTAATGTCATTTTGAAATTGAAGCATTTGCTGCTCCATGCCTTCTCTCTGCTCTGTAAGTGTCTCAGGCATAATAAATAGGAGCTCCTGGAAAATCACCAAGGCTCTTGAATCAGCAAAGGTCACACATGTTAGTAGATAACCATAGTCTTTATGTCATATTAAACAACCCAAGGAGAGTGACAAACTAGGAATTCCTCTTACTGTGGCGTCTGTTTTTTCAGATGCTACAGATTTGAGTCATAGACAATACATAATCTGTCTAGAAACCCCAAGTTGCTGGCTATTCTGTTGTCACCTGTTGCCGTGGAGAGGGGGCACAGGCGCCTGTCCCTTTGTGCCCTGAAGAATATGATGGCCCTGTTAGGAGAACAAATCCAACCATTACTCAGTTTCTTCATTTCAAAGCAAGGGTTTCTGAGCTGACCTTGATGTGCCTGCTCATATTATATTTACTAGACTGTTGTACATTTTTCCTCCTTTCTCTTCCTCTTCTGTCAGATTGTCAGTTCCTTAAGGGATCAGTGTATTATCTTAAACGTAGACTACCCAGAGTACACACATACAGGGACAGATGTGTAGAATTGTGATATGAAGGGGAAAGTAATATTTTTAAAATACGCTAAAACTGTTTTTAAAACTTTCCCAGATCCGTGATGTTTACATGGTCCAATATGAAAAAAAACTAAAGAGGAAGATCCAGTCTGTTGTGTGTGATGCAAACCAAAGAGAAGCGGTTAATGAAGTCTCTCTCGGACAATGTGAAAAAAAGAGAAAACTCACTGAAGACAAACTGAATAAGCTTCGTTAAAACTGGCAGTATTATTGCAGAAGCTTCAGCTGGTAAGTAGTGAAGTGTTGTTTGATTAGTAGGAACACATGCTGTGGAGAGAGCCCTGGGCTGACTTCCTCTCCTGACATCGTGGTCCACTTACTGAGTAGATGGGTCACTTACTGTAGCCCTCACTCTCCCTAAGACCTGGAAATCACAAATAAATGAGCCTTAAAAGTATAAGTTAGAACATTGTTAAAAAGGCCTATTATTTTTTTCCCTTAAAAAAAAATCAGAAGCTTTGGGCTGTTGATATATTTCAATTATTCTGTCTTCTCAATAGCATATTTCTAGTAGGAATTAAAAAATTTTTTTTCAGATAACAAAAGATTTTAATTTTTATCCTAATATGTAGGTTAAAAAATAGACTTTTCTAATCTTAGAAACGAGGTTAGAGAAATCAGGAAATATCATGTAAGTATGAATTACTGTTCCTCTTGTTTGTTTTTGATATATTTAAATACATAAAGAATTGGGCTTCTGTGATAGATTGGGTCGGTAAGGAACAGTCTGTCTTTGATAACAGTATACAGAAATGCAGGGGAGAATCTATCAAAAATTCAAATATATATAGCCAATGTTGAAAAATTCTCTCTGTAGATGCTAAAAAATAAATTGAGAAATCAGCAGTGAGCCCAGGAACTATGTCTGTGTTGCTCAGCTTTTCTTGGGGTGTAAACAAAGGTTGTTGAGTGGGACTCCTAGGAAAGATCCCTAAGAGGGGCTCAGAGAGCTTTGTGGAGGCCCTCGGGGCAGGTCTGTGTCTGGAGCAACTTGGCAGCGCACACTCAGCACCGCACGTCATGTTGCTTCCCCAGCACTGTGGGTGGACACCGGCCGCTCGCGGGGCTGCTTCACAGCCAGGCTTTGGCTCAGTTCATTGTCACGGTAACCTGGAAGATCCTTAGATATCATAGAACCTGCTTTAAAAATATACAGAACAGGGCCTGAAGGGGGAGAAAATTGTCTTGGGCTGCACAGAAAATTCAGACATCGGCCTGAGTCTGGGACAGGAGATGGGTCCTTCCTGGGACATGCAGGATGAGAAGGCAGGAGCTGTCTCCCACAGAGTTCGGCCTGGAGCACGGCCTTGCTGGTGAACCGGGTCCACACACGGTAGGGTTCAGTGATGCCTGTTGTTTCCCTAACAAGAAAAACTATAGAGACCAAAGTTCTTCATCACAGTAATAGAATACAGCTCGCTATCAAGAAAGTTCATAAAAACTATTGGGTCTCATAATAGCAAATCTGTTCAGCTAGGAAAAAATTAACGAAAGAATAGTAGTTTATTCTTCTTTCTGTGTCAGACCCTGGGTTTCCTCAAAGTAACCAAAGTAATTATATCAGCACTTAACTTAATTTGTTTTATTCACAAACTTTAGTAAAGAGGTAAAGGGCTTTAGCCACATAATGTGAAATGCTTTATCCAGTATCATTGGAGAGGTGCTCAAAGGGCTCCTGCTTTCCCTAGTTGAAATTGCCATTTTCACTGCCTCTGCCTGAGCAACTACGATGGAATAGAGCAGAGACGAGAGGTTAATGGACCTGGAGCAGTCTGTAGGGGCAACTCATGAAGAAGCTGAGGACAAGAACCAACCTGGGGTCCTAGGAGGAAGTCTGGCCTGCTGGGTAGAAAGCAGGAGCCAGGGAATTGGACCAGACTGAACAGGTTGAGAGCTGTTAGTGTCAGAAAGGGTCACACAGGGTTTGCCTCAGGGTCTGTGAGTGTTTTGAAATCCTAGTGAATATCAGCATCATGGAAACCCATCTGCAGAAACAGGGTCCTAGTTACAAAGCTGGGATGCAGTATAGTGCAGACTTGTTAGAGGACTGAACAAATCTAGGGCAAAAGGAACAAAGCAAACAACACATTTAATGGAACCAGATGAGGGATGGAGAAACTACTGTAGTGCCAGATACTTGGAAACAGTGAAAACATCAGGATTATTCTTGAAAGGTCCTTCCTAAAAATTCTCCTATCCATGAGCTCAGTTGGAGAGCAAGTTGATCCCGTGGTTAGCCTTGGGGACTGAGATTTAGGGAAAGAGGGAGCATTTGTCCAACTGCCCATGTATCAAGAAACTCAGGAAAGGAGAGCTTGAGATTACCCCAACAGAGTACTGAGAGAAAGAGGCAGAGAAAGGGAAAGGGGGACAGATCAGGGCAGCAAGCCCAAGGCTGTGGGGGAAGATGCTGCAGAGAAAAAAAGGAGAAACAGAAAAGTCAGAATTTTCCCACCCACCTGTTTTGCCTCTAAGGCTCAAAATTCATGAATTTTAAGATGGAAGAGGAGAGCCAATAACACATACACAGAGACAAAAATGGGATGAGTGGGGGCTTTAGGAATATGACAAGTAATTAAATCAAAGCGGGGGGGAAAGACCACAGGAAAAGAACCTCCACTACAGAAGAAAAAAAAAGAAAAAGATCCAAGGTCCTGACCACTTGTGAACATAAAATGAGATTAAATGCAAAATCATCTCAAAAGGTTAAAAGCATTATTCAGATGCAAACTGGGTTTTGTTGCTACATGATTTGTAGGGAAGACTGGTGCAAGGTCACCCAGACAACCGGGCTCAACCCCATAGCTTCTTCCCCAATTATGACTGCTGCTTCTCTTTTCCAGGGTGGTCCAGCCGGAGACCTGGAGCAGATTGATGCTTACTTAGAAGCTTTGCTGAAAGAAGATAATCTCCTTTTTCAGAAGGCTTTTGTAAATAAAGTGACTACAGATGCAGGGCATCGTCTCCTTTTAGAAAAAAAAGAGAGTAATTCTCAAAATTAGAAGTCAGAAAAGGCATTCCCTTTTTTAAAATGCTAATAAGAACAAAAAGGAAGATTCTTTAAAAGAGAAATCTCCTCTGTTCTTGTTATTGTAAAGTTCATCCTGTTTAATGGTAAGAAAATTTTGTATTTTAAAAATTGAGACAGTTATAATTTGCATATTTCCCAGTTCTGTTCTGTAACTCTTCCTGTTCTTTCAGAAACCATTTCCAGAGTTTTCTGATTCTCATGTGAGCTACTAAGAAAGATATGTCATTTGGCTTATATTTTGTTTTCACTAAAAAGATTGTAAAAACAATGGTTCTTAAGAGCAATACACAAAGGACTGCAGAATTACCTCCTTATGAAACTTCAGTTGAAAGACATTATACCCCTTCTCCACTACAGCCAGCACTCAGTAAAGCAGGTAATATACATTCTCAAAACAACTTTGAGATATATTTTATATGATAATTTTATTATTGAGTTACAGAAAGAAACAATCTTCTAGGTATAATGTGAATACGTATTATACATATATGTAAGAATTGTACATTTTCCTTGATAACTTTTTTTAGAAATGTTTGCAACTTTGGATAAAAGCAATAAAACATTTAATAGTTTGTGTAATTGTATAATTTTATTTTTATATACACATATGTAGTACAATTGCTCAGTCGTGTCCGACTCTTTGCGACCCCACGGATGGTAGCCTACCAGGCTCCACCATCCATGGGATTTCCAGGCAAGAATACTGGAGTGGGTTGCCATTTCCTTCTCCAGCGGACCTTCCCAACCCAGGAATCGAACCTGGGTCTCCTGAATTGCAGACGGATGCTTTACCGTCTGAGCCACCAGGGAAGCCCATGTAGTACAAAATTGAAAACAGGTGACACGGAATATGGTGAAAGCTTTACCACATTCTTGTCTTCAGCTACTTAATTACTCTTCTTAAGAGGCATGCAGGGAGGTTCAGGATTGGGAACTCATGTACACCCGGGGCAGATTCATGTCAATGTATGGCAAAACCAATACAGTAATGTAAAGTAAAATAAAGTAAAAATAAAAATTAAAAAAGGCATGCTTTTAACAGTTACTTATGAATTCATCCAAAATCAGTCAATGTGTATAAAACTTTATAAATTATTATATGGATATAAATACGGATGTAATAGCATCCAAAAATGCTGTTTTTTTTTTTTCCCACTTAGTTTATCTTCAAGATCATTCCATATCAGAATCAGTACATGTAGGACTATCTCATCTTTAAACTGCTCCTTATTATTCCATTCTATAGGTAGCCAAAATTTATTTTATGTAAATATACATTTTATGAGGGACATTTACATTTTTTTTCTTTATAAGGCTTGTGCTTTTCATTCTTTTTTTAATTAATTTTATTAAAAGTATAGTTGATTTACAATGTTCTATTAGTTTCTAGTGTACAGCAAAGTGATTCAGTTATACATATATATAATAGTTAGCATTTGTTAATCCCAAACTCCCAATTCATTCCCTCTCCACCCATCTCCTCCCTTGGCAACCATAAATCTGTTCTGTATGTCTGTAAGTCTGTTTCTATTTCACAGGTAAATTCATGTTTCAGATTCCACATACAAGTGATACATGGTGTCTGTCCTTCCCTTTCTCACTTCCTTTGCTTAGTATGATAATCTCTTGGTCCATCCATGTTGCTGCAGTTGGCCTTGTTGCATTCTTTTATGGCTGAGTAATATTGTGTATATTTGTAGTACATCTTCTTTATCCATCATCTGTTGATAAACAGGTTGATTCCATGCCTTGGCTATTGTAAATAGTGCTACTATTAACATGGAGGTGTGTGTATCTTTTTGAATTATAGTTTTGTCCGAATATTTTCCATAATGGCTGCACCAATTTACATTCCCTCCAGCAGTGTAGGAGGATTCCCTTTTCTCCACACCCTCTCCAGCATTCATTCTTTAGTAATGGCTGTTCTGACTGGTCTGAGGTGGTACTTCATTGTAGTTTTGATTTGCATATCTCTAATAATCAGTTATGTTAAGTATCCTTTCATGTGCCTATTGCTGTCTATTTCTTCTTTGGATAAATGTCTATTTAGGTCTTCTGCCCATTTTTTGATGGGTTAATTTTTTTGCTGTTGTGTTGCATGAGCTGTTTGTATATTTTGGAAATTAAGCTATCGTTAGTCACATCATTTGCAGATATTTTCTCCCAGTCCATAGGTTCTCTTTTTGTTTTGCTTATGGTTTTCTTTGCTCTGCAAAGGACTTCCCTAGTAGCTCAGACAGTAAAGCGTCTGCCTACAATGCAGGAGACCCGGTTCCATCCCTGGGTCGGGAATATCCTCTGGAGAAGGAAATGGCAATCCACTCCAGTACTCTTGCCTGGAAAATCCCATGAATGGAGGAGCATGGTGGGCTACAGTCCATGGGGTCGCAAAGAGTCAAACACAACTGAGTGACTTCACTTCACTTTGCTCTGCAAAAGCTTCTAAGTATGATTAGGTCCCGTTTGTTTATTTTTGCTTTTATTTCTATTGCATCTGGATTCTGACCTCAGAAAACGTTGGTAAGATTTGTGTCAGAGAATGTTTTGCTTATGTTTTCTTCTACAAGTTGTATTGTCTCATGTCTTATATTTAAGACTTTAAGCCATTTTGAATTTATTTTTGTGTATGATGTGAGGGTGTGTTCTCACTACATTTATTGACATGCAGTCATTCAACTTTCCCAGCACCACTTTCTGAAAAGACTGCCTTTTCTCCATTGTATATTCCTGCCTCCTTTGTCAAAGGTTAATTGACTGTAAATGTTTGGGCTTATTTCTTGGCTGTCTATTCTGTTCCATTGATCCGTATGTCTGTTTTTGTGCCAGTTCCACACTGTTTTGATTACTGTAGTTTGTAGTATTGTCTGAATCTGTGAGGTTATGCTTCCTACTTTCTTCTTTTTCTTTAGGAATGCTTTGCCAATTCTGGGTCTTTAATGGTTCCATATAAATTTTAGGTTTATTCTAGTTCTGTGAAAAATGTAATGGGTAATTTGATAAGTGAAGTCTCTCAGTTGTGTCCGACTCTTCCTGACCCCATGGACTATATCCTACCAGGCTCCTCTGTCCATGGAATTTTCCAGGCAAGAGTACTGGAGTGGGTTGCCATTTCCTTCTCCAGGGGATCTTCCCAACGCAGGGATTGAACCCAGGTCTCCCGCACTGTAGGCAGACGCTTTACCGCCTGAGCCACCAGGGAAGCCAATTTGATAAGGATTGTGTTAAATCTGTAGATTCCTTTGGGTAGTGTAGCCATTTAAACAATATTAATTCTTCCAACCCAAGTCCATGGAAATCTTTCCATTTCTTTGAATCATCTTTAATTTCCCTTGTTAATATTTTAGAGTTCTTAGCATATAAATCGTTCACCTCCTGGATCAAGTTTATTCCTAAATATTTTTTGATGCAATTTTAAGAGGGAATTTTTTAATATTCCCTTCCTGATGTCTCATTGTTAGTATTCATTCTTTTTTCCACATTTATATTTTCTCATCCTTTTGGACTTACATGCACACAACAGTGAACATTCTTATAAATATGTTCATTTCACATGTGTGCAGTTGTACTTGTTAAATAAAATTTCAGAAGATGAATTGTTGGGTCAGAGTGTATGTACATTTTGTACATTGCCTAATAGCATTTCATAAAATTGTATTAATAAACACCTCCAACAATATATCAATGCCTATTCTCCCACCTTCACCAAAATCATGAATTATCAAACTCTCATGTTGTTAATCAAATAGCTGAAAGTGATATATACTTGTAGCTTTAAAACACATTTCTTATAAGTAAAACTGAGCGCTTTTTCATGGTTAGAATTCATTTGAATTTTAGAATTTGGCCTTTGTTCATTGTTCAATTTGGCTATATTTCCCTGCTAATTTATAGGAGCTATTTTATATTTATATTAAATATTTTATATTTTTATATCCTTTTATATGTTGTATATCACAAATATTTTCTCACAGTTTTTCATTTTTTCATTTTTTATGGTGGTGTGAGTCACATGAAATTTTTGGTTTAATTTCATTTATGGCTTCTGGGTTTTTAGTCATATTTAGAGAGTACTTTTCAATGCTAACATTACAAAGAAAGTTTACCTTGCTTTCTCTAATAATTTTGATAACCATATTGCTAAATCTTTGATTAATCTAGAGTTTATTTTGATGTAAGGGGTAAGTTAGAAATCTGACTTTGTTGTGTATGTTTCAAGAGAGCCGTAATAATGAAGCAGAATTAACAAATGAATAATCAGTCTTTTCCCCAGTGATCTGCAATACCATATTATTGCATGTTAATTTTCTATTTGTAGTGGGCTGAGTTCTAAAAAACAAAAATTTTCTATTTCTGAACATTTTATCTTTTATTTTCTTGTTGGATCCATGTTGTTTGGCTGCTGCTGCTGCTGCTAAGTCACTTCAGTCGTGTCCGACTCTGTGCGACCCCATAGATGGCAGCCCACCAGGCTCCCCAATCCCTGGGATTCTCCAGGCAAGAACACTGGAATGGGTTGCCATTTCCTTCTCCAATGCATGAAAGTGAAAAGTGAAAGTGAAGTCACTCAGTCGTGTGTGAGTCTTAGCGAGCCCATGGCCTGCAACCCACCAGGCTCCTCCGTCCATGGGATTTTCCAGGCAAGAGTACTGGAGTGGGTTGCCATTGCCTTCTCTGTTGTTTTGCTAGGGCTAGTTAATAATTTTATTTTTTTAAATATTCCTTTGTATCCTTGCATGTGGAATTCTCATTCAAACTTAGAATGAGAATTAGGTTTTCATTCACTATTTACCCCTCAAATTCCATTGGTATTTTGTTGGGTTTGTAGTAATATTATAAGTTAATATATGGAGAATTGCTTATATATACATATATCTTTCTACTCAAGACCAAATAGGCTTTTCTATTATGTTCAAGTCTTATTCACTAGTAACCTATATTAGAATTTTAAATTTTTCTTCAGCTACATATTTATTGTAATTAATTAGATTTATTATATGGCCTATTATAAATGAAATGTTTTTCCCCTTTATCTTTTGACTGGTTAGTTTTATATAGCAAGATTTTTAGATATAAATGTTATATCCAGTGTAAGAATTCTTTTTATCTCAAGTAATCATTATACAGATTTTTTAAAAGCATAATTGGTATGACTAAGCACAGTCTCTGGATCTCAGGTCCTTACATTCTTGATCTATCCAGTTTTCCTTCCATAAGGGATATTCTTGGCCCCTTAAAAACTTCATTATCTTCCTCTGCCATCATCAGTGTCTGTTCTTCCTTTAATCTAAGAATTGGTGATTAATAAATGTTAATGGTGAGAAGAAGTCAGTGCCTCTGACATTTTTCTGGCAGACATTTAGAAAGAGTCTGAAGTAGGACTTCCTTAGAGAATGGTTTTTGAAAATTTTAACAGAGTATTCCTCATATTTCCTAACTGAATAATCCTCAGGGCCAAGTCCTCAGTATCTCAACTTCTCTTTTTACTCAGCATAAGAAATCTCATCTACTCTAATGGCTTCAAGTAATACTTCCAAATGAATAAGTCCTAAATTTATATGATTTTATTGAACACCTATTATCTAACTCTAATTATAAACTAGAAATTTTCTGTTGAAAGTCTACATCGATGTGTTTGAAAGAAAATTAATCATAACCTCCCTCTTCCTGTCAAGGCAGTTCATTTAGGCTCCAAAGGGGTTTTATAGTGAAGACTAAGGAATAAGGACTAAAGCAGTGACTAGACTTATGAACTGAGTCAGCATGGGGATTGGGGAAATAAAGTGGAGTAAGTTTAGGGGAGGAGATTCATCTTGGTACCAGATGACTCTAGGAGGAAATAATGTAATTCTGTTACTCTTAAATATAGGTTGTAGCAAGATGGCTTAGGGACCACAGAGACAGTTCATTTCCATTATTAGACCTTGGGTTCAGTTTTTAGGCCCATTGGCTCAGCTTTGAAGTCCACTGGCAATTTGGGCTTGACTGGGACCAGATAAGCTCAGGGACCAGAGTGGGATAAAACTAGCAGCAGAGAGTATGGTAGATGCAGGTTTGTGAGACAAAAGAGACAAGAACAGAAAAGGGGGTAGAGGCAGTGGCAAGTACAATGCCGGAAGACACAGCTCAATATCTTCCTTTTTCTGCAGACCACACTTTACAGCTATCACATCTACAACTCTTCTTACTACTTATTATCTACTTATTTCCCTCTCTTGTACCTAGAATTTCTTTCATTTTAACAATACTCAGAATGTTTCATTTTTCCATGGCTTAAAACACGTTCTTCATCTAAATTTATCTTCACAATATTCAGATGTGAGAAGGAAAACGTGCTGTGTGCTTAGTCACTCAGTTGTGTCCACTCTTTGTCACCCATGAACTGTAACCCACCAGGTTCCTCTGTCCATGGAGATTCTCCAGACGAGACTACTGGAATGGGATGCTATTTTCTCCTCCAAGGGATCTTCCTGACCCAGGGATCAAACCCGAGTCTCTTACGTCTCCTGCATGGGCAGTTGGGCTCTTTTACCACTAGTGCCCTCTGAGCACTGGGAAAACTGAAAGTGACTTCCCAGCCTGTGCCAGGCCTTGGCAGGCCCTCAGCAGTCTCTTTCACAGTTGAGGAGGAAAATACCCTAGATACTATTTTACTGATGAGAAACTTGAGTCTTACCGAAGTGATAGTTCTATGTAGTTAATAAGTGGTGAATAAAGCCTAGAACCCATACTTCCTGACTGTAAGTTCCTTCCATTAAGCCCCACTGTACTACTCAATAATGTAGGGGTGTGTGTGTGTGTGTGTGTGTGTGTGTGTGTGTGTGTGTATACATGCTCAATCATGTCTGACTCTTTGTGATCCTGTGGACTGTGCCCTCTAGGCTCCTCTGTCCATGGAATTTTCCACACTAGAATACTGGAGTAGGTTGCCATTTCTTTCTCCAAATATAGGTGTAATTTATGGCTAACAATATGGCAAGGATTACCCTCTAAAATATTGTCTCTGTCCTTTACAGAAAAGTATTTATCTGAGTGGTAGTAAGCAACAATCCCATCAGATACTAACCAATGACCTTGGTCTTAAAACTGTACAGATGAATTAATCTCACTGGCTTTCTATTCATATTTAGCCTATAGCTATAAGAGGTTTAGAGGAGCTTTCTAGGAGCATATGTTAACCTCAAGTTTTAGTGAAGCGTGAGAGACTAAATTCAGAAAGACCTTACATGAAAATAGAGAAAAAGCTATAGACTGTGAATCAGGATGGGGACTAGCAAATCTGTAGCGGGTGGTGAGACAGCAATTCCTGCTAATGAGACCTGTGGTACAGAAAACTTACAATGGAATACCCATCCAGTCTGCAAACACTGCCTGAGTTTGACATGTTGGGTCTGCAAGGTCTGAATCAAAACGTCAGTCAACATGTTGATCTGATGCACGGGGATAATCCAGAGAGAGGGTGTGGGGTGGGAGGGTGGAGGTGGGGGTCGAGATTGGGAGTTCATGTACACTCATGGCTGATTCATGTCAATGTGTAACAAAACGAATACAGTATTGTAAAGCAAAACAAACTAAAAAATAAAAATTAAAGAAAAAAAAAAACATGTTGATCAAGTCTGTAATACCATGGACAAGAACAAGGTAAGAACTTTTACTTATCATTTGGGTATGGTTCTGCATTTCCTCCTTTTTTCAATAAATAAAATAGCCTGAGGTAAAATGTGTGTGTTCCACTGAATTGTGAGGTCTTCAGAGAACCCACAGCTTGTAGGTAAGTGAGTCATTAAACACATTTAGCACTGCCGGCATGAAAATAATTGGGAACTAGCCTCTCCGCCCTTGGAAATGTTCTGCATGTAGGGAATTATTTTAAAACCAAATTAAATCTCGGCATGGAATTCTAATGCTATCGTTTAAACAAATCTAATAAGTGCAGATTGATTTACAAAGACTGTTTTCAAAGTATTTAATGCATTGGTGACATTTTATAGAAAAGCAAATTACAGGAACCTACTTTTAAAAGTGTGATTGCATCTGGATTGGCAGATAAAATCAATACAAATTAGCCAACATGTTGTTCATACTCAAATCAAAAGTTAAAATGCTTCATAATCCTTTCCTTTTTTTCATGTCTGACCAATTTAGTTTGAGGAAAGCCAGAAAAAAAAGGTACAGTTTTAAATTCAGATAAATGTTAGTTTCTAAAGATTGTTACTCAACTATTGTCTCAAATTTACTCATTCCTGAAGAGATACTGCATATTTAATTATATCTCTTAAAAATAGAAAAATAAGAAAAGCATAGGATAGGAAATATAAGACAAAAAAGTAACAATCTGAAATACTAGGCTAAATTCTTCCTATCTGCTTTTCCTTGTACATTTCAGTTGTTTTGCCTATAGATTTGATATTTCAAAATGTACTGATTCCATCTAGATTAAAGGCAAGGGAAAATACTACTTATAGAAAAATAGATGACTTTAGAAGACTGTGCATGATAATAGAAGATACAGAAGGGATAATTAACTCAGTACAGTTAAAGCTACTGGCTGTCCATTAGGATGTATGGAATAAAATACAGCTTTTAGAGCTTTCAAGCCAAAACAAAAAACCACACAAAAAACAGAGGACTTAGATATAACATCCAGGAATTTGGGAGTTTTAAACCTGAGTAAAATTAACAGCTATTTTAATCCTTGTGGCAATGACAGAAACAGAGGGGTTTTTTTTTTAGGATATTATTGTCCTTTTTTCTTTGTTTTCAAATATGCATTAAGGACTGCATGCTTATCATGACAGTGTTTTCTTCCTCATTAATTTAATTTAGTGTAGATGCAAGCAAACCCAGCTCTACCCCCAAGGAGCTTACAAGTCAGTAGGAAAATGAGGCAGATTCTGCTTTTGTTCTTAACTATGAAAAAGGGTTTTGATATGCTATAGACTGAATGTTTATGATCCCTTCTCAAATCCTATATTGAAACCTCAGACCCCAATGTGATGGTATTTGGAGGTGAGGGATCTTGGGAGTGATTATACCATGAGGGCAGAGCCTTCATGAGTGGGATCCCTTACAGACAGGCCCCAGAGAGCTCTCAGCCCGTTTTTCCATAGGTGGACGTGGTGAGAAGACAGTTGGCTACGACCAGGAAATGGGCCCTCAGGAGACACTGAATCTGCCTGTTCCTTTGATCTTACACTTCCCAGCCTAAGAACCGTGAGGAACACCTCTCTGTTGAGACCTTCCTGTCTATGGTACTGTTGTTGTAACAGCCTGCACACTGTCATGTTGTGTCTCTTTGCTCTGCCTATGTTATTCCTTTCTCTGCATGCTTCTTCATGCGCCCACCTCCCATCACTCTCTGTGTCTGTCATGTGGCTGTTGCTGACCTACTCCCTGTGCCTGCTGTGAGCTTCCCAATGGAAGTCTGCTCTACAGACTAGCTTTTCAGATTCTGACGGTGGTATTCCTGAGAGTTTAGAAAATAAGCTATCAACTATCAAGTACTTTAGTTATTTTTCAAAGGTGTTGATGTTATGTCTCAGACGAGCAATTTTGTTGTCAGCCCTGTGTTTGTGAAAGCACTGTGGGTGTCAGAGGTTTCTATGCAAGAACAGGAACATGGTGTCAAGGAAGCAGAAGCAGACAGTGGCCAAAGTGTCTGAGATGTGTGTGCCACTAGAGTGAGAATCACGTCAGTGACAGTTGTGGGATAACCATATCAGAGCTCAACTGAAATGACTCGGAAGTTCTGCTCTTCATGATTTATCATCAGTTCAGTTCAGTTGCTTAGTCATGTCCAATTCTTTGTGACCCCATGGATGGCACCATGCCAGGCTTCCCTGTCCATCACCAACTCCCGGAGCCTGCTCAAACTCATGTCCATCGAATCAGTGATGCCATCCACCCATTCCATCCTCTGTCGTCCCCTTCCCCTCCTGCCTTCAGTCTTTCCCAGCATCAAGGTCTTTTCCAATGAATCAGTTCTTCGCATCAGGTGGCCAAAGTATTGGAGTTTCAGCTTCAGCATCAGTCCTTCCAATAAATATTCAGGACTGATTTCCTTTAGGATCAACTGGTTCAGTACCCTTGCAGTCCAACGGACTCTCGAGAGTCTTCTTCAACACCACAGTTCAAAGCATCAATTCTTCGGTGCTCAGCTTTCTTTATAGTCCAACTCACATCCATACATGACTACTGGAAAAAAAAGAGCTTTGACTAGATGGACCTTTGTCGACAAAGTAATGTCTCTGCTTTTCAATATGCTGTCTAGGTTGGTCATAGCTTTTCTTCCAAGGACCAAGAGTCTTAATTTCATGGCTGCAGTCACCATCTGCAATGATTTTGGAGCCCAAGAAAATAAAGTCTGTCACTCTTTTCATCGTTTCCCCATCTATTTGCCATGAAATGATGGGACCAGATGCCATGATCTTAGTTTGCTGAATGTTGAGTTTAAGCCAACTTTTTCACTTTCCTCTTTCACTTTCATCAAGAGGCTTTTTAATTCCTCTTCACTTTCTGTCATAAGGATGGTGTCATCTGCATATCTGAGGTTATTGATATTTCTCCCAGCAATCTTGATTCCAGCTTGCCAGCCCAGCATTTCACATGATGTACTCTGTGTGTAAGTTAAATAAGCAGGGTGACAAGTTAAATAAGCCTTGATGTACTCCTTTCCCAATTTGGAACCATGTTGTTCCATGTCCAGATCTAACTGTGGCTTCTTGACCTGCATACAGATTTCTCAAGAGGCAGGTCAGGTGGCCTGGTATTCCCATCTCTTTCAGAATTTCCCATAGTTTGTTTTGATCCACACAGCCAAAGGCTTTGGTGTAGTCAATAAGGCAGAAGTAGATGTTTTTCTGGAACTCTCTTGCTTTTTCTTTGATCCAATGGATAATAGAAATTTGATGTCTGGTTCCTCTGCCTTTTCTAAATCCAGCTTGAACATCTGAAAGTTCACAGTTCACATATTGTTGAAGCCTGTCTTGGAGAATTTTGAGCATTCTTTGCTATCATGTGACATGAGTGCAATTGTAAAGTAGTTTGAACATTCTTTGGCATTGCCTTTCTTTGGGATTGGAATGAAAACTGATCTTTTCCAGTCCTGTGGCCACTGCTGAGTTTTCTAAATTTGCTGGCATATTCACTGCAACACTTTCACAGCATAATCTTCTAGTATTTGAAATAGCTGAGCTGGAATTCCATCATCTCCACTAGCTTTGTTTGTAGTGATGCTTCCTAAGCCCACTTGACTTCACATTCCAGCATGTCTGGCTCTAGGTGAGTGATCACACCATCGTGATTATCTGGGTCATGAAGATCTTTTTTGTATAGTTCTCCTGTGCATTCTTGCCACCTCTTCTTAATATCTTCTGCTTCTGTTAGATCCATATAATTTCTGTCCTTTATTGATTTATCATAAAGATATTTATTATTTCTGTCTCTTTTTATGGTTTATCATAACAATACCATTTGCTTAGGAAGCAAGTAAACCTATGCAGTGATGATTAATGCCACAAAAGCTGTGGGGATCTCAACATAATATCAAGTCATAAAATCAAAAGAATAAGAATTGCTCATTATCAGGTGATAGCAAGAAATGATATGCAGTTATACACAGGAAAACAAAGAAAAAGCCATATATTTAATTAGATCAATAAAACTATCAGCTGTCCAAAAACCCAGAGGATTTACTCTTTCAATGGAGCTCCTCTGCAGTTTTACTATTCTGGATGGAAATCATTCTAGAAGACTCTTACTTCCTCAAAGTGCTGGTAAACATTTTCTCGATATTAGCCATTATTATGAACATTGATTGTTACATTTAGGAAATGCCAAGAAGTACGTATGCCTACTGAAGTTGCTGTGGCTAAGTTTCATAATGTCAGAAATCCTGAAAGTACATGCTTTTGTTGTGTTTGCTTTTTTGTCCCTTTCTCTGCTGTCAAACATATTGTACCCAGCTTTCTGATTGTTACACTAAAAAGCTTCCAATCTTTTTTCTACCCTGCCATTTCTGACTGGCTTTGGCTTGTACTCAAGCCTATTTGAGTAGTGCTTTGAGTAAATTGATTGTGAAATTTAGAGTATCAACTTTATTCCTTTGGCTAATCACACTCCCTTGTAGGCTGATATTTGACAGTAAAAATTTTGCGGTTCAGTCGCTAAGTCATGTGTGACTCTGCAGCCCCATGAACTGTAGCCTGCCCAGGCTTCTCTGTCCATGGGATTTCCCAGCAAGAATACTGGAGTGGGTTGCCATTTCCTCTTCCAGGGGATTTTCCCGACCCAGGGATTGAATTTTAGTATACCAATGGGCTATGCAGAGAGCAAAATTTACCAGAGTCACTAAAATGAAACTTCTGACTTTTATATTAATCTACATTTGTTGAGAGTAATGAGGAAGACTAGTGGTATACTGGGAAATGTTAACAACTAGTGTTCTGGGGGGAAATAGCCCTGGTAACATTTGCTGGTTTCCATGGTATAAATATGCCACCCTGGCCAATTTCAATTTAACAATCATTTAATACTTGGCTTGCAAATTTTCTGAAAATTTAACTGTCAGCCCCTACCAGCAGGTAGAATAAGCTCCAGCACACCACTGGTTTGGGTAGAAGAGTCACAGAGTTAAATCCTTGTCATTTTCCATAACAGGAAGTAAATAAAGTATAAAATTGATAAATCAAGACATAAGCAGAATAAGCATCTCAATTGCAAACATGTAAATAAAAGGCTAGGAAAAACAAAAAGTTCAAAGTTTTAAAGTATAAGTCTTTTAATTTTAGATATGTACATGTATGATATACATAATAAAAATAAAAACAGATTTTTAAAATTTTATAACAGAAATGGAATAAAGGTATTATATTAGCCACTGTTTGTAGGTGAAGTCAGTGATGGAAATTGCTCTCCTCCAAACTAAGGTCTGTTTCTGTGCAAGACACAACATAGATGCCTTCATTTCTACCACTAGGAATTGTCCCTTCCATTATGGAAATCCTGTGGATTTGAAGCTGAGGGTGGTGGTGTTCAGTTGCTAAGTCATGTCAGACTCTGCAACCCCATGGACTACAGCATGCCAGACTCCTCTATCCTTCACTATCTCCTGGAGTTTGCTCAAATTGATGTCCATTGAGTCAATGATACTATCAAGCCATTTATCCTCTGCCTCCCCCCTTCTCCTTTTGCCTTCAATTTTCTCCAGCATCAGGGTCTTTTCCAATGAGCTGGCTCTTCTCATCAGGTGGCCAAACTACTAGAGCTTTAGCTTCAGCCTGACCCAAACTTGGTAGTGAGTAACTTCATCAAAACATGAAGTCTCCATTAAAATACACAACACAGTAAAATCATGTAATAAACCCACATAGGATGAGACAGTGGGACTTGAAGTTAAATGGGCTCCAAGGACTGACCAGGGCCACCTCCTTCCCCACATGTACACCATTGATTTGCTACAGAGAATGAGTCTTTATCTAACAACTCCCTGCCAAAGCAAAAGATGATGGAAAGCTGATAGCATTTGAGCTGGGTCTGGGCCAGCACCAGTATTCCAAAAACATTATGAAAAATGATATTGCCGACTATCAGTTCCTAAGAGGCTGTGAAAGTGGACACGGCTGCACTCTTCTTACCTGAGTATCCACATGCTTCACCTGGAGATGGATGCAAAACGCCCAGTTCCCTGGAAACTGCCTCCTAAACTGGACATGAACCTGCACCCTGGGATCTAAGCATCCAGCATGGGTGATACCAAACTTCTTAATACTTCTGCTCTGCTGAGGTCCAGGCAGAGCCTGGCAATGGAGAGCTGGCACTGCTATTCTCCTGTACTCCTTTCATTCCAGTTGCACTGCCTTCTTCATGATACACCTTCAGTTTGCTCTACTTCATTTCACTGTTCTCTTTTTAAATGCAAGTGATGCATGTACTCATCCTAATGAAACAAAAGTGCAGAAATATGAAGAATAAAAATGAAAAATGAATCATCCCCTTTAAGGCCTACATATTTCCCAAGATGAGGCACCAAGCACAGTGGCATAAAGTGGATGTTGAACAAACATTTACTGAGTCACTGAATTAAATAACAAGGGAAGTGACAACTCTAGTAGCCTTTTATACATGGACCTCTTTCCATTCCTCTCTCTCTCCTTCACCTTCCCCTCTTTTCCCTGCTCTACTTCATTTCACTGTTCTCTTTTTAAATGCAAGTGATGCATGTACTCATCCTAATGAAACAAAAGTGCAGAAATATGAAGAATAAAAATGAAAAATGAATCATCCCCTTTAAGGCCCACATATTTCCCAAGACGAGGCACCAAGCACAGTGGCATAAAGTGGATGTTGAACAAACATTTACTGAGTCACTGAATTAAATAACAAGGGAAGTGACAACTCTAGTAGCCTTTTATACATGGACCTCTTTCCATTCCTCTCTCTCTCCTTCACCTTCCCCTCTTTTCCCCAAATTTACACCAAGGAGGGCTACTGTGTCTTCCAAATTTTAACCTAGTGATCAACTGGAGTGATGATCTCAATTATCTCACAAATTTTAAATGCATTTTTTATTTGTGTAGCTGGTAAGAATTTCAGCTCACATACTCAGGCATGTAAAACATGTTGCTTTAGTTTTCCATAATTAAGTTCTATTTTCAGTCCCCATTTTACCTGGGAGATTTCTCCCTCAACCTTTCAGGGTTGCCTATGAACCCCAAGGGTGCCTCTTAAACTCAAGGAATTAACAGAGGGCAGAGGAGCATCTGTCCCACCCTTGTGTTTGCTGAGACAGAATCTCTCCTCATCTCCTGCTTCACGTAGAAGGTCGCTGTCTCCACACGGCTAGGCCTGCTATGTCAGATTCTCTCCCTTGGCTCATCTCTACTCTTAGCCACAGAGGCCTGTTTGGCTGGCTCAGGATTGTCTGGCCAAACACTCCTCACAGCCTTTCCTCCCAAGCTCAATATGTTCTACCCAGTAAATGACAGGTGCTTCTGAAACTATTAGGTAGCATTTCAGGGACTCTGAAGAGCTCTGGTCATTTGTGTCTCAGCACAGAAAGAGTTTAGCTGGGAGAAAAGTCATAGACAAGTGATTTATTAGAATAAAGTGAGAGGGTGCTGTCTTGAGTACTTCATGACTTATATGTTTGTAATCAGAGAAAGTGGGGAGGGGAGAAGACCTTCTTCATCATTCTTGAGTGGACATTACTTTCATCGTCAGCTTCTCCTCCTGAGCAGGGGAGTTTTCTTGTCCCTATATGGTCAAGCTAGGTTCACAGGTTATTGTTTTTTATGTGTGCTGAGAATATGTCCTGATTTACTGAGCTCACTGGGCAGGATGTGGGGCTCATGCTACAATTGTTTTATTGTTTGGGGTCATGTCTCTTGGTTCGGTTACATGGTTCTGTTGCTGAGCAAGCCTGTTGGTTTTGTGGTTAAGCAAACTTTCTTGATTGATCATTAACTTACAGGTATTAAAAAACAGAGACATCACTTTACCAACAAAGGTCCTGCCAGTAGTTATATATGGATGTGAGAGTTGGACCATAAAAAAAGCTAAGCACTGGAGAATTGATGCTTTCAAACTGTGGTGCTGGGGAAGACTCTTGAGAGTCCCTGGGATAGCAAGGAGACCAAACTAGTCAGTCCTAAAAGAAATCAACCTGAATATTGATTATTGGATATGGGAAGGACTGGGGATAGAGCTGAAACTCCAATGCTTTGGCCACTCTAATGCAAAGAGCCAACTCATTGGAAAAGACCCTGATGCTGGGAAAGACTGAGAAAAGAGGAGAAGGCAGTGACAGAGGATGAGATGGTTAGATGGCATCACTGACTCAATAGACATGAGTTTGAGCAAACTCGGAGAGATAGTGAACAGGGAAGACTGGCGTGCTGCAGCCCGCAGCGTTGCAAAGAGTTGGACACAACTTAGCAATTGAACAACTCATACATTTTCTATTTACAATCTCCTAATGGGTTTAACTATTTAATCATCACCTACTTTGTTCCTTTATTCCTGTTGCTTCTACCCTTACCTCTGCCAGCTGCACCTGGTGTGTCTCTCCTCTACCCTTCCAACTAGTCTGGGCCCTCACAGAGCAGTGCCTTTCTTCCCACTGTCTTGCAACTCTCCTTTCCTTCCCTATTTGTCACTTCTTCCACCTATGGAATTCTTATTTAACTTGAGAGTAGCCAGGAGAAACTAGAGAAACTCACTCTAATTATGTGTTCTTCCAAATCTTTTGTTTATGGCATAAATTTTATGCTTTGAATCCCAAATGGCTTAAACAGTTGAAACTCAAGAGCTAAGAATGACCTCTTGATTTCTGCTTTTCTGCTGCACTGTCTTATCTCTCAGGCAGTGAATGTCTTTGCTGAACGTGGGAGGGCTGAATGATGGAAGGGATTACCTGGAGCAAAGTCACATCCTTAATACACCATATATTAACTCACTCTATTTGCAAATATTTTATTGAGCTCCTGGGAGGCATGATGTAAGGAAAGTAGGCACAAAGATGAATGGTAATTGGTCCCTGGCCTCAAAGGCGTTTACAGTCTAGCCAGATGACAAATGCAACCTCATAAAAATAAAAGTTAGTGAATAAAGAATAAAAGATTGGAAGAAAAGCATTATACTTACTCGCTAACTTCATGTTTCATGATGGGTCTTGGGACTATAAAGCTGCTTTTAAAACTTGTCCAGCCTATTCTTAGGCAACCTGACTGGAATGGCCAGAGAGCTCTTCAGTTCCTTCCCAGTAGTTCAGGTAACAGGAGAAAAATCACACTCAAGTTTTGGAGGGTTGTGGAGGTGGGGGTGAGTAAGTAGGTAGAAAACATGATTTCTGTGCCCTGAAAGAGTTGATAATCTAGTGGATAAAAGTCATGTCAAAATGAAATGCCTTAAGATGAAAATAAATCAATATAATACAGTAAACTATTCAAGGTACATTTACTGAGATCAGAAAATGCATTGAAAACCAAGTTGTAGAGTTAGTTAGGAAAGATTTTGTGGAGGCAAAGAAAAGATTGAATTATGCTAATAAAAGCTAATGCTTACTGAACATTTCCATACAAGTTACTGTCTTAAAACACTTTATTGTTTTATAAAATTCTCACAACAGTAACACAAGAGCAGGTACTATTTTTATCATTCCCATTTTACAGATCAGGACACTGAAGCACAGAGAGGCTAAGTAACTTGCCTAAAACTATACAGCAGAATCGGAATGCTGACAGTCTGACACCAAAGGTTGCACTCTAAGTTACTCTGGTATTTCCCACCTTTTACAAAAGAGTTGAGTATTTCAACAAAGAAAACAGTTCAACTTAAAGTGTAAGGTAGAAGAAAGATGGGTCAATGAGGACCTCGCTAAAGCAGAGGGTTACTGCGGAAGCATGACTGGGGAGCACACCCTCCAGGCGCCTCACCGCCACCTTGTGCTCCGTGCAGACAGCCAGTCATTTCTGGGACTACACTGATTCTAACATCATGGCTGAGAAATGAGGCACTCAAAGCACCTAAATGCCAGGAGTGATTTGCCTGGAGAATCTCAAAGCAGAAAGCCAGCCCTCAATCCCTGTGGCTCCTGGTCCGCATTCTTGCTGCTGCTGTAACACGTGTGAAGGGCAATGCATAGCCCTTAGGGCCACACCTGGGCATCTGGGTATGAAACCTTGGGCTAAATCCACTTCACCTGCCTTCTCTAATCAAGATCATTTTAAAACTTGCATGTCCTCCAAGGTGCATGTAGCCTCAACAATAAGATATTTGCCTGAGTTGTTATCCAGGTTCTTGGAGTCAGATGTGCCTGGTTCAAGCTAAGCCTTTAAGACTAGCGAGGACCACTGACCCTCCAACTAGGCATGTGTAAGTATCCGTTCAGTGACCTTTTGAAGGTGTAGAGGCCCATAGCCTAGTTATGCCTGTGCAGAACGATGATGATGCACTTTTCCCCACTCACCTGTCCCTACTTCCCCACTCTCCTCACATCCCAGACCAATGCCGTGCTTCTCTTCCCCACTCACCTGTCCCTACTTCCCCACTCTCCTCACATCCCAGACCAATGCCGTGCTTCTCTAGTCCTCATCCTATAAATACCCCCACCACTGGCCTTCGAAAGAAAGATTTGAGCTCTGTTTTTCTGTCTCTTTGTTCTGCTCTCTTGCTGCAAATAATTCTGTTTGCCTCAAATCTAGGCATCTTGGCTTGCTGTGCTTAGGGCAAAATAAACCATAGGGGTGCCCTCCAGAGTGACATTTTCAGATCTCAAACTGAATCTAAGTTTCTCTGAAAGTGATCTTTTGTCAGATCCTTCTTGAGGGCAGGGATGGAGCTGTTATCTAATAGGGTAATGGAAGTGAGCTAACAGAAGCCTGACTGCTGGTACAGAAAGAATGTGGGGGGAGTGGGAAATGAGCCTAAAAGACTTGTTAGAAGCTTTGTCTCTTGTAAGACCAAGGTCTTACAAGGGAGGTAGAAGAGTTCTTTGAAATTGGAATTCAAACTGTTACTGAGTCAAAGTTCGTAGGCCTTTCCTGCAAGAAGTTAGGAGATGTTGAGGCAAGGAATGGTGAGTTTTTGAAAAGCCAACAGATGAAGAAAAGGGTGGGCTAATATCCTAAAGAACTATCCTAGTTCAGGCTTCTCTTCTAAGGAAAAAGGGGGAGTGGGAAGGCCTTCCAGTAAAGGGAGGAAGGGGATTGCAGACCTCTTGGAGCACCACCCCCTCCTTGAAGGAAAGCATCACCTTTTCCCTCTTAGAAAAGCTGGATCAAAGAGCTCCGGCAAAAATTCAAGTTGTTAGCAGTTACTTTTACTTTACCTCTCATCTCTGTTTACATGAAAACTTTCTAGGCTAGCAGTGAATCTATCTTACAAGTAAGGATCATGGGATGGGAACTTTCTTAAGGGAACTTAATGAGCTATTTGGGCACAGAAAAACATCTTTTCTCTAATGCCTAACTCCTGACATGCAGGGCTTAAGTAGTCAAATCCATAAGCTAAAGATTGAGGGAAACCATTTCAATGTGGTGTGTATTCTGTTTTGTCTCTGCTCCAAAACTATAGAGTGGTGGTTTGAGCCAGATAAACAGTCATCAGCAAAGATAATCAGAACACTAGGATAAAACAGCCAACACAAGTTCTCAGATCATGCAACCTCAAACAAATCCTGGGATTCAAGAGTGAGGGAATAGTGAGGAATTCTGAGAAACATGGGTGATTAACCTGTCTACAGGAAGAAAACTGAGGAAAAGGGGCAAGCTGTGGGACTGAATAATCACAATGTGAGAGTTTACCAATAATATGTATACAATTCAAATCTTTGCTTAATATCAAAAGTCCTGACTATTCTCAATGAGCCCTTCTGTGAATCTCTTCCATCAGCAGCACCTGGGAGGGAGTGGGATTGCTGGACTCTGACCCCACTCTGACCCTTACTGCTTTGTGAATCTTGGACTAGGCTCATGACCTGTGTTAGTATTAAATTCCCAAACAGACAAAACCATCCTGTCTATATTATCACTGTGCTTATGTGATAATGTGGAAGAAAACTTTGAAAAAATGTGTAATACAGCTTACAAAGGAGGGTATACTTATCCGTAAAATGAAGGTGTGCATGCTAAGTCACTTCTTACTCTTTGTAACCCCATGGACTATAGTCTGCCAGGTTCTTCTGTCCATGGAATTTTCCAGGCAAGAATACTGGTGTGGGTTACCATGTCCCCTTGAAGGGTATCTTCCTGACCCAGGGATCAAACCTGAGTATCCTATATCTCTTGCATTGGCAGGTGGGTTCTTTACCAGTAGCACCACCTGGAAAGCCAGTAAAATGCAATTAACACTGACCTCAGCGTCCACAGAGATTCTCTCTTTGTTATAGAGCTCAAATTATATTCCCAAATGAGACATGCCTAGAGGTACAGCAGTTGCTTTCCTACAATTTCTTATCTTTTATTGATCTGAGTGCATCAGACATTCATTTGTGCTGTTTGGGGCAACACTGGCTCCATGCAATGATAGCCAGTCACAGAATGCAATTAATTACATGAGAATCATCTGAGATTTTACTGTCTTGTCTAACCCAGGATACCTGAAAGGAAGCCCTAGCTCTACTCGAAATTCAGAAGTGACCTTTGGCTGTCTGAGTTCTTAGTCTCTCTTCATGTGACAGCTCTTAAAAATTGCAGCAAGCAACCTGGCTTTTAACTGTTGTCATAATTGCTGCTGATCATTACTCCCTTGGCTGCCCTGCAGACTATAACACTGTATCTGGTTGTCTGGCCTATAATAAGGTGACCGCAATTACTGCCACTATTCGTAAGACATACTTACTTGAAACATGACCATTTATTAGATTGTAAACAATTAGGCCACAATCTCTTAAGGGTGAAAAGACCAAGGCTACTAACTTCAGAACTATGACATAGGCATTCTTAGGAAGCATTTTCTGGGGATTAATAAAAACCTCATTTATTTAGCACTTCATAATTTACAAAGCATTTTCATATATATCACCTAATTGTGAAATTTTGGCTGAGCCTCTCAGACTTTCACCCATTAAACTATACCTGCTGATGTAGATTTAGGCTATTGTAACTCATATTTTAACAAAACCTGCTGGATCTCAATTCTGGCTAAATAACTAAAGTGCAACTGAGTAGGACCCTATGAGACCTTCCCAGGAAAGACCACCTTATGGCCTTTGCTTATAGAAAACTTCACTTCTGAGGCCTTCCCCAAATTCCAAAGAGAAAATTTAATCAGAAAAGTGAGAAAATGCAGAAACAAAGGAAAACAACCAAGAAAGACAGTAACAAGAGCTTAGTCATTAAACACAATCAAGGACCTTTAGTTCTTCCCTAGTCTCCATACCCTTGAGCTGTTTGCAGATACTGAATACCCCACCAGGTGGAAGAAGTTAAACTGAATGCTGACCACAAGCACTTAGATCCCAAATTGGTTGGAACCAGAAGGTTGATGTTGACTCCTGGCTAATTAGACTGTCCATGAGCTGATCACTCACCCTGCAAACCTCTCGCTCACCCTGTCTTTAATAAACCTTTCCCTGAAACCACTGGGGAGTTGGGGTCTTTTGAGCATTAGAGGCTAATATTCCCTGATCAGCCTTGCAAACAAACACTGCACTTTCCTTCACCACAACCCGGCATCAGTAGATTAGCTCTACTGTGTGCAGGTGAGGAGACACAAGTTTGATTTGGAACAGAAGCACATGGGGGTATTAACACCAGGGACTGAGTCTCCACCTCAGTCCAACTAAATCAAAATTGTTTATGCTGTCAGATGATTCAAATGTGTAGGCCAGCACTATTATACCAAAAAAACCACAAAGTGACAGAAAACTGGTTTCTCAGTCAATTTCTGCCCCCACCAAAGAACTGTGTACCATGGATACATATAAAAGGGGGATTCTGGGTCCCAAACTAATAATTCAGAAGCAGTTCCTCAAGATGGCAGAGGAATAGGATGGGGAGACCACTTTCTCCCCCACAAATTCATCAAAAGAACATTTAAACGCTGAGTAAATTCCCAAAACAACTTCTGAATGCTGGCAGAGGACAGCAGGCACCCAGAAAAGCAGCTCATTGTCTTCAAAAGGAGGTAGGAAAAAATATAAAAGACAGAAAAAGAGACAAAAGAGGTAGGGATGGAGCTCCATCCTGGGAAGGGAATCTTAAAAAGAGAGAAGTTTCCAAACACCAGGAAACACTCTCATTGCCGAGTTTATGGCGAGCCTTGGAAGCACAGAGGGCAACATAACAGGGAGGAAAAATAAATAAATACTTAAAACCCACAGATTACGAACCCAATGGTAACTCCTCCAGCAAAGAAGCAGCTCAGATGCCTGCACCTGCCACTAGCAAGCAGGGGCTGGGCAGGGAGGAGCGGGCTGCATTGCTTTTTGAGAATCGGGCCCGAATGCCCCGAGGGTAATCAGAGCAAACTAACTTGGGCTAGCAAACCAGACTGCAGGATAGCTACCACATGAAAAGCTCTAACATAAGACACCACCAGGACTGCGCACAGAACAAAGGATGGAACAGACTTAGCCAGCTGCAGACCATCCCCCTCTGGTGACAGGCAGCCAGAGTTGGAAGGGCTAGAAGGGGGCAATCGCAGCCCCAGAGAGACATTATCTACCAAACTGCAAGCAGGCTTCTTTGCTGACTAAGACTTCTTGGGGTTCTGGACAGTCATCATCCGCCTGAGAAAGTGCTCCAGTTGTACACCCAGAAAACTGAGCAGCAGGGACGGGAAAGGAGATAAGTCGCAGTGACTGCATTCGCAAAACACCTGAGCTACTTGGACCTGGGAAGGGCACAAAACGTAGGCCCAATCGAGTCTGCCCTCTGAGGACTACCCGAGTGCCTGAACCTGAGCGGCTTAGACGTGGGAGGTGCATGCAGCCCAGGGCCAGCTTCAGATGGTTCCCGGTGGAGCAACCTAGAGCCTGAGCTGTGTGCGCCATGAGCGGGGGCAGGCCCAGTGTGGCTGAGACACTGCGAGCACACGCCAGTGTTACTTGTTTGCAGCGTCCCTCCCTCCCCACAGGCGACTGAACAAGTGAGCCTTAAAAAAGTGTCCACCACCACCCCCCTGTGTCAGGGCGGAAATCAGACACTGAAGAGACCAGCAAACAGAAGAAGCTAAAACAGAGGGAACCACATTGGAAGTGACAGGTGCAACAGATTAAAACCCTGTCGTAAGTACTGACTACATAGGAAGGGGCCTATAGATCTTGAGAAATATAAGCTGGACCAAGGAACTATCCAAAAATGAACTGACCCCACACTGCCCACAACACCACCAGAGAAAGTCCTAGATATATCTTTACTATTTTTACAATCATTCTTTTTTTCTTTTCTTTTTCTTTTTTTAACTTTTTAAAATTTTAAGTCCTCTATTACTCCTTTAATTTGCATTTTTACAACCTACTATTACTTTTCAAAAAAAGACCCTATTTTTAAAACAAACTTCATATATATATATTTCTTAGTAATTCTTGTGACATTTTACTTCTTCTTCTTTTAATATTGTATTTTTGAAAATCCAAACCTCTACTCTAGATCTTTAATCTTTGCTTTTTGGTATTTGTTATCAGTTTTGTACTTTTAAAAACCCAATCTTCAGTACCCGTTTTTACTTGAGAGCGAGATTACTGGCTTGACTGCTCTCTCCTCCTTTGGACTCTCCTTTTTCTCCACCAGGTCGCCTCTGTCTCCTCCCTCCCACTTCTCTTCTCTACTCAACTCTGTGAATCTCTGTGTGTTCCAGACGGTGGAGAACACTTAGGGAACTGATTACTGGCTGGATCTGTCTCTCTCTTTTTCATTCCCCCCTTTTATCCTCCTGGCCACCTCTGTCTCCTTCCTCCCTCTTCTCTGTATAACTCCATGAACATCTCTGAGTGGTCCAGACTGTGGAGTGCACATGAGGAAGTGATTACTGGCTAGCTTGCTCTCTCCTCTTTTGATTCCACTTCATCTCATTCGGGTCACCTCTAACTCCCTCCTCCCTCTTCTCTTCTCCATGTAACTCTGTGAACCTCTCTGGGTGTCCCTCACTGTGGAGAATTTTTCATCTTTAACCTAGATGGTTTATCCGTGGTGCTGTATAGATGGAGAAGTCTTAAGACTACTGTAAAAATAAGACTGAAACCAGCAGCAGGAGGCTTAAGTTCAAATCCTGAGAACACCAGAGAACTCCTGACTCCAGGGTACATTAATCGATAGGAGCTCATCAAATGCCTCCATACCTACACTGAAACCAAGCACCACCCAACGGCCAACAAGTTCCAGAGCAAGACATACCACGCAAATTCTCCAGCAACACAAAAACACAGCCGTGAGCTCCAATATACAGGTTGCCCAAAGTTACTCCAAAACTACTGACATCTCATAATTCATTACTGGACACTTCATTGCACTCCAGAGAGAAATCCAGCTGCACCCACCAGAACACCGACACAAGCTTCCCTAACCAAGAAACCCTGACAAGCCACTGATACAACCCCACCCACAGTGAGGAAACTCCACAATAAAGAGAACTCCACAAACTGCCAGAATACAGAAAGGCCACCCCAAATGCAGCAATATAAACAAGATGAAGAGATAGAGGAATACCCAGCAGGTAAAGAAACAGGATAAATGCCCACCAAACCAAACAAAAGAGGAAGAGATAGGAAACTATCTGATAAAGAATTCCAAACAATGATAGTGAAAATGATCCAAAATCTTGAAATTAAAATGGAATCACAGATAAATAACCTGGAGACAAGGATTAAGAAGATGCAAGAAAGCTTTAACAAGGACCTAGAAGAAATAAGAAAGAGTCAGTATATAATGAATAAAGCCATAAATGAGATCAGAAACACTCTGGAGGCAACAAATAGTAGAATAATGGAGGCAGAAGATAGAATTAGTGAAGTAGAAGATAGAATGGTAGAAATAAATGAATCAGGAAAAAAGAAAAATGAATTAAAAGAAATGAGAACAATTGGAATCTACCTGATAAAGAATTCCAAATAATGATAGTGAAAATGATCCAAAATCTTGAAATCAAAATGGAATCACAGATAAATAGCCTGGAGACAAGGATTGAAAAGATGCAAGAAAGGTTTAATAAGGACCTAGAAGAAATAAGAAAGAGTCAATATATAATGAATAATGCAATAAATGAGATCAAAAACACTCTGGAGTCAACAAATAGTAGGATAAAGGAGGCAGAATATACAATTAGTGAAGTAGAAGATAGAATGGTAGAAATAAATGAATCAGAGAAGAAAAAAGAAAAATGAATTAAAAGAAATGAGGCAAATCTCAGAGACTTCCAGGAAAATATGAAACGCTCCAATACTTGAATCATAGGAGTCCCAGAAGAAGAAGACAAAAAGAAAGACCATGAGAAAATACTTGAGGAGATAATAGTTGAAAACTTCCCTAAAATGGGGAAGTAAATAATTATCCAAATCCAAGAAACCCAGAGAGTCCCAAACAGGATATACCCAAGGCAAAACATCCCAAGACACATATTAATCAAATTAATAAAGATCAAACACAAAGAACAAATATTAAAAGCAGCAAGGGAAAAACAACAAATAACACACAAGGGGATTCCCATAAGGATAACAGCTGATCTTTCAAAAGAAACTCTTCAGGCCAGGAGGGAATGGCAAGACATACTTAAAGTGATGAAATAAAATAACCTACAGCCCAGATTACTGTACCCAGCAAGGATCTCATTCAAACATGAAGGAGAAATCAAAAGCTTTAAGACAAGCAAAAGCTGAGAGAGTTCAGCACCACCAAACCAGCTCTCCAACAAATGCTAGAGGATATTCTCTAGACAGGAAACACAAAAAGGGTGTATAAACTCGAACTCAAAACAATAAAGTACATGGCAACAAGATCATACTTATCAATAATTACCTTCAATGTAAATGGGTTGAATGCCCCAACCAAAAGACAAAGACCTGCTGAATGGATACAAAAACAAGACCCCTGTAATTGCTGTCTACAAGAGACCCACTTCAAAACAAGGGACACATATAGACTGAAAGTGAAGGGCTGGAAAAAGATATTCCATGCAAATAGAGGCCAAAAGAAAGTAGGAGTAGCAATACTCATATCAGATAAAATAGACTTTAAAACAAAGGTTGTGAAAAGAGACAAAGGACACTACATAATGATCAAAGGATCAATCCAAGAAGAAGATAGAACAATTATAAATATATATACACCCAACATAGGAGCACCATAATATGTAAGACAAATGCTAACGAGTATGAAAGGGGAAAGTAACAGTGACACAATGCTCGTGGGAAACTTTAATACCCCACTCACACCTATGGATAGGTCAACTAAACAGAAAATTAAGAAAGAAACACAAACTTTAAATGATACAACAGACCAGTTAGACCTAATTGATATCTATAGGACATTTCACCCCAAAATAATGAATTTCACATTTTTCTCAAGCATACATGGAAGCTTCTCCAGGATAGATCACATTCTGGGCCATAAATCAGGCCTTGGTAAATTTTTAAAAATTGAAATCATTCCAAGCATCTTTTCTGATCACAATGCAGTAAGATTAGATCTCAATTACAGGAGACAAACTATTAAAAATTCCAACATATGAAGGCTGAACAACACACTGCTGAATAACTAACAAATCACAGAAGAAATCAAAAAAGAAATCAAAATATGCATAGAAATGAATGAAAATGAAAATACAAGAACCCAAAACCTGTGGGACACTGTAAAAGCAATGCTAAGGGGAAAGTTCATATCAATACAGGCATACCTGAAGAAACAAAAAAAGTAAAAAAAAAAAAAAAAAAAACCTAACTCTATAGCTAAAGCAACTAGAAAAGGAAGAAATGAAGAACCCCAGGGTTAGTAGAAGGAAAGAAATCTTAAAAATTAGGGCAGAAATAAATGCAAAAGAAACAAAAGAGACCATAGCAAAAATCAACAAAGCCAAAAGCTGATTCTTTGAAAGGATAAATAAAATTGACAAACCATTAGCCAGACTCATCAAGAAACAAAGGGAGAAAAATCAAATCAATAAAATTAGAAATGAAAATAGAGACATCACAACATACAACACAGAAATATAAAGGATCATAAGAGACTACTATCAGCAATTACATGCCAATAAAATGGACAACATGGAAGAAATGCACAAATTCTTAGAAAAGTACAACTTTCCAAGACTGAACCAGGAAGAAATAGAAAATCTTAGCAGACCAATCACAAGCACGGAAATTGAAACTGTAAACAGAAATCTTCCAACAAACAAAAGCCCAGGTCCAGACAGCTTCACAGCTGAATTCTACCAAAAATTTAGAGAGGCACTAACACCTATCCTACTCAAACTCTCCCAGAAAATTGCAGAGGAAGGTAAACTTCCAAACTCATTTTATGAGGCCACCGTCACCCTAATACCAAAACCTGACAAAGATGTCACAAAAAAAGAAAACTACAGGCCAATATCACTGATGAACATAGATGCAAAAATCCTTAACAAAATTCTAGCAATCAGAATCCAACAACACATTAAAAAGATCATACACCATGACCAAGTGGGTTTTATCCCAGGGATGCAAGGATTCTTCAATATCCACATATCAATCAATATAATACACCACATTAACAAATTGAAAAATAAAAGCCATATGATTATCTCAATAGATGCAGAGAAAGCCTTTGACAAAATTCAACATCCATTTATGATTAAAAAAAAAAAAAACCTCTCCAGAAAGCAGGAATAGAAGGAACATATCTCAACATAATAAAAGCTATATATGACAAACCCACAGCAAACATTATCCTCAATGGTGCAAAATTGAAAGCATTTCTGCTAAAGTCAGGAACAAGATAAGGGTTCCCACTTTCACCACTACTATTCAACATAGTTCTGGAAGTTTTGGCCACAGCAATCAGAGCAAAAAAAGAAATAGAAGGAATCCAAATTGGAAAAGAAGAAACAAAACTCTCACTGTTTGCAGATGACATGATCCTCTACATAGAAAACTGTAAAGACTCCACCAGAAAATTACTAGAGCTAATCAATGAATATAATAAAGTTGCAGGATATAAAATCAACACGCAGAAATCCCTTGCATTCCTATACACTAATAATGAGAAAATAGAAAGAAAAATTAAGGAAACAATTTCATTCACCATTGCAACAAAAAGAATAAAATACTTAGGACTATATCTACCTAAAGAAAATAAAGACCTATATATAGAAAACTAAAACACTGGGTAAAGAAATTAAAGAGGACACTAATAGATGGAGAAATATACCATGTTCTTGGATCAGAAGAATAAATATAGTCAAAATGACTATACTACCAAAAGCAATCTATAGATTCAATGCAATCCCTATCAAGCTACCAGCAGTATTTTTCACAGAGCTAGAACAAACAATTTCACAATTTGTATGGAAATACAAAAAACCTCGAATAGCCAAAGCAATCTTGAGAAAGAAGAAAGGAACTGGAGGAATCAACCTGCCTAACTTCAGGCTCTACTACAAAGCCACAGTCATCAAGACAATATGGTACTGGCACAAAGACAGAAATATAGATCAGTGGAACAAAATAGAAAGCCCAGAGATAAATCCACACAACTATGGACACCTTATCTTTGACACAGGAGGCAAGAATATACAATGGAAAAAAGACAATCTCTTTAACAACTGGTGCTGGAAAACTGGTCAACCACTTGTAAAAGAATGAAACTAGATCACTTTCAACACCACACACAAAAATAAACTCAAAATGGATTAAAGATCTAATTGTAAGGCCAGAAGCTATAAAACTCTTAGAGGAGAACATAGGCAAAACCCTCTCTGACATAAATCACAGCAGGATCCTCTATGACTCACCTCCCAGAATATTGGAAATAAAAGCAAAAATAAATAAATGGGACCTAATTAAAATTAAAGGCTTCTGCACAACAAAAAAAAAAACACTATAAGCAAGGTGAAAAGACAGCCTTTGGAATGGGAGAAAATAATAGCAAATGAAGCAACTGACAAACAACTAATCTCAAAAATATACAAGCAACCCCTGCAGCTCAATTCCAGAAAAATAAACGACCCAATCAAAAAATGGGCCAAAGAACTAAATAGACATTTCTCCAAAGAAGACCTACAGATGGATAACAAACACATGAAAAGATGCTCAACATCATTCATTATCAGAGAAATGCAAATCAAAACCATAATGAGGTACCATTTCATGTCAGTCAGAATGGCTGCAATCCAAAAGTCTACAAGCAATAAATGCTGGAGAGGGTGTGGAGAAAAGGGAACCCTCTTACACTGTTGGTGGGAATGCAAATTAGTACAGCCACTATGGAGAACAGTGTGGAGATTTCTTAAAAAACTGGAAACAGCCTTATGACCGAGCAATCCCAGTGCTGGGCATACAAACTGAGGAAACCAGAATTGAAAGAGACATGCATATTCCAATGTTCATCACAGCACTGTTTATAATAGCCAGGACATGGAAACAACCTAGATGTCCATCAGCAGATGAATGGATAAGAAAGCAGTGGTACATATACACAATGGAGTATTTCTCAGCCATTAAAAAGAATACATTTCAATCCGTTCTAATGAGGTGGATGAAACTGGAGCCCATTATACAGAGTGAAGTAAGCCAGACAGAAAAACACTGATACAGTATACTAATGCATATATATGAAATTTAGAAAGATGGGAATGATAACCCTGTATGCGAGACAGCAAAAGAGACACAGATGTATAGAAAGTCTTTTAGACTCTGAGGGAGAGGGAGAGTATGGGATAATTTGGGAGAATGGAATTCAAACATGTATAATATCATATAAGAAACGAATCACCAGTCTAGGTTCGATGCAGGATACAGGATGCTTGGGGCTGGTGCACTGGGATGACCCAGAGGGATGGTACGGGGAGGGATGTGGGAAGGGGGTTCAGGATTGGGAACACGTGTACACCCGCGGCAGATTCATGTTGATGTATGGCAAAACCAATACAATATTGTAAAGTAATTAGCCTCCAATTAAAATAAATAAATTAAAAAATAAAATTAAAAGAAGAATGCTGAGTGCTAAAGAATTTATACTTTTGAACTATGGTGTTGGAGAAGACTCTTGAGAGTCCCTCAGACTGCAAGAAGATCAAACCAGTCAATCTTTAAGGAAATCAGTCCAGAATGTTCATTGGAAGGACTGATGCTGAAATTGAAGCTCCAATACTTTGGCCATCTGATGTGAAGAACCAACTCTTTGGAAAAGACCCTGATGCTGGGAAAGATTGAGGGCAGGAGGAGAAGGGGACAACAGAGGATGAGATGATTGGATGGCATCACCGACTTGATGGACATGAGTTCAAGCAAGCTCCAGGAGTTGGTGATGGACAGGGAAGCCTGGCATGCTTCAGTCCATGGGGTCGCAAAGAGTCATACACAACTGAGCAACTGAACTGAATTGATTTTAAAAGATAAAAGCTTACTTTTAAAAGGCATAGAGACTTTCCAAACTTTCATCTAAAGATAGGGGATTATTATATCAATGAATGCATTTTAAAATTGTGATAGAGTCAAAAAATAAAGTTTGATTAAACCACAATGAAACAATTCATCCAAAATTCAGGGGCCACTAGTAGAGGCAAATACTATCCCCTTCCTCAGGATAATGCATATGCCTGGCATTTCCACAGTACTTCCGCAGAAAATATCACCTGTCAAATATGAGCTTGTAGGCAAAAACTACACAACACATAAGGAAATCCACCTTCATAAAGGAGAGTAGCACGTAAAATAAACAGGAAGATTTCCAACCAAGGAAATACAGATATTAGCTTAATCCCTGAGGGACTTCACCATAAGAATCACTAAACTGTTCACATTGATAAAGGGAAGAATAGTACATAATACAAAGAGAAGACATTAAGGGAAAAGTGCAGGCCTATCTCAAAAAAGGAGCATATGGTCACATTAGGAATGAAAGAAATTAGTCATTCAAATTTTAAAAATCAATTAATACATGACTCAGTCAGTTCAGTTCAGTCATTCAGTCATGTCCGACTCTTTGCAACCCCATGAATTGTGGCACGTCAGGTCTCCCTGTCCATCACCAACTCCTGGAGTTCACTCAGACTCACGTCCATCGACTCGGTGATGCCATCCAGCCATCTCATCCTCTGTCATCCCCTTTTCCTCCTGCCCCCAATCCCTCCAAGCATCAGAGTCTTTTCCAATGAGTCAGCTCTTCGCATGAGGTGACCAAAGTACTGAAGTTTCAGCTTTAGCATCATTCCTTCCAAAGAAATCCCATGGCTGATCTCCTTCAGAATGGACTGGTTGGATCTCCTTGCAGTCCAAGGGACTCTCAAGAGTCTTCTCCAACATCACAGTTCAAAAACATCAATTCTTCAGCGCTCAGCCTTCTTCACAGTCCAACTCTCACATCCATACATGACTACTGGAAAACAATAGCCTTGACTAGATGGACCTTTGTTGGCAAAGTAATGTCTCTGCTTTTGAATATGCTATCTAGGCTGGTCAAAACTTTTCTTCCAAGGAGTAAGCGTCTTTTAATTTCATGGCTGCAATCACCATCTGCAGTGATTTTGGAGCCCAGAAAAATAAAATCTGACACTGTTTCCACTGTTTCCCCATCTATTTCCTATGAGGTGATGGGATTGGATGTCATGATCTTCGTTTTCTGAATGTTGAGCTTTAAGCCAACTTTTTCACTCTCCTCTTTCACTTTCATCAAGAGGCTTTTTAGTTCCTCTTCACTTTCTGCCATAAGAGTGGTGTCATCTGATATCTGAGGTTATTGATATTTCTCCCGGCAATCTTGATTCTAGCGTCTGCTTCTTGATTCAGCTAAAGAGAAGTAGTGAATTAAAAGATCTCCGGAAAGCATGTAAACTAGAAAACAGAGATAAGAAGATGAAAAGTATGAAAGGGAAACTAAGAATCAAAGAGCATCTTATAAGCTTTAATGAATGACAAATAAAGAGTTACACAGTGAAGAAAAGAGAAAATGGAGATATATATTTAATATGATATTGCCAGGTAATTTTTCAGAACTGAAAAAAAGATATGAATCTTTTGATGAGAGATTAGACAGTTCTAAACAGAATAAATAAAAACAAATATACATACAGATATAGTAGTAAACATTCAAAAATTAAAATCTTTAAAGCTACCCACAAAGAAAATACAAACAGAACACTCTTCTTATCAATAACAATAGAATCCAGAAACAGAATAACATCCTCAAAATGTTTTGGGGAAACCTGCTATTTTTTTCTTTACACAGCTTAACTATCATTTCAAAGAGATAATGAAGTAATTTTCAGACTTTCAAAGACAGAGAGAGAGATTACTTCCTATGGATCTTTGCTACATGAGCTACATCACGCTGGTTCATTTGACATCCATTCCAACTTTCTTATACTACAAAGCCTGGAATGCTTTTTAAGAATTATCTACACTATAATGTTTGCAATTAGCAATCTGCACGTGACCTAGGTTCTGGCAAGTAGACACACAGACGGACATGGAAGGAGAAGTGAACTATATGAAGCAGAAGCTGTGTGAAGGTCAAAGAGCCCTTCCAGTGATTTAAACTAGCTAGAGTTGCTTCATTTTCTGTAACAAAGATTAGTAATGAATTTGTAAGCAACTAGATCCCACTGTATAGCACAGGGAACTATATTCATTACCCTGTGATAAATCATAATGAAAAAAATATGAAAAGTTTGTCATGACTTAGTCACTTTGCAGCAGAAATGAACACAACATTGTAAATCAACTATACTTCAATTAAAAAAATTTTTATGCTTGAATCATAGACGGACATGGAAGGAGAAGTGAACTATATGAAGCAGAAGCTGTGTGAAGGTCAAAGAGCCCTTCCAGTGATTTAAACTAGCTAGAGTTGCTTCATTTTCTGTAACAAAGATTAGTAATGAATTTGTAAGCAACTAGATCCCACTGTATAGCACAGGGAACTATATTCATTACCCTGTGATAAATCATAATGAAAAAAATATGAAAAGTATGTCATGACTTAGTCACTTTGCAGCAGAAATGAACACAACATTGTAAATCAACTATACTTCAATTAAAAAAAATTTTAATGCTTGAATCAAAAAAAAAATTGTTTCAGAAATGTTGACATGGCTATAGGCTTTCAAGGGAATGGGAATCCAGAATTCATTATCTAGTTTCCTAGGTTAAAGTCAGTGAGGATGGGTTAGCATCACAGGAAGAGGCTCAGGGGTTCCAGAGCATGCTTTGGCTGAGTGGTCACTTTAATGACCCACCACAGACATTTGGAATGGCTCGCCTATGGAAGGCAGAGCTTCAGTGGCCATGGAGATTGACCATTATAATGGACATAGAAGTAGACAAGTTGTGAGATGGGACGGCTGCTTTTAACTCAGCTATAACAGTTTCTAAAAGAGAATGACAGACTGAAAACTTTACATCAGAGGATGAGGGATATTCCATGATTGCCCTAAAAGAAATTTTTGTTTCTCAAAAGTACAGAGTTCATGTAGCTAAAAACGTAGTGGCCTGCTGAAGTACAACATCGGTTGAATTGACAGCCTCACTTGGTATCTAATGTAAAAGTAAAGGCATTTACAGGGGAAAGGCAGGACCCTGGAACTGAAACAGGTGTATCTGTGGGCAATTCAGACCACTCCAATAATTCCAAACTTCACTGAGCCTCTCTTGCATGAAGAAGCAATTTCTTCTCTCCACCTGCTAAGGTTGGTCCACTCTGCTTACATACTAAGCTCATCAGAGGACTACTTGAAATGAAATGTCAAGCCTCTTCAAGTTCCACCCCTACTAACTCCTATTTGCCTGTAGATCCCAGGGGCCTCAGAGGCCACTGACACCACCAAATCCAAAGGAGATATTTCATACCAAACAAATTGCATGATTTAAATAATAGAAATCTACAAATACATAGGTAACATATCTGAGCATAGATATCAGAGTGTTAGAAGAGGGAGGGAGAAATAAAAATGTAGATTAGCTTGAGTTTATCAACATGGGAATATACACCAGAGATTCTGGAGTCAGTGAATTAAGTGTGGGTTACTGAGAATGACTTTTTGTTTTTGACGTGCAACTTATATGCTTTTTTTACACTTATGGTTAAAATTCATATAACAGTATTTACCATCTTAACTATTTTTAAGTATATAGTTAAGTCTTGTTAAATACATTTATATTGTACAACCAACCTCCAGAACCTTTTTTCATCTGGCAAAACTGAACTCTATGCCCATTAAACAACTGTCCTCTTTTGAATTTGACTAATCTGTGTACCTCTGTGGAAATGAAGCCATACATGATTTGTCTTTTTGTTACTGGCTTATTCACAGAGCATAAAGCCTTCAAGTTTCATCCATGCTATAGCACGTGTCAGAATTTCCTTCTTCTTTAAAGGCTGAATAACGTTTCTTTGTGTGTGCATACCACATTTTTCTACTATTCATCAGCTTGAGTTGCTTCTACCTTTTGGCTCTTGTAGAAAATGCTGTTATGAACATGGATGTATAAATGTCTCTTTGAAACTCTGCTTTCAGTTCCTCTGGGTATATAATCAGAAGTGAAATTTCTGGATCATATGGCATTCTATTTTTAATTTTTTGAGGTATTGCCATACTGTTTGCCACAGCAGCTGTTCCATTTTACATTCCTATCGGCTGTGTCAAACAGTTACTGTTCCACACATTCTCACCAACACTGGTGTTCTTTTTTCCTTTTTTTTTTTTAATAGTAGCCATCCTAACTGGGTGTGCAATGTTATTTCATTGTGATTTTGATTTGTATTTCTCTAATAAGTGATCTTGAAATTTCTTTCATGTGTTTTTTGGCCATTTGTGTATCTTCTTTGGAATAATGTCTATTCAAGTCATTTGACTGTTTTAAAATTGGATTTTGTTGTTATTGTTGTTGAGTTGTAGAAGTTCTTTGTATATTCTGGATTTAATGTCTTCTCAAATAATAATTTGCAAGTATATTTCCATTCTAAAGGTTGTCTTTTTACTCAGCTATTTCATCTGATGAATAGAAAATTTTAATTTTGATTAAAACTTTTAATTTTTAACTTCTTAACTTTTGTCACTTGTACTTTTGGTGCCAAGTCCAAGAAATCATTGCCAAAGTTGTGAAGACTTTTTTTCCCCTGTTTTCTTCTAAGAGCTTTAGCTCTTTAGATAATTCATCCATCTTGCATAGGTTCAAATTCTTTCTTCTGCATATGGATATCCAGTTTTCCTAACACCATTTGCTGAAAAGACTCCTTTTCCTCTTTGGTCTTGGCAGCCTGGTTGAAAATTTCTTGACCATATATGTGAGGAAATATTCTATTCCATTGGAATAGAATATGTGAGGAAATATTCTATTCCATTGATCTGTATGACTATCTTTATGCCAGTATCACAGTTTTTTTTTTTCTATAACTTTGTAATAAGTTTTAAAATCAGGAAGTACAAGAGCTCTAAAACTATTCTTACTTGTTAAGATAATTTTTAGCTGTTTGTAGTCCTGAGAATGGTTTTAATTGTTTGCTGGGTTTCTATTGTCTCTGGGCTCAGTAGTGATGGTAGCTTAGTTGCTAAGTCATGTCTAACTCTTTTGCAACCTTACAGACTGTAGCCCACCAGGCTCCACTACTCATGAGATTTCCCTGGCAAAAATACTGGAATGGGTTGCCATTTCCTTTTCCAAAGGATCTTCCTGTCCCAGAGATGGTGGAACGTGCATCTCCGGTTTGGCATGTGGATTCTTTACCACCCGGGAAGCCCATGGTCTCAACAGTGGTCTCTGGCAGAAAGAACTTGACATATTATATAGTAAAAGTTAGAAAGAATAATACAAAGACTTTGAGAGATGGTAATACTGAAGTGAATTTAGGAGGTGTGACTCATGCATTCAACCCTAAATACGTCCTTTCAGAGGGCCCAGACCTCTCCTTGACATAGAGAAACACACCAGTGATGGAAACGCAGGGATATGTAAAACCACAAAGTGGATTTCTTCCAAGCATCAAAAATGAATGTGAGGATGCTACCTAGAAATAGGTTTCCTGATTCCATGAGGTTCTTGGGATTGGATTCTGGGGTGGCAGAAGCCACATAGTAACTCACTCCTAGTGGCACAGAAAGCATGGTTACTGTTACAGTCAGCAGGTCAGCTCATTAATCAATGGTCTGGCCTTTCTCCAAAGGGGCTTGTGCAATGGCCATTGTACACATTTGGAGATAATTGGACTTTGGCTTTTGGGCCACCAATTCTTAGAGATGAAAAAAGACATCGTGATTCATAGATGAGAGAGGGACTTGTGGAAGTCAAGTGATAAATGGAACTGTCACTTATGTTCCACTCATACTGTGTTCATGAGGTTATTCTGTAGCTAAGTCCTGAGTACTTAAGTATACAGTCAGAACACTCAGCAACCGGCAGAACCAACACAGGAGGACAGGTACAGCAGTGTTGGTGGATGCCCCTGAAGTTCATCCTCCCAGTGAAAATCTAATCTCAAAGCAGTATCACTTGCCTGGGGGAATCGCACAGGTTGGTGCCTATATTAAATACTTGATGGAGCAGAAGCAGTGATTCTTATTAGTCTTTGACCCCCGTTTGGACTCTACCTAAGGTAGGTAATCTTGGGTTGCATGCATAGGACTGGGAGTCAGAAAAGCCTCCAATTTCTCAGCAGAAGTGCTAGAAGGCAGACAAGCAGTGCTGGTCAGTGGAATAATGTCCTCCCAAGGATGTCCATGTCCTCATCCCCAGTACCTGTGAACGTATCAGGCGAAGCAGGATGAAGGCTGCAGCTGGAATCAAGACTGCTGTCAGGTGACTAAGAGGGGAGAGTACCCAGTGCTACTCAGGTGGACACAGTGTAATCACGAAGGTCCTGAAAGTGGACGAGAGGAGCAGGAGAGATGGGGAAACGAGACTAGAGAAGATCAGAGAGGTGCTATGCAGCCCCCTTGAAGCTGCAGAAAAGGGACCATGAGCCACGGAGTGGGGGAGGCCTCGGAGCTGGAAGAGGCAGGGAAACAATCAGACCTGGAGCCTACACAAGAGAATGGAGCCCTGCCTGAGCCTTACTTTTGCACTCCTGAGACCTGTGTCTGACTTCTGACCTGCCCACAGAAGTGTAAGAGCATACACTTGTGCTGTTTAACCCACTAATGTGAAAGTGAAAGTCACTCAGTCCTGTCCGGCTCTTTGCGACCCCATGGACTGCACAGTCCATGGAATTCTCCAGGCCAGAACACTAGAGTGGGTAGCCTTTCCATTCTCCAGGGGATCTTCCCAATCCAGGGATCGAACCCAGGTCTCCTGAATTGCAGGCAGATTCTTTACCAACTGAGCCATCAGCAAAGCCCTTAACCCACTAAGGCAATCATAGTTTGTATGGCAGCAACAGAAAACTAATAAAATACCTTTGAAATTCTGAGAGACAGTGATTTTCAATCTATGATGCTATATTCAGTCAGACACAATTTGAATTATATGTGAATTAAACATATCTCAGGACATACAGGGCTTCCCTGTTGGCTCAGGACATACAAGGTCTCAAAAGAAATTTTTCTTTTCTTGAACAGCAGCTGGAATATGTAGCTTCCAAAGTAAAGGAGTAAATGGAAAATGAGGAAGAAACAGATCTAGGAAGTTGGAATATCTACCCACTAAGGAGAGGAGAAGGTGAGTGCTGGGAAAGCAGGTTCTCTGCTGGCTTTAATTGTTGTTATTTAGTCACTAAGTTGTGTTCAACTCTTTTGCAACTCCATGGACTGTAGCCTGTCAGGCTCCTCTGTCCATGGGATTCTCCAGGTAAGAATACTGGAGCGGGTTGCCATTCTCTTCTCAGGGGATCTTCTCTACTCAAGGATCAAACCCTTGTCTCCTGCATTGGCAGGAGGATTCTTTACTCCTGAGCCACCAGGGAAGCCCCGCTCTGCTGACATACAGTCAGCTAGCCCGGGAGAAGCAGCACAGCAGGTGAGGCGAGGGGCCCTGAGTGGCCACCTCACAATGGCACTTTAACTGTTTTGACAATTGGGACAGAATTAGCAAGAGTGACGGATTAGAAAACAAAAGCAAAGAAATGAGGAGGAAGTTTTAAATCTGAAAATACAAGGTTGCTTTTTAAAAAATAAATGTTGTCCTGTCCTACTTGTCTCAGCAGTGAACTCAATTTGCATGTTCTAATGCTACAAATATAGATGTAATTTGATTGGTAGGCTGCAGGGAAGAAAGGTGAAGGCGTGGGCCTCCGGATTCCATTTCTACTGGCTTATTGTTTGTGTATAGACTGCAGAGGCACAGAATTGGATGAATCATAACCTTGGATTTATGGCACGCTCTTAATGCTGGTCTAGCTGTGACCTGCTTTTAACTACTTGGTTAGTTATTTGATTGGTGATTTTTAATCAAGTAATAAGCACCCACAAACCCACTGCCCCAGATTGAAGTTAGAATCTTGATGATTATTTACAGCCACATGGTCCCCATCACCCCACCTGCCAATGCCTACCCCTCCTCCGCCTGAGATAACCATATCCTGAACCCTGTGTTCATGATTCCTTTGCCTCATATGGAAGCTGAGCAACTTAAATTCATGACCAGTCTGAGTACAGAGTCCCTGCTAGGCTGAAAACAGGAGACGAGGAGGAGCTGTTAATGTCAAGTACTTTGTCTGCGTGAAGCAGCAAATGGCTTAGTCTCAGCAAGAGAGGCTCTAAAACCTGAACCCCAGGGCTTTCTCACACTAAATACACTGGTTATTCATTCCCCCTAAAGCCTCCAGCATTGCATGTACTGTATTTGTTCCTTTACTAACTGTATACACCTTGACATGAGAGAGGAGGGCAAGGGTGAGGCAATAGGGTGAGGGGGTGGGGAGGGTACACAGAGGCCAAAACAAGGTGCTGACATCCTGACCCCACAGCACTAGGAACATCTTCTACCATCTGTAGGCAACGCTCTCGGACAAGCATCTTTACCCAGCAGATGTCGCAAGAGCCCCTCTTCCTGGACGGCCCTGGCCCAGACACTCTGGCACGGCTCCCATTACCTAGGGACCTGGGGGAACCTCCCAGCCCCCCTGGAGCAGCAAGGGTCCAGCCAGGCTCTGCCTTTGCTGCCTGCGGACCCTGAGACCCAGGCTGGCTGTGAGACGGCTGCTACCCCCGTCCACCCGCCACAGTCAGTAAGCAGGGCCGGGCCACTCAGCCATGGCTCACAGCTGGTTGAGAAGATACTTCTAACTTGGGGGGGGGGGGGGGGGGCACAAAGCAGCGTGATACTCCCCCTGCTCTGCGAGCATGAGTTCACTGACCATGGGGCTACAAAGGGCCCTGGGACCCACCAAATGGCAGTCAATCATTTCCTAAAGCATGTAACTCAAGCACTGGTTTTGGGATAAACAAGTTTTACTCTCCCAAGTGCCCTATAAGCAAGGAAATTCATAGAACATGAAATTAAAAGTCAGGTTCTTTTCCTACATGGCTTCTCAGAACCTAACCTCAAGATTAGGCTTAGGATCTTTACTGAGCTTTAGTTTCCTCACCTGCAGTGTAGAAATAATAACGCCCACCTTGGAGAAATACTGAGGGAAAACGAGTCTACGGGCTTAGAAACACTCAGCAAGGTGTCTCACGCAGGAGCTGTCAGCAGGTCCTAATTCTCCTCTCTTCTCCGTTGCCTTTCATTTTCTTTCAAATATTCCCCAGGTACAATAGATTCCCTTCTGGGCCATTATTTAACACTGATTTCCTGGGCTCTGGATGGCATCCGGGTAATTATGTATGCAATGGAAGTGCTACCAAATCAGGTCTGTCTGTTCACCGCTCAAAAATCAACATGAGAAAGGGAGAGAGACAAATGCTGGTAGAAAGGAAAGGTGACTTTAATTAGAGTGGCAGGAATCTAGGGAGATGGTGGACTCAGTGTCTCCCAAAAACCAGCTCTGAAGATGCTGCTCAGCCAGGGAAGTTTTGAAGGGAAAGAGGGAAGTCGTCTCAGTTAATCCCTGAGATGGTGTGTCAGAGTGGTCACCATGCCCCACTGTGTGCAGGCTTGTCAGCTCCTCATGATCTCCTCTAGGTGTCAGTCCTGTTCACAAGATTACTGGAGGGGAAGCCCCGGAAAAGATCTGGTCATCTGTAATATTATGGAGAAGGCAATGGCACCCACTCCAGTACTCCTGCCTGGAAAATCCCATGGATGGAGGAGCCTGGTAGGCTGCAGTCCATGGGGTCGCTGAGAGTCGGACACGACTGAGCGACTTCACTTTCAGTTTTCACTTTCCAGTTTCATGCATTGGAGAAGGAAATGGCAACCCAGTCCAGTGTTCTTGCCTGGAGAATCCCAGGGACGGGGGAGCCTGGTGGGCTGCCGTCTATGGGGTCACACAGAGTTGGACACGACTGAAGTAACTTAGCAGTAGCAGCAGCAGTAATATTACTTCTTCATTTCTACTCCTTTGATTTACAGAAAGAACCGACAAGCGAGGCAAGGTATTGTCTGATTAAAATTTTGAAAGTTGTGCTTGGGCCAGAGGTGAGTACAGCATGGGGGTACCTGGTCTAAAAGTTAGTTACAATACAGCTTTATGCTAAAGTGACAAGAAAATGGGGCTTCCAGCAAAGAGCTGCTTATAGAGACTCCTACCCAGCTTACTTGGTTGGACAGGGGGAGCCTCGGTCGAGGGTGGGCAGAAATCCTGTGACTAGCAACGCAGTACCCGCTGCACCCTGCGTGTGGGAGTGGCAGCCTCATCTCTGGGATCACCAAGGAGCAAATGGAACCCCAGGTTAACTCACTCAACACAGACTCACAATCACAAAAGAGGGGACTTGCAGCCAGCACGATGGAAAAAGCACTACCCAGAAGCTTTCAACTAGTTCTTGACCTGCTCAGTTTGTTTGTGTTTGCTCAGCTGTAAGATGCAGAGGTGAGGGCTGAAGCTCTCCACACGCTCTTCATCTAAGCCATGTGAATCCCTATTTGAAGGTCACCAACTGGAATCACCAGTCTGGGAAGCACAAGCTACACAGCCACTATGTATTTTATTGACACTGGAACAAGTTACAGTCAAGTCTTCAAGACAGCACAGTGAGAGGTTCCAGGGGGACACATGTCACTTTCATAAACACAAAGCACTTTTTGCTCTGAGACACACAGGGAAGGTCGATGAAGTGGAGGGAGATGGGAGACAGAGAGCTGACAGCAGACCCAGACCTTAGTGGGGCGGGACTTCCACCAGAGAAAGCCCTTCCCTGTGACTTAGCAGCATTTCTACAGGCCCTCAGAGAGGAGGAAGCGAAGGGAAACTTTTCGTCTGATTTCAGAGCAGGACAAACTTTCCATAGCTCTGCCATTTGCTCTCTTTCTGGTTCAAAGGATGCCATGACAACATTAAAGGACAATAGGCTCAGGCCTGGGAGCCATTTGGGCTGGAAAAAACCCTCCTGGTATCCCTATGGGCCTTAAAGCCTCCCTCTCTCCCATGAAGGTGGAAACTATGGGCTTCCCTGGTGGCTCAGATGGTAAAGAACTCATCTGTAGTGCAGGAGACCCGGGTTTGATCCCTGGGTCAGGAAGATCCCTTGGAGAAGGGAATGGCAACCCACTCCAGTATTCTTGCCTGGAAAATCCCATGGACAGAGGAGCCTGGCGGGCTACAGTCCACAGGGTCGCAAAGAATCGGACACAACTGAAGCAATGTAGCATGCACGTCCCATGAAAGTCACTTTTTTACCCACTGTTCAGAAGATGATTTTTTAAACTTTACAGCTTGAAATTTTCAAACACCCCCAAAACAGAGAGAATAGTAATAATGAACCCCCATGATTCATTTTAGGGAAGCAGATGATATGACAAAGTCCAGTTGACAGCCAAGAGATCTAAGTGAACCTTGGACAAACCCCTTCTCCCTGAGCCTCAGTTTTCCATTCAGCTCCATGGCTATTGTTTGCTTTCAGAATCTCTCTGGTTGCTAGAAAGAAATCTCGAACAAGGGTGAGAGCAGCACTTGCTTAGGGCTGGTGAATAAAGCTCTCCTCTGCCTGGGGCATCTCTCTCCTGGGTGACACTGTGACTCACTCAGGACCAGACGGCACGTGATGAAAACACTCATCATCTCTGGAATGAGGTTTCTCTGGCAAGCTGAGTTATTAAGGACCATCATGATGCCATAGGTTTTGACAAGTAACATGTGAGCCACCAGAGTAAGGTTGAATGTGAGCTGTCTTGTGGAAATTGGTGTGAAAAAGCCTTACTATTCAGACAACACAGAGGAGAAACAGCCTGTTTAGACAGCTTGGGAGCATGCTGGCAAGTCTGCTCTCTCATCTCCTGCAAAAGCAGAGCAGTATTTCATTGAATCTTGTTCTGTGAGATTGCAGGAGAGGAAGAATTGTATCTCTTGGATGAGTTTTGCTTCTGGTTTATCGCAATGGCCACCATCCCAAGAGAAGTCTTTTAACCAGGCCCTTCCCACCACTGGTTGCAGGATGAAGGCAGTCTGTCTGCTCTGGGACAGTTTTCTCCTTGGGCTCTTCTCCCACCTCATCTCACTCTTCCAGTAGATATTACTCGTGGGAGAGGGGTTCAGGAGTTCTCGGCTATGCTCGTATTTCTTATTTCTAAATGGAAAACTGTAATTCAACACGAAATGAAAATCACAGACACATACATACAGAAAGAAAGTTGCCAAGAAATCCATAGCATTTTGACAGAACTTATCACAAGTTAGTGGGAGAAGGGAGTAGTTTTTATTTTCCTCTTTGTGCTTTTCTGAATGTTTTTCAAACTTTCAATGAGAGTTTTTCTTTGTTTTAAGGAAACTCAGTAATTCCTGTTTACTAAAGTAAAGAACCCAGTCAGCCCTTTCTTGTCATGTGTTGGGCCTCCATAGAACTGGGACTCATCTTGCTCCAGCGACTTCAGAAAGCAAGGCATTCAAAGCTCCACACTGGCTCTGGCTGGCGAACCTCTCACTGGCCAATGGTCCTGTCTCAAGCAGTGCTGTACCCCTGGGTTGTGCACACCCCAAGTCTGACTCCGGGGTCCATCACAAGTGATCACTGGTGGGGAGTGTCGTAAGGTGGCTACCTGACTGCTGGGAGCAGTTGCCTAACTCAACCCCCATGTAAGCAGAAGCTGTTGAGGGTCCTCTGGCTCTGGGAACCAGCATATCTCAGACAGAAATTCACCAGTATATGTTGAGCTGGAAGTTACCTTTTAGTTTTCTCTAATGGAGCAAAGAGGCTGGACAGTTGTGTAGGAACTCAAGTGACCTCAGGCTTCTGCAGGAACTTGTTTCTGGCATGTGAAGTTCATCATGTGTGAGGACAGACTCTTTTCCAGGCTCTGTTCTCAGGCGCTCTGCCATCCTCCTCAGCAGACAGAGCCCCTCACCCCCACCCCTTCCCTGCCTCCTCCTCTAAGTCATGGTCACAGTGGGCTCCACGGACGCCAGGTCTGTCCTCCCAGACTGTACCTGGGAGGACAGCAGGAGGCTGCTGGCTGGAGGAGCCCTGCGGCCGCTGCTCTTCTCCACCCAGGCCACCCTGAGGGAGGGCACAGGGGAGGGCGGCTGCCCCTCCTGAGGCTTGGGCAACCTCTGGCACATGCGCAGCAGCGCCTTCAGCTCAACCCTGAAGTTCTCGTTGAGCCAGCAGTAGATGAAGGGGTTGTAGCAGGTACTGCTCATGGCGAACCAGTGGAAGGCGAAGTAGAGGGCGTTGTTGGTGCGGATGACCTTGCTGGACAGCAGGAGGACGTAGCAGTTGAGGGGGAACCAGCAGAGGGCAAAGAGAACCACCACCAGCATCAGCATCTTGATGGTCTTCTTCTTCTTGCGCCGCAGGGCCAGGTACTGCTTCGTGGTCACATCGCCAATGGTGTTGCACAGCCACAACTTCTTGGCCACACGGGCGTAGGCCACGGAGATGATGAGAAGGGGCAGAATGTAAAGCAGGATGAAAGTGGCCAAGTCCAGGTACTTCCAGAAGAGGTCGGCTGGCTCAGGGAAGTCTGGCAGGCACAGGGAGCGGATGATGTCCTCACTGGGCACAGGGGAGAGAGAAGGAGAATGTGCAGTTACTGTGGGAAAGCCCCATCCCAGGAACACTCGCCTCTCTCTCCCCTGGGTTCCTGGTACATCCATCCGTTAAGCGTAGATGATGAGCAGCTTGATTATCTGACTACATTTCCAGCATTCCCACTAGGCTGGGAGTTCTATAAAGGTAAGAATAACACCTAAATATCCAATGACAAATGAGTGGATTATGAAGATATGGTACACACATACAGTGGAATACTACTCAGCCATAAAAAATGAAATAATGTCATTTGCAGCACACATGGACCTAGAGGTTATCATGCTAAATGAAGTAAGCCAGACAGAGAAAGACAAATATCATATGATACTGCTTATATGGAGAATCTAAAAAAATGATACAAAAAATTTTTTTAAATGTTAAAAATGACACGAATGAACTTATATACAAAACAGAAACAGACCCATAGACATAGAAGACAAACTTGGTTGCCAAAGGGGAAAGGTCAAGGGGGAGGGACATTCAGTTCAGTTCAGTTCAGTTGCTCAGTTGTGTCCAACTCTTTGCGACCCTGGGGATTGCAGCACACCAGGCCTCCCTGTCCATCACCAACTCTTAGAGTCTACTCAAACTCATGTCCATTGAGTCGGTGATGCCATCCAACCATCTCATCCTCTGTCATTCCCTTCTCCTCCCACCTTCTATCTTTCCCAGCATCAGGGTCTTTTCAAATAAGTCAGTTCTTCACATCAGGTAGCCAAAGTACTGGAGTTTCAGCTTCAGCATCAGTCCTTCCAAAGAATATTCAGGATTGATGAATATGAACTTATAAATTGTTAATATTTTACTGATGTGATTAACATATAAAAACTGTAATATATAAAATAGATAACAAGGACCTACTGTATAGCATAGAGAACTATACTCAACATTTTGTAATAACCTATAAGAGAAAATAGTCTGCTATACACTTGAAACTAACACTGCAAATCAACTATACTTCAATTTTTCAGAAAGAGAAATACACCTAGATTACTCTGTGTGTTTACTTTGTATTGTTCCTAGCCCAGAATATTTGTTCAATGAATAAATGCACTGGTATTCCTAGTCTTAGAATTCATTCATCCTGGGAGCACAATGGATTCGGGAAATCTTGGAATTTCTGTTGCACAACCTACTTTCATTCCAGAGGGGATCCAAGGAATGGGGGAAAAAATGATGAGTTTTGAGAATGTGAGTGACAATGCTGGAACTCATACACCTTCAGCCACTCAGACAAAAATACTTATTTTCTATGGAAGGTACCCGGTCCTCTTCAAATTCTTTAAGGACATCTATGTGTGTTGGAAAACCTGGAGCTGGTGGATGAAGAACATGCACATTGTCATTTGTTGAACGAGGCAGCAGGGCGCTTCCTCGGGACTTCCTTCCAATTTTGGAGAAGCGAAAATCCCGGGGCCATTTTGACTGAAGGCGCAGTTTTAATACACTCACACAAAGGAAATCACAAGACTATTACTTACATCCCAGCTGGGGTTGCTGTGAGCTGGGAGAAGTGCCATCCTTACTCCCAGGTTTCCAATGGTCAGGAGAGACAGCAGGGCAGCAAGCACCTGTTACTTACAAGCTGGTTGGGGTGGAGGTCACTAATTTTTCACAGGCTCAACTCTGAACGATCATTTTAAAAGACGCTCTGGAAAAAGCAAGGCAGGAACTTGTGGCAGGAAACCTAAGCTCAGGTCTTTATTTAAATGCCCAGACTTTTGATGCCAGCAGGGTTTTCATCCTGTAAAATCTCTAAGCAGCAACTCGAAATTGCTACTTTCTCATCATACCATGTAGCTTGTTGATCTTGTAATATCAGTACATACAGGTGGCTGTCACTAGTGAAAAAAAGAAAATTCTCTTTACTTTTGTTATCAGAAAAAAGAAAACAGCCCTCCACATTTGAAGGCAGATGGGGAAGCTGAGTGTTCAGGAGGAGGTGGGTACGTGATTCATTCGGTATCCCAGAATTCATGCACGGATCCTTCATAAATTAGTCCAAGTTGGCCTTCAGAGTGTGTTCTCTGGAGCCTGCCTACGCCACAGGAGTGTATGTAAATATTTGTTTCAGGTGAGGCAGCACACGGGAAGACCCATCAGCAGGGCACCCCTCGCTAGTCTGAGGCACTGGGCCCCAGCTCCTGCCCACCCCACAAGACACAGCTGGTACCCAAGACTTCCAGGAGCCTAGGACCACCCGAAGGCCACTGAAGACACTTTCCCCAGATTCACTAAGAGCTAGAAGTGACCAGGAGTTTCCTAGGATATGAGACCGCAGCTCCGTCGCCTCCAAGGGGGTAGACGCAGCTACAGTCTTCCCCGGAGCGCCCCCTGCAGGCCACGCCTTCCCTTGGTCTCTCCCCATTTGCTGTCCGGCTTCTCCACCCCTGGGAGCACTTTACTTATTTTTTTAAGGGTGATTTTTTTTCTAAGTATGTATAAATCTATTGGTATTTTTAAAATTAATTATTCTGTTGTTGCTGCGTATGGGCTTTCTCTAGATGCAGCGAGCAGGGGCTGCTCTTACTACAATGTGCAGGTTTCTCATGGTGGGGGCCTCTCTTGTTGCGGAGCCTGGGCTCTGGCACACAAGCTTCAGCAGATGTGGCACACAGGCTTAGTCGCTCTACAGCATGTGGAATCTTCCCAGACCTGGGGTGGAACTTGTGACCCCTGCACTGGTGGGTGGATTCTTATCCACTGTACCACCAGGGAAGTCCAGCACTTCATTTATTTATTCAGCTGTGTTAGGTAGGTCTTAGCTGAAGCAAGCAGGCTCTCTAGTTCTGGAGAGCAGGCTCAGAAGTTGCAGTATGGGCTTAGTTGCTCCTCGGCACGTGGGATCTTGTTCCCCAACCAGGGATTGAATCCACGTCCCCTGCACTGGAAGGAGAATTCTTAACCACTGGACCACCAGGGAAGTCCCCTGGGAGCACTTTCTTAAAAATCATGGGCACATGCATCTTCCTTTATCTCAGGACCTGTTTCTATAGAACTTCAGCTAAAACAACTATGAACTGATAAAGATCACTCTACCTTCATTCATTCATTCAGCAAATATGTACTGAGAGCTTGTGATGTGGAGACAGTCATTTAGATGCTAGGGACAGCAAGATGACAAAATCAGATATGGAGCCAGTTGCCCGCAACCTCATAGTCTAACAGGGGAGGTCACCTTTAACGAGCTAGCAGCATGCACGAGTATTTAAATTTCAAGACACTGAGTGCTTTCCTTTCTAGAAGAGCACAAGACAAACCATATGATAAATGAGAGGTGTGTAGGGGGACAGCATCCTGCCTGAGACACTTAGACATATACAGGTTTGTTTATAGGTGGTGCAAGAGAACTTAAACCTCATCATTTTAAACAGGGAATAGGTGATTCTGAATTTCAGTCTGGGTGAGTATATGTCCCCAGTGGCAGAAGCTGATTGCTATTGCCTTGAACTTTCAAACAAAGGGACAGAAAATAACAAGAAAGAGCTGTAAAGTGTTTAGAAGAAGGAATGAGAAAAAAAAAGAAAAACAAAAAAAAAAGTGCAGAGGATAGGCACAGGCCTGGAAGCAACAGGATGGGAAGGAAGCAGAGAGACAGCTTGGCACAGTATTACGGCATGTGGAATCTTCCCAGACCTGGGGTGGAACTTGTGACCCCTGCACTGGTGGGTGGATTCTTATTCACTGTACCACCAGGGAAGTCCAGCACTTCATTTATTTATTCAGCTGTGTCAGGTAGGTCTTAGCTGAAGCAAGCAGGCTCTCTAGTTCTGGAGAGCAGGCTCAGAAGTTGCAGTATGGGCTTAGTTGCTCCTCGGCACGTGGGATCTTGTTCCCCAACCAGGGATTGAATCCACGTCCCCTGCATTGGAAGGAGAATTCTTAACCACTGGACCACCAGGGAAGTCCCCTGGGAGCACTTTCTTAAAAATCATGGGCACATGCATCTTCCTTTATCTCAGGACCTGTTTCTATAGAACTTCAGCTAAAACAACTATGAACTGATAAAGATCACTCTACCTTCATTCATTCATTCAGCAAATATGTACTGAGAGCTTGTGATGTGGAGACAGTCATTTAGATGCTAGGGACAGCAAGATGACAAAATCAGATATGGAGCCAGTTCCCCGCAACCTCACAGTCTAACAGGGGAGGTCACCTTTAACGAGCTAGCAGCATGCACGAGTATTTAAATTTCAAGACACTGAGTGCTTTCCTTTCTAGAAGAGCACAAGACAAACCATATGATAAATGAGAGGTATGTGTGGGGACAGCATCCTGCCTGAGACACTTAGACATATACAGGTTTGTTTATAGGTGGTGCAAGAGAACTTAAACCTTATCATTTTAAACAGGGAATAGGTGATTCTGAATTTCAGTCTGGGTGAGTATATGTCTCCAGTGGCAGAAGCTGATTGCTATTGCCTTGAACTTTCAAACAAAGGGAGAGAAAATAACAAGAAAGAGCTGCAAAGTGTTTAGAAGAAGGAATGAGAAAAAAAAAGAAAAACAAAAAAAAAGTGCAGAGGATAGGCACAGGCCTGGAAGCAACAGGATGGGAAGGAAGCAGAGAGACAGCTTGGCACAGTAACTTGGTACTAGTAACTCTGAGATTCAGAGGAGGCTCAAGTTTCCATCTGTCAAGGTCCTCCAGGCCCCCTGGCTGCTCCCTACTAGTCCATCTCACCTGTACTTGAAGGTAAATAATTTCTGGCAGATAGCGTGTGGGAGTGAAAAGAACGTTGCCATGGTCCAGATGACTGAGATGTAGATGACACCTTTTGTGACTGAGATCCGGGGTTTTAACGGATGCATGATGACCTGGAAAACACACAGAACTGGGCATCACTGGCGGAAGACAGCTTGAAGCAAATGAGAAGTCCAGATGATGCGGTTCACCTGTCACAAAAAGGCAGGTATGTCCTACTTACAAAATCAAATACCCCTTAATTCACTGTAGAGCCCCTGGGTTACACCACCCTACCACCCAGCTCTGGGGGTAGAGAGAGGATGCCATCTGGACTGAGACTCCAGGCAGTTCAAATGGCTCTTGCATGTCGGTCATGCCTGGCTGAAGCTGGGTGCAGGGAGAAAGTCAGACAGGAGTGAAGGGAGAGGTCTGTCCCCAGGACACCCACAGCAGGGCGGGAAGAGGGGCAGCCACTGTCAGCCTCCACCTCAGGACCTCATCCCGTCTGCCCAGATCCTTTAGGTTACAAAGGGCTCTGAGGGGTCGGAAGGTGACACACACGGGGTGAGGCCCTCACCACTTACTGTGGGAAGCTGCATCAACCTTTATTTGGGGGTCACTGCTGTTTCTGAAAGTCGTTTCAAGTGGGCTGGCCAAAAAATTCATTTGGCTTTAAGTACTAATAAATGACACATTTTTCATTTTCACCAAGAACTGTTGAACAACATATTCACTAACTGAACGAACTATCTGGCCAATCCAATAAAACTGCAGTGGGGCCCAGCTTTCCCAAGCCCCAGATAAAACCAGTGCTAGAAGCTTTGGCCTGAAAAGCATCTTAGAACTAATTGCTACTATATGCCAATCAATTCTCCTAAAAGGTTTAAATAAAGACTTGGGAATTTCACAGCAGCCTCATTTTAAGGTTAGAATCATTATTTCTTTTTATTAAATTGAAATATAATTGATGTATAATATTATGTAAATTGTTAAGTGTACAATATAGTGATTCACAGTTTTAAAGGTTATACTCCACTTAGTTATTGTAAAATATGGGTCATATTCCCTGTGTTGTACAATATATTCTTGTAGCTTATTTTATGCCTGTAGTGTGTACCTCTAATCCTCTATCCAGACATTGCCTCTTCCTCCTTCCCTCTTCCCACTGGTAACCACTAGTTTGTTCTCTATGTCTGAGGGTCTGCTTCTTTTTTGTTATATTCACTAGTTTGCTGTATTACTTTAGATTCCAATATAAGTAATATCATGCAGTATTTGTCTTTCTCCATCTGGCTTACTTCACTTAGCATAATACCCTCCAAATCCATCCATGTTGCTGCAAATGGCAAAATTTCTTTTTTTATGGCTGAAGAGCCAGTATATATATACACCACATCTTCTTTATCCATCTCTCTGTTGATGGACACCCAGGTGGCTAGGTTAGAATCTACTTCCTGAAAAAGGTGTTTGGGGTGAGTAGGGTCAGGAGGAGAGGTCATAAAGAGCTGCCACCACCTCAGTATGCTATCCCAGGACACATTGGACCTTCTACCGTGTTCTTCCACAGTCTTCTCCCGGTCTCTTAAGGTTTATCGGAGGAATGGACTAGGCTTCAGAAGCTTCCCAGCACATCTCCATTCTGGACTCGGCCATCCTTGCCTCTCACACTCCTTCATGGTTCAGGTCAATTAAGGGAGTGGAAGCCTGGGTCAGAGACCCTGGACGCTTCAAGAACCTGTAGCCTCTGGGACAGGATCCCATGTGTGGGTATATATCACAGTAGTATGGCCAGTGTATGCAAGACCTCCCCCTTGATCCTCAGACCCACCTTTGGTCCAAGGGTGGACCCTCAGTTAGCTGTGTTAAGTGAGGTAGGTATAGCCCAAGTAAAGGTAAGGTGATCCAGAGTCCTTCTTGTTGAATTAGGGGAGAAGGTTAAGAAAAGGCAGGAAATATTCGTATGCAAACTTTTGATACTTTGCACCAAAACATCTTAACATAAATGCCAAAGGGACAGTGTGCATGGGTGCTAAGCTGCTTTAGTCATGTCCAAGTCTTTGTGACTATGGACTGTAGCACACCAGGCTCCTCTGTCCATGGGATTTCAGGCAAAAATACTGGAGTGAGTTGCCATGCCTTCCTCAGGGGATCTTCCCAAATCAGGGATGGAACCCAAGTCTCCTTGGTCTCCTGTATTGCACACAGATTCTTTACCTGCTGAGCCATTGAGGATTCTCCCTGATGAGTCTGTAGCTTAGAAGCTTCCTATCCCTTGGCTGTAGTTGTAACTCTTGGAGTTCCTGAGAATTAAATTTCTTTTTGTCCTGATTGTCCTTATGATACTGGCCTGAAGGTGCCCCGGTGTCTCCTCAGAGCAGACTAATGATCTTCTAGAAATCTGAGCATGAGCCTGCAGCCAGCCTCATGGCTCAAGGCTGTTCCTCCCTTCATCAGTCACCAGGCATATGGTGCTGTGCAAGCGATGACACCCTTCCCTGAACCTGCGATCAGTGACTCTGCACAGACCCAAGTGTATAACCAAAGTTCACTGAATCAGCATAAGCCAGGCATCTGTGTGGAACCACCCTCCTCCATGACAGGCGCTGTAAGGTCTTTTCGGCTCTTCACCATACCCGCCCATGTGCGCCTAAAGAGGCAGGACAGTGAGCATTGTCTCAACACCCCGCTGGACTCCTGCACCTGCACGCCTCCCTGTCTGCAACCCCAGGTGTATCTCCTCTACAACCAGGCCCAGGAATATCCACCTCATCTCCCAGCCAGCAGCCTTGCCTCCGACCTGCAATTATCTGCCACTCTCTTTTCAGCTGTCATTTTCCAGATTTGCCTTCCTACTCCTGAAAACAAGCTCAGTCATTTCTGATGCACAGAATGCCAGCAGGGAGTCTTCACTGGAATAACAAATGGGGAGTAATGTTTTGCAGCCCCTAGCACAAAGGACTTACGCCTAATTTAGTGCTCATATTGGTCAGTAAGAAGACAAATAGGCTCTTTGAAAAATGGTCTAGGGAACTTCACTGGCAGTCTAGTGGTTAAGACTTTGCCTTCCAATGCAGGGGGTGCGGGTTCAATCCCTGGTCACAAAGCTAAGGACCCACATGCCTCGCGGCCAAAAAGCCAAAACATAAAACAGAAGCGATATTGTAACAGGTTCAATAAAGACTTTACAGACA
>SJXQ01000087.1:2593-44601 GCA_006408695.1 Aepyceros melampus | reverse complement strand
GGGCTCCAAAATCACTGCAGATGGTGACTGCAGCCATGAAATTAAAAGGCGCTTACTCCTTGGAAGAAAAGTTATGACCAACCTAGATAGTATATTCAAAAGCAGAGACATTACTTTGCCAACTAAGATCCGTCTAGTCAAGGCTATGGTTTTTCCTGTGGTCATGTATGGATGTGAGAGTTGGACTGTGAAGAAGGCTGAGTGCCAAAGAATTGATGCTTTTGAACTGTGGTGTTGGAGAAGACTCTTGAGAGTCCCTTGGACTGCAAGGAGATCCAACCAGTCCATTCTGAAGGAGATCAGCCCTGGGATTTCTTTGGAAGGAATGATGCTAAAACTGAAGCTCCAGTACTTTGGGCACCTTATGCAAAGAGTTGACTCATTGGAAAAGACCCTGATGCTGGGAGGGATTGGGGGCAGGAGGAGAAGGGGACGACTGAGGATGAGATGGCTGGATGGCATCACGGACTCAATGGACGTGAGTCTGAGTGAACTCCGGGAGTTGGTGATGGACAGGGAGGCCTGGTGTGCTGCGATTCACGGGGTTGCAAAGAGTCGGACACGACTGAGCGACTGAACGGAATGGAACGGATGGACAAATATCTTTTACAATACAAATAGCTCTGTTCAAGTTAATGTCTAGGCCACAAAATTATAAAATAGCCTACAAACAGAAAATCAACTAAGTATGTACCTTCATGTAAGATGAGACTGTATCTGAATGGTTTGATAGACAATGCCAACCAAAATGCCTTGCTCATTTCCAGATCTCAACACGGAGAACAACCAAGTATATTAGGGATGTGAAAATGTCCATATGATTAAAGATACATGAATTGTAATTGTCCTGGATCTGTTTCTCTGGACATATAAATGAATGCTGAGTCTTTTTAGTTACTTATGCTTTATCTATCTTGGAGCTTTGCTGTTGTTTGTTCCTTCAGTTGTGTCCAACTCTTTGAGACCCCATTGGACTGCAGCATGCCAGGTTTCCTTGTCCTTCACCACCTCCCAGAGTTTGCTCAAACTCATGTGCGTTGAGTCAGTAATGCTGTTCAACCATATTATCCTCTGTTGTCCCCTTCTCCGCTCTTTCCCAACATCAGTGATTTTCTAATGAGTCGACTCTTCACATCAGGTGGCCAAAATATTGGAGCTTCAGCATCAGTCCTTCCAAAGGATATTCAGAATTGATTTCCTTTAGGATTGACTAGTTTGATCTCCTTCCTGTCCAAGGGACTCTTAAGATTCTTCTCCAGCACCAGAGTTTGAAGGTATCAAGCCCAAGAAAATAAAGTCTATCACTGTGTCCATTGTTTCCCCATCTATTTGCCATGTAGTGATGAAACGGGATGCCATAATCTTGCTTTTGGAATGCTGAGTTTTAAGCCAGCTTTTTCACTCACCTCTTTTGGAATGAAGTATAGTATTTGTTTCTGAGGAATGATTTTTTTCTTATGTAGTCTTTCTGGGTTAATACTTCACATGTGTGTATATACATGATTTACTTATATCTTTAATATATCGTGTGTCAAAATTTTGAGATATAAAACCAACAGATACAAGTAAAAGGTCTTTATCATCAAGCCCAAGTTATCTTTACATTTTAAGCAATTGAAAATATGTCCATCTATTAATGTTAATCCCATCTGCTGTGATGACTTATGTAATGATTTATACAATGAATATTGTCTCATAATTGAGAAGTTTTTCTTTCTGATACCTGAATGGTTATTTCCAAATTCTTCCCATAGAACTTAGACTTGATCCATGCTAGTATATTTCCTTCCTGTCATTTGAGCTTTAATTTTTTAAATGTATTTATTTTTATTGAAGGATAATTGCTTTACAATATTTGATTTCTGCCATACATCCACATGAATTAGCCAAAGGTGTACATATGTCCCCTCCCTCTTGAACCTCCCACCTCCCACCCTTTCCCACCCCTCTAGTTTGTTTACAGAGCCAGTGTTTGTATTCCTTGAGTCAAACAGCAAGTTTCCATTGGCTGCCCATTTTACATATGGTAGTGTATATGCTTCTATGCTGCTCTCTCCATTTACCTCACCCTTCCCTTCCTTCCTTCCCCTGCCCTTGTCCATAAGTCTATTCCCTATGTCTGCATCTCCAACACTGCCCTGCAAATAGGTTCATCAGTACCATCTTTCTAGATTCCATATATATGTGTTAACATACAATATTTGTTCTTCTCATTCTGTCTTACTGACTGACTTCACTCTGTATAATAGGCTGTAGGTTTATCCATGAGAAGCGGTCTTCAAATGTTGGTCTTTTTGTAGGGTGAGATGCTCTCTGTCCCTTCCTCCTATCACTTTTTCCACTCCTTGATCATACACCAAGGCACTGATTAGTCCATATTAATGGGCAGAAACACTGCATTCTGCGATGCACAGCTGTGTGTATATCTCTCACTCTAATCTTCTGTCCCCTCTGGGTGAAATCAGTAAGCCACCCAATTCTCTCTTCCTGCACTCTTCCCCTGGTACTCACAATTAGAGCAGACTGGATGACTTTGGATTGTGCAGCTAGGTAGAAGGAAGTGCTAGATTCACAAGATTAGCATTTAGGCTCATAGAAGGAAGATGTCCTGTTCTCTTCCAGTAAGTTTCATGTTCCCACAGTGTTTGATTAAGATTCTGCTTTGCTAGTTCAGTTAGTAACAGGGGGGTTGGTTCTTGCCCTAGTGGTATTGCTGTACATCTTGGGGCTCTTGGTTCTCTGGGGAAACTTGAGTAGAGAAGGAACAATTGGTAACTTCACTTATACACCTAATAGTTATCACTTGAGTCTTTCTGCAAAATGTATATATTGATTAATGTCTCATATAGACATTGTACTTTTATATTAAAGCTCTCTGTGAGACATAAAAAGATGTTTTTCATTAAAAGAGTAAAAATGGAAAACAGCTCCTTTTAGTACATTTTAAAGTACATTTTTTTCTCTACTTCTCCCCACTTTGTAATGCCAAAGTGACATTAAAATTACTATCTAAAATAGGGAAAAGAAAGCAAAGCAAAAAAGAGAGAAAGGGAAATTAAAGGGAATTTGGAAGATTTAGTGAGTTTCTATTTCATGTTGTGAATCTAGTATTCCTTGAGAGGCAGCCTACTGTCATGATGAAGGAATTGGACTCTGAAATCGTATTTCCTAGACTCACTCATCTTCTACCACCTACTGGCTAAGTAACCATGGGCAAATTAAGTAGCCTTTTTGCTTCTCAGTTTTCTCATCTGAAAAATGGAAATAATATGGCTGCTGACAGGATCAGGTAACTTATTCTTTATAAAACAACATGCTAAATGATGTGATTTTGTATCTTTGCCTTTAATTTTTACAGTCACCCTGTAAGAAGCACATTTCAATGAGAAAAAGTAATCACCATGAAAGATCACATCTAAATTAATAACACTTTGCTTTTTTACTGAAACAAAAGTTGTAATTACGTGTGTATTTTAGAGTTACTACAAACAAAATAAAAGGTTTGGCACAGTTTGGAAGTGATCAAAGGTTAGGAAATGTTAGTCTCTAAAGTTTGTTTCGTTTATCTGTTTTCCCCATCAACGCAGCGCTCAAATTACATCAAAGAGGAGTAACACAGTGAAGGTGCTTTCTCTGTTTTTAAGGAAGACTGATGAGATGAGACATTTCATTTGGAAAAAGCTAAATCCCTTTTATTCAATTTCCCTGTATTGTAGCCACTACTTACCTTTCCAAATTCTTAAACACTATCATTGTTTCTGACATAGCTCAGTTTTCTAGGCAAATAGCATTAATTGCTTTTCCCCATACATGTGCCATTATATTTTTTAAAATTTATTGGTATATAGTTGCTTTACAGTGTTGTATTATTTTAGCTGTACAATAAAGTGACCCCTCTTTTTTGGATTTCCTTTCTATTTAGGTTACTATAGAGCACTGACTAGAATTCCCTGTGCTAAAGAGTAGGTTCTTGTTAGTCGTCTATTTTATACATAGTAGTTGATGTCAGTCCCAATCTCCTAGTTCATCTCACTAGCCCTCCCTTTCCCCCTTGGTGTCCATACGTTTGGTCTCTACAAAGCAGAAGTAAAAGCACCATAATTTCTTGTCTCTGTGATAGGTACTTGAGTTGGCCCTAGAAAGCATCTGTTCTCTCCCTGAATTATCATAATCATACTGCTAGGTCAGACAAAATGCAAGCATTTTCAGGAAGTGTTGACTGAGTCTTCCAACTGCATGAGTAATCTTTCCTTCCTTTAAACAGACTTGAGACTTAGATCTGCATGCCTCATTTGACACTGTTAACAGTGTTACTATTTTTGTGGTAAAGAAAAGGATTGCAGTTTAGCCTGCACAGTTGCAGGCTGAACTGTATTTAGTGTGCTTTTTACTATATGTGATACGTCTGGGGAATGGCTGAATCCATTCCACCCACCATCTCCTTAAATCTCAGACTATGTAGTTTCTAAGAACATCTCTCCTAAGAGGAAAGGGTATTAGACAAAATGAAGCTTTATTTTTCAGGGAAGTGGTGAGAACCGCTTCATGTCTTTCCCTTGAATTTGCTGTTGGATATTTCTGTGTCTTGCATGTTAAAGGAAAAGGGGCAGGGAGGAGGTTAGTTAAAATAGGAAGATGTTTTACTAAAACTACTGGAAGTTGGAAAATTAGCAACATGGTTTGGTATCCTAATCACAGTGTATTAAAATGCAAGGAAAGGGGCCTTTTGTTCGTCATGCTTTAGAACTTCGATGTCTTGGGAGCAATAGTGCAAAGAGCTGTGGTAGCATCTGGAAGAAAACTTGAAATCAGCAAGAACACTCCTCAGTGGATGGTGGTACCTGGAGGGGTGGGGGTGGGGGGCACATGGGATACCAGTGGAAGAAGCTAAGGAGCTCATAACAAATGTGGGCCTAGAGAGATCCATGAAACAAGCAGGGATGGCCCAAAGAACCATAGGACCTGGAAGGGGCAGCATTGGCCAGCAACTATTAGATGCTTGGATAAGAGACAAGTCCTGTGGGAGACTAAAAATAATTTGGTTATGAATGACTCCACAGTCAGCTGAGGTATGGCAGCCAAACATGACTTGCTCCATCAAGTGTTCTATTCAACTCTGCTCTCTCTTACTAGGATTATAAAGAGGAAAGCATATGGAGAATAAATCCCCACGATGACAGCCTAGTATCATGTCTGAAGTAATGCAAACAAAAGTTTGAGAAGTGAATGAATGAAATGGAATAATATTATAATCCTGTTAGTAAATGGGATTAGTGATCCTTTTAGATTCCTACTACATGTCTGGCCCCCCAAAAAAGATGCATTATATATTTATGGTAAACAAATTACATATGAGGAACTGTATCAGGTGCTGTGAAATACATAATAAATAATTATAGCTGACCATGTGAAAACAATACAGTTTACTTAACAAGACGACAGACCTAAGAGGAAATTAGGAATCAGGCAAACTAGCTATCTGACACTATTCTTGCATAAGGAGCTTTGAAGTTAGCCCTAAATTTCTTTCAGTTTTTCAGTATATCAGGAATCTAGGAACTATGTGCTTCGTATTATAAGGAATAAAGAACAAATAATTTGAAAAACGCTTCACATTTTTTATCATTGATCAAAAGAATAGTGACTTATGTATCATTATTCACAAAGCGTAACTCATTCAGGAATAAGGCTATTTTTGAGAAAGGATTCTATAGCCAGATTCAGAAAATATCACCTCATAATTCATTTTCTTGAAGATTCACAAAATATGAGCATATTAAAGTCTCTGATAACTGTTACAGTAAATAATCCTGCTGAACTAAATCAACTTTTTCCAAGTTACTTGAGTAAAAATGTCAGTTTTTCTCATAGTACACTGTTATTTTCTTGAAATGAATTTGTAAGATGCTTACTTTTCAAATAGTTAATTAGAATAAAAATAACATTAAAATATGGGAATTAATATGGGAATTAATTTCATTCTTTCCTGTTTCTTTTTTGACTATTAACCAAATGATATGTGATAAATTCCTACTTTCTAGAAAGGTTTAACTGTGTGTAATCAATTTTCCCAAGTAACTACAAACTTCATGACTACAACAAATTACCTAGTGTTTATACCTTGGCATACAGATAATAAGTCAAGCATTACACTTTAATATAGATTGAAATGTTCAACACATCAATCAAGAAAGCAAGTTGAGCTCTACAACACCATTCATATCAGCTGATGTATTTCTTTTTTTTTATTTAATTAATTTTTATTTTTTAGTTTGTTTTGCTTTACAATACTGTATTCGTTTTGTTACCCATCGACATGAATCAGCCACAAGTGTACATAAACAGTGTTGTAGAGCTCAAAAAAAAAAAAAAAAGACAATGGTGCATGTCCAATATTTAGATTATAATATCATCTTACTTTCCCAAAGCTCTCCGCACTGTGAGATCCCAGTGATCACTCGCTTTTGGTAGCAGACTTAAAAACATCCTACCTCCCCACATGGTGGTCTGTCAATTACCATCAAGTAGTTTACACAAAATACTAGAAATTGCCAGTGAGATTCAGAAGTGACAGTGAACTTTACTCCCTACCTTAAGAATGATGGAAAATTAAGGTTGCATTGTTAGTGTCTTTATGGTGGTGGTGTTCTCCTGTTGTTATTATTACTTTCCTTTGTTGGTTTTAGAAGAGTCAGAAAAGGCATAACTATGTTCACCACATTTGGGGAAATTCTATTTTATAGGCAGATTGCTATATTTTTTGACTTGAGGTGCTGTCAGCCTGACTGATGGGAAAGGGAACTTGGGCTGAATATTCCTTAATGGGTGGTAGCTGGAAATGTAATTTTCCTCTATGTGTTAAGGATATCAGACATTCCTTGGGTCTTGTTAAATTTTCAATTCTCCTTATAATAAAGATAGTTCAAAAGAAAAAAAAAAGAAGCAAGTTGAAAAATTATTTAAATTATTACCTTATAATGAATACAAAAACAACAGATGTATAAAAATGTATATTTTAGTTAAAACTAAAAAATTAAACCCATAAAATTTGAAAAACATAGCAGAAAATACTTAGCTAACACAAAATTATAGACTAAGTTGTAGACTTATGAACAATGAACATATTTTTCAAGTCGGCATATGTGAGTACACTGGTATAGAACGGCCTTTTGGACTCTGAGGGAGAGGGAGAGGTTGGGATGGGTTGGCAGAGTGGCAGTGTAACATGTGTGATATCATAAGTGAAATGAATCGCCAGTCTAGGTTTGATGCAGGATGCAGGATGCTTGGGACTGATGCACGGGGATAATCCAGAGAGAAGGTGTGGGGTGGGAGGGGGGAGGTGGGGGTCGGGATTGGGAGTTCATGTACACTCGTGGCTGATTCATGTCAATGTATAGCAAAATGAATACAGTATTGTAAAGCAAAACAAACTAAAAAATAAAAATCAATTAAAAAAAATACCTGTGCCTTGAAAACATCACAAGTGAGATTGAAAATCAAACATCAAGTTGAGAAATAAACCAGGTAGAGAGCACGAAACCCATTGTTACTGACTCTGAAGGTATAGGAAGAGGGTATGAGCCAAGGAAGACAGGGGGCCCCTGGAAGGTGGAAAGGAGGAGGAAAAAGATTCTTTCCTGGAAACTCTAGAAGGAATGCAGCCTCACCAACACTTGGTTTTTTAATCCAGTAAAATGCATTTCAGACTTGTAAAGAACCATGACATAATGAATGTGAGTTGTTTCAAGTCACTAATTTGTGGCGATTTGTTATAGCAACTACAGAAAACTAGTAGTCCAAGCATAACCCAACATCTTTTACTGTAATTGCTGTTCAGTCACCAAGTCGAGTCCCACTCTTTGCAGCCCCACGGACTGCAGCATGCCAGGCTTCCCAGTCCTTCACTATCTCCTGGAGTTTGCCCAGGTTCATGTCCATTGAATCAGTGATGCCATCCAACATCTCATCCTCTGATGCCCTCTTCTCCTCCTGCCCTCGACCTTTCCCAGCATCAATGTCTTTTCCCATGAGTCAGCTCTTCCCATCCGGTGGCCAAGCACTGGAGCTTCAGCTTCAGCATCATTCCTTCCCATGAGTATTCAGGGTTGATTTCCTTTAAGACTGACTGATTTGCTCTCCTTTACTATTAGGCTGGTCAAAAAGTTCATTAGGGTTTTCTCTATAAGATGTTACAGAAAAACTCAGATGAACTTTTTGGCCATCTCAATGTTAGGATTTCATCCTTATACATGTGAAGGCAGAAGACATAAATTTAAAAGGAAACCAGAGTACAGAAAAGTAAGAATCCTCTTATATTTCTGACATAAAGTTTGATGTTCTCTGAATCCTGGGCTCAGTCAGAGACTCTGTAATTCCATCTGAAGGTTATCTCTCTCATTCATGCCGATTTAGTTCAAAGAAGACCTTATCCACTGGGCAGATGGCTGTGAGAGAGAGCAGAGAAACCTATCCACTTCCTGAATGCTCGACATCATTGTATTTCTATTTCAATATTAAATTAAGCCATTATTTTCTGTATAGTTATCTTTTAATTGCACCTTTTGGGATACCTCAGCAGGAGAGACATAATTATAAGGTGTGATAGGTGCAATTGCATTTCCCTTTCTATTTATTCAGTGACTAAGAATGGTTGAAAATTGTCCTCTTATTTTTCTGATATAGTATTCAGATATTTAATCTGATTTGAATACGACTGCAAAAGGGCTTCTGAGCAATTACTTTGCTCACACACTGAAACCACAATCCTCATTAAAATATAGTCGTCAAGTTCTATTTTGTACAAGAATGGAAACACACAATGCATTCATTGTCAATTTATTCAAGAAGAAAAAAGGAGATATTTAGGGAGAAAACCTGCATCTTTTAGAACAAATTACTGATGCCTTCAAAATCTACAGATGTCAGTGTTCTAACAGTTATCCAAGCCTATGGAAAAGTTTAAATTGATAAAACTGACTCAGCTTAACTTTCAAAACAATATAGCTATCTGCCTGTGTAATATATGTAGACATTTAAAGATTAAAAGTCTGCAAACTTTGTGTTTAACATACCTGGCTTAGCTGATCGGTGCATTGGCTCAAAGCTTTCCTAGGTATTGCTGCCATGATGGGTTTACCTTCCGAATCAGTTTGATCTTATATGTCACTTTTCTTTCTATTTTACTTTTTCATTCTTCAGGCATATAGTAGGTAAAAATTAAGTGAATTCATTCACACAATTGTAGATTTTACACAAGTTATTTAGAGGACTGTTTTCTAATATTCTTTTTATCTGTTTAAAGCCTTTCAAATGAATCCCATCTAAGGCAGATTTTTAAAACTTGAATATTTTCTAGTGTGCTTTAAAAAGGCAAAATAAATCCTTCCTGGTTTCTTTTTTTGGTCTGATCTGCTACCACATAGTAGAGTAGATTGTGTATTGTGCCCCAGAGAGAAAGAGAGAAAAACACTACACTACCTCTGCAAAAAGTTTTCTTCTGGAGCTTCTGTTCCTTTCTTCCTTTTGTTTCTATCCATATAATACCACTTCTCTAGCGGGGCTTCCCTGGTGGTTCAGTGGTAAAGAATCTGCCTGCAATGTAGGAGACGTGGATTCAATCCCTGGAAAGGGAATGGCCACCCACTCCAGTATTCTTTCTGGTATATTCCATGGATTGAGGAGCCTAGACGATTATAGTCCATGAAATCACAAAGAGGCGCAACCTGGTGGCTAACACAACAACATATTTTAGAAGCGTGTTTCTCTTCCCCAAATACTATAGTTGATATGTAGGTGCATATACGTATATTGCAAATTTGATTATTCACTAAGCCTGTTTCTAATGGTTTGAAATCTTGGGTCAAATATGTGATTTGACAATGTTACCATATGACAGCTTTTCATTAGTATAGACGGATTACACATAAATACAGTAATGCTTTCCTTTTACACTTGAAATCATATAAAAATCATATAAATACAGTTGGATCAGTTTAATCATATGATAGTCTTATTGAAGTCAAAGTCCAGAGAGGAATTTTGTAGAAAGAAAAGACAGTAATCTCAGGAACTCTCCACATCGTTCACTGGCTTCTGTGACATTTCTTCAGCGCGTGTTCTCCACAGCACCGCCGCTTCGTCACCCTTTCTGCTTCTATCCGTCTCTCTCACTCTCTTGCAGCTTCTCTGGTCTTTTTCTCCCCAAATTAACCTCATTCCTTAATTCACTAATGTTTCAGAAATAATTGTGGAACACACTATCTGTGCCAAGCGCTGGACAGAGAACCAGGGACCCCTCCGAGTCCTCATGGAGCTTTTATTCTGGTGAGAGTCAGATGCTGCTGCTGCTGCTGCTAAGTCGCTTCAGTCGTGTCCGACCCTGTGTGACCCCATAGACCACAGCCAACCAGGCTCCCCTGTCCACCTGGGATTCTCCAGGCAAGAACACTGGAGTGGGTTGCCATTTCCTTCTCCGAGAGTCAGATAATATACATCAAAGTAAGCGACCTAGTAAATATAACGCAAGATAAAGGACGGGAGGATCTAGCGAGCCAAATGACTTCTGGAGCTCAAACACAATGGCCAAGAAAGGTCTGGGCACATTTGGAGTCCTAATAATGATCCTTTGTATCCTTTGCGGAGAACTGATCTCTCTGGCCCTAAAAGTGCTTTGAACTGTGGTGTTGGAGAAAACTCTTGAGGGTCCCTTGGATAGCAAGCAGATCAAACCAGTCAATCCTAAATTAAATCAACCCTGAATAGTCATTAGAAAGACTGAGGCTGAAGCTGAAGCTCCAATACTTTGGCCACCTGATGTGAAGAGCTGACTCACTGAAAAATACCCTGATACTCGGAAAGGTTGAGGGCAGGAGAAGGGAGTGACAGAGGATGAGATGGTTGGATGGCATCATCAACTCAATGGAAGTGAATTTGAGCAAACTCTGGGAGATGGTGAAGGACAGGGAGGCCAGGCATACTGCAGTCCATGGGGTCACAAAGAGTCGGATACATGACTGAGCAACTAAAAACAAAAATGTTTCCAGGGAGCTAGAGAGGTGAATTGCTGAGCAGCTTGCTCCCAAAGGCTATGAGATACAAGGAAGCTTCCACTTCTGGGCACTTCCTGTAGGGTCCTTTGATGGGCATGACAGCCCATCTGTTTCTGTACTCTCCACCTGTAGGGTGGAGGCGATGTTGACTTCTTTGATCAGTGTGGATGCTCTCATTTGTGGCCTGAAACAGCAATCTAACAAAGAAATAGCAAGCTGACAAAAAGGCCAACATTCAAAGGAAAATAGCTGCACAATCAGGATGTGTATTCAGAGAGAAAAACCTACTGAGAGATACAGATGACAATTTGATTCAAAAAACAAAGGTTTGTAAAAAGATCCAAGTAAAGCAAATGCCTAGAAAAGGGATATTGGTAATGAACAATGTGATTATCAACCTAAAAGTTTAGGAGGTGAGTTGAAAGAGAGGATATTTACTACTAAAATGTATGTCCTGGAAGATCAAGTGCAGAAAAAGAAAATCAAAGCATGGAGGAAAAAATGACAGAGAAATCTAAGCAAAGCTATGAGGGAAAATAAAAGAATCTCGGCAGATACAACAAGAGACTTAATATAAGATTAGAACTACCAGGAAAAGAAAAAAAAAAGACAGATGGTGGGGAGTCAGTAAAAAGATAAATAATAGGAACTTTCTTCACTGAACTAAAAACCTAATGCCACCGATTAAATGGGCCAAGTTCCAGGTCAGATTGATGAGAAAAGAGATGACATTTAAAGACATCCTGTAAAATTCCTGAACTCTAAGGGAGAAAAAAAGAAGATTTAAAAGTGTTATAAGATTCAGTGTTAAAAAAGAAGAAAAAGGAAAAAGCCAGAATTCTCATCTGTAACAGTGGAAGCCAGAAGATAGTGAAAGAGCAGCTACCAACCACTGTGAGAAAAGTATTGCAGTGGTGCAGCTCAAGAATCAGACCAGACAAGATTCTGCATTTCATTTCAGGGTTAAAAAATAGTGTTTGACAAACTACAAGAGAAATTTCATCTAAGTACTCCATATGAAAAGAAAGTAACAATGTGTCATAACAAAAAAAAAAAATCAGAATAGAAAACTGAAGGTGGCAGAAAAAGAGAGAAGAGCCAGAGGAAACTAATCAATATATCTTTACATGTAGAGATAGATACACACACACAAATGTCAAGGTCAAGTGTGTAACATATGCATACTTAGTCAGGAATGTAGTGTATTTTTACTCTTATATTTAATACCATTTTGATTGAGACCTTAGCTAGAGACTGGTTAGTTTGCCTTCTTGAGCAGCTTATTAAGTCTAAAACCCAACAGCACCCCTTACCTGGGCTGCTATGCACCTGTGCTAATTTCCCCAGGGCTACGTACCTATGCTGGAGCCCAAGGAATTATTCTGATTAACCCATCTCCAGGAATGCTACAAAACCTAAGTATTAAATCCCTTCCCTCCAGCTTCGGTTTACTGTTAACCTGTCCCTGGTTCTGCAGCTTTTCGTGTGGCACTAGTGGTAAAGAACCCACCTGCCAGTGTAAGAGACAAAGGAGACACGGGTTCGATCCCTGGGTTTGGAAGATCCCTTGGAGGAGAAAATGGCAACCCAGTCCAGGATTCTTGCCTGGAGACTCCCATGGACAGAGGTGCCTGGCTGGCTATGGTCCATGGGGTCTCAAAGAGTTGGGCACGACTTAGCATGCACAGTAGCAGCAACCCTTGTTCCACCGCTAGTGGCTCTGAATGAAAGCTTTCCACGTTGGGAGCTGTAAGGAACAAAGGGTCCTACCTTTCTTCTATCTGAGTGCCACTTTGATGTGTCCCCCTCCCCCACCAAAAGCATCTTTAAGTCTTAAAGTGTGTAAGTACAAGGTCTTTCTGAGTAAGAAATCATGAAGGAAAAAGGATCTTCTTTATAGGAAATTTTAATAACACTCAAGAGTTAAAAATAGGAAGCTACTTAAAACTGTAGATTCAAAGATGGTGGGAAGGAATAGGAGATTTTTTAAAGTGAGGGTTGCTGGATTGAGGGGTTCTATTTAGGTCTATCAAATTTAAGCTACCTCTTGGCTATCCTATTAAAGATATCAAATAAACAGTTCAATGTATTGCTCTGGAGCTCACACACTATAAACTGAGAGTCGTCAATGAATGATTCTTACATGTGAAGGAGCTGTAAGACATAAGGAGATTACCTAAAGGTGCTGTGTAGAATGAGCCCTGGGTATGCTATCATTGAAATTTAGAGGAAGGGAGAGGAGAAGGATTTAATGAATGAGACCAATGGGAAGAGTCTAGGAAGGTGGGGAAAACCTGGACAGTATGCTGTCCCAGAAGCTGGGGAGGAAAGCATTTACACAATGAGAGAGGGGGCTCAACTCTATCAAAACTGCAGAAAGTTGAATATGATGAATACTAATTAAACTTTGAGTTCAGAAAGAGTTCTTTAGTGACCTTGGCAGTAGTTTCAGGATGGTGTGGACAAAATGCAATTGAAAAGTTTCTGAAACGAAAAGTAAAAATAAAGGTGAAGCCTACAGTAGTAGAGATAGTGCTTTCAAAGGATTTTGCTATAAAAAACAACAGCGAAATCAGGCAGCAGCTAGTTGGAAATGTGGGATATAGGAAGATGTTTTAAGATGGGAGACCATCTATCTAACTCTGATTTAAACAATCTTAGGTGGGGGAAATGTTGGGACTGATGGGGAGGAGAATAAGAGGAGGAGGTTGAGAAAGAAAAAGTGAGAGAGGATTTTTGTAGGAATAAAACCCTTAGTTAGGAAACAATGAATGGCATTCTTTTTATTTGCATACTCTCCAATAAATGGTTTACACAAATGTAAAGACCAGTGTAGAAAAACACAGAAATAGTTAATAGTTCACTGGAGGAAACACAGATGCTATGGGTGCAGGGACAGGTAGGTAATATTGGTAAAGGAAGAATAAGAACCTTCTTTTCTAATTGTCTCAATTTTTAAATGAAATAAGAAGCATATTCATTTGCTGTGTGTGAAGGGATACTGATGGTTTGGAAAGGAATTTGCTAACCAGGAGAAATGAATATTGAAGGATAGAGTTGAGCCCAACTGGAGATTTGGGATAACCACTTAAATGAGAAAGTCAATATGACTTTATGTTTTCTGTGGCCACAGGCACCTGTTGGGGTTCTGGCCCAGATTAGTTAGTCAGAACTGGGTGTGGCCAGCCCAGCCCAATGCAGAGAGGTATTTGGGTCCCTGCCCTGGAATACACAAGAAGTGAGAGTGTTCCCCAATTCTGCTCTCAGGAACTTTTGTCCTGGTATGGCTGTTCCTTTTCTCCAATTTCTCCAAATTCTCACAAGAGGAAAAAACTGTCAAAAATTTCCATGAGAGTTAGGAATCAATAGAAGACTGTGCCTGGCAAAGCCAGAATGCTTTTGAGCAGGGACAATGAGGAGAAAATCTGGAACAATCTATGTATCTTAATAATTGCTCAAACTGATTTGGCTTTTTTCTTCTCATTTAACTTCCATGGTTTCTAGTACATTTCACTAGTGTGGAAATGGAATTAAAAGACTGCAGTAGACCTTAGTAAGATAGGTATCATTAATTAATATAGCTAATTACCAGGTATAAGACTTTAACATTTCCTAGTGTATGACCTGGTACCATACACAGTGCCTGCCCCAACCTGTGGTTTTAGAACCTGGAAAGTAGAATGAAATTAGCTGCATTAACTGAGCAGAAGGAGTTGCTATCCAATCAGTGATTTGGCCATAAAGACATACATATACAGGCAAAAAGGGTTTTGTTATTGTTTGTGAGAATAAAATAAGGGCTGCAGGACCTACTGAGCAAACACAGTGATGCTCAATGTTAACTTTCTAAAGTACACATTTACCTCCCATTTCTTGTAAAGTACAGTTTACTATTTAATATTAAAGAGTCTACTGGTTAGTGTTTCTATTTTCTTGACCTTTAAAATGGAGAAGATTTGAATAATTATCATTATAGGATGGGTGATGTTGTTCAGTTGCTAAGTCGACTCAGTGTGACCCCATGGGCTGTAGCATGCCAGGCTTCCCTATCCTTCGCTATCTTCTGAGTTTGCTCAGACTCATGTCTATTGAGTTGATGATGCCATCCAACCATCTCATTCTTTGTCAACCCGCTTCTCCTTTTGCCCTAAATCTGTCTAAGCATCAGGGTCTTTACCAATAAGTAGGATCTTCACATCAGGTGGCCACAGTATTGGAGCTTCAGCATCAGATCTTCCAGTGAATACTCAGGGTTGATTTCCTTTAGGATTGACTGGTTTGGTCTCCTTGCTGTCCATGGGACTCTCAAATGTCTTCTCCAACACCACAGTTTGAAAGCATCAATCCTTCAGTGCTCAGCCTTCCTTACAGTCCAGTTCTCACATCAACATATGACTACTGGAAAAGCCAAAGCTTTGGCTACATGGGTCTTCGCTGGCAAAGTGATATCTCTGCTTTTCAACACGTTATCTAGGTTTGTCATAGCTTTTCCTCCAAGAAAAAAGCATCTTGTAATTTCGTGGCTGCAGTCACTATATGATTTTGGAGCCCAAGAAAATAAAACCTGTCACCATTTCCACTTTTCCCCTTCTATTTACCATGAAGTTATAGGCACTGAGAGCTATTAAATATTTTAATGTAGTAACTCAAAAGGTGATACTGGAAGAGAATTTTAGTAGCAATGTACTCCAATAGTGTTTTTTTTAAACCCTGCAGCATGAAGTACCAAGAAGTAATGTACAGATTACTTTTATTTGGGTAAAAGATAAAGTGAGACATGAGAAATCAAAGAAGTAGCCAGGGCTATTAGCAACAATCAAGCCATGAATTTAAGAAACAAAGGCTCTACATGCAAACAACTAGCTCAACTGTTTCATTTGAATTAGTCTATCTCCGCTAGGATAGGAAATCTCTCCCAACAATCTTTATTAATATAGGAAACTAGACCATCAGCTGGGCAATATTTCAATCCACTTATTGCTTGGTATGATTTGGCCAAACTCAATTCCTGGCAAGTAAGTTTACATGTTCTTTCTTCAGCTTCTTGCTTTATCTAAAAAAAAAATGACTTTCCCAGAAAGATGAGGTAGCTTTTTTTTCAGCAGTGGGATATAAAGCCAGTTGTTTTCTTCAGTAATAATCTCCAAACACCTCAAAGTAGCAAATAAATAGTGCTTCATAGGGCCATGAGATTTGAACATTGAATGAATACTTGCCAGAGAGTGTGACTCAAAGCTAAATCATAACAAAATAGAAGACTTTTGTATAACAAGAGGAAAAGATATATTGGAATATCCTGATTTCAGTTAATTTAAATTGTTCTCGAGAGGAGAAAGGAAAATAAGAACCTGTCCAAATACATTTTTGTAGTAGTAAACACAGTATAACAAATGTTGTACCTTCAAGAAAACATCTTGTGCTGAACTTTTCACAGAAACAGAAATGAGCCCGTGTATTTGTGTTCAAACTCTTCTACAGGCTGGTGTATCCACAGCGAGCATCACACTGTTTTTTTGGTTTTCTTTTTCACACTGGGGTTTGATTGATGCTTCCGTTAAAGTGGCTTGGACTGTCATTTTGTGTTTCCATTCTTACACAGATGAACAATTGATTTTTTAAAAGTGAAAGCAAAGAAAAGCATTTACATACTATAGTATGTAAATGATATGATCATCATTAAAATTACATAATTCATAGTTGTGCTGGATACTCTTGCAAAGATCTCCCTATTTTAGTAAGCAGAGGGGAAGAAAGAATGGGACAAATAGAAATGACAGTGGAGAATTTTATAGTAGTTGCTATGTTTCATAAACATCCTAAGCAGTCTGTCTTTACAACATTTGACCCACCTGTGTTCTATGTTTGGAAATTTCTTTCTCTAGAAAGTTGTACGACTTTTTCCTCTGCCTTTCTTCAAGCCTTTACTAAAAGCCCATCTCTCTACTCAAATTGCTTCTGATCATCTATGTAAAATAGATGCCATTTCACTAATTCACCATTCCTTGAGTTAGTGTAGCCTTACTCCCATTGACAAAATTGTGTCTTCATTTGCTTTAGTTTATTGTTGAGTTCCCCTCGCCCCTCCTTGCCTCCACTATAAAGCAAATTTATGGGAGTAGGGAATCTTGTATACTTTATATTTTGCTGTTTTTTCTAGTTCGTGGGACAAAGCCTGGCCTGTATTTTTTGAATATTTCAATAAATTTCTCTAGGTTTCAGTAAATCAAAGTTCCTCACTTGGGGTATTTAGTAAACTTTCTGATTAGTTGTTTAAATGCTCTGTTGTTCAAAATTTGAATCCCACAGTTTATTCAACATTTACTCTTCTGTCACTATCACAGCATCTACTTAGAAATCAGAGGAAAAGGAGGAAAGTAAGCTTGTAATAAACTTAGAAGACAAACTGCAGTCCATCATAAGCTCTGTACCTTGGGAATGTCCATGTAATAAAGCATCTATTCATTCCTTCTGTAGCCAGCTGGTATTTATTATGGATGCCTATTGAGCATGCAAGCAGACGTCAAGCTGAGAAGACAGTAGGACTTAAGCCTCATTCCAGAGAAGAGGGCCAGATTTAAGACAGGAACTTGGGAGCCATCATCATTTTTATGTCATTTATTATTTTTTTTCCAAACAAATTTTTATTTTTTTTTGCATTTTTCTTTTTTTATTTTAATTAATTTTTATTTTTTAGTTTGTTTTGCTTTAAAATACTGTTTTGGTATTCGTTTTGCTATACATTGACATGAATCAGCCATGAGTGTACATGAACTCCCAATCCCGACCCCCACCTCCCCCCTCCCGCCCCACTGCCACTATCCCAAATCATCCCACCCTCTACCTCTCCCACAGAGTCCAAAAGGCTGTTCTATACATCTGTGTCTCTTTTGCTGTCTCGCGTACAGGGTTATCATTACCATCTTTCTAAATTCCATATATATGTGTAAGTATACTTATTGGTGTTTTTCTTTCTGGGTTACTTCACTCTGTATAATCAGCTCCAGCTTCATCCACCTCATTAGAACTGATTCAAATGTATTCTTTTTAATGGCTGAGTAATACTCCATTGTGTGTATGTACCACAGCTTTCTTATCCATTCATCTGCTGATGGACATCTAGGTTGCTTCCATTAAAACCAAGCTCTGGCATGAGATCACCAAAATGGCTAAATACTGCAATATTTAGACGGTGGGAGGTGAGAAAGAAATGGGGAAAAACCAGGTAGGGTGGTATCTGGAAGGCAACTGCAAATAGCATATTCACTCTCCATTCAGAGGGGGTGGTAGCTGAGTTCAGCAGCACTCTTAGGTTAAGAAATGATGGGACAGGGAACTGGTCATTTGATTTGGGAATGGAGGACATGTGTGATCTTTATATGAGCAGTTTAGCTGCAGTACTGTGAGCGAGAGTGCTGCAAGAAACAAGTGCACGTGTGTGTAGTCACTCGGTCATGCCCGACTCCGCAACTGGTAGACTGTAGTCTGTGAGGCTCCTCTGTCCCTGGCATTTTCCAGGCAAGAATACTGGAATGGGTTGCCATTTCATTTTCCAGGGATCTAAGAGACAGGGTTACAGACAATCCTTTTGAGTAGTTTTTATATAAAGGAAAGGAGAGACGAGAGTAAAGGCCAGAAGTAGAAGAGAAGGTTTTCGTGATCATTGTTGTGTTTAAGATTTAAAAAAAAAATAGTAGCATGCTATTTTCTACTGTGGTCTGCTATCCATGAGTCAACTGCAGAAAAGATTTGTCTTTTTTGAAATGAAATTATGGTATTTGTATGAGTGAAACATCAATATGTTCACTTCAAATGCCAGAATTCACAAGCATTTACAAATACTTCTTAACAGGAAGGCACACTAACATCTAAGTCAATGCTTTACTTTCTGCAAGGCATTATTGGTTTTCCAACACGTTGAAGGGAAAGGAGCTTAACAGTGATGAGAGAGCAATTTATTTGACCTCTGGTGGCTCAAAGGTTAAAGCATCTGCTTGCAGTGCAGGAGACCTGGGTTCAATCCCTGGGTTGGGAAGATCCCCTGGAGAAGGAAACGGCAACCCACTCCAGTATTCTTGCCTGGAGAATCCCATGGACAGCGGAGCCTGGTGGGCTACAGTCCACGGGGTCACAAAGAGTTGGACATGACTGAGCAATTCTCTCACTCATTCTTTATTAAAATAGGAAAAAAAAAAAGATTATCTTGAGCCAGATGACTCTAGAGCACTAAGCGATTTCTGGTTGAAATAATCCCCTCTAAAACTACAAACATCCTTTGGAGACATTGTGGATTTGATTCCGGAACACCACAATGAAGTGAATCATACAGATATTTTGGTTTCTCACTGCCTATGAAAGTTTTGTTTACAATATACTGTAATCCATTGTATGTAATAGCATTATGATTGAAAACGTACATCAATTCAGTTCTGTCACTCAGTCATGTCCAATTCTTTGTGACCCCATGGACTTCAGCACACTAGGCTTCCCTGTCCATCACCAACTCCTGGAGCTTGCTCAAACTCATGTCCATCAAGTTGGTGGTGCCATCCAACAATCTCTTCCTCTGTCATCCCCTTCTCCTTCTGCCATCAGCCTTTCTAAGCATCAGGGTCTTTTCCACTGAGTCAGCTCTTCTCATCAGGTGGCCAAAGTATTGGAGCTTCAGCTTCAGCGTCAATCCTTCCAAAGGATATTCAGGACTGATTCCTTTAGGATCAACTGGTTTGATCTCCTTGCAGTCAAAGGACTCTCAAGAGTCTTCTCCAACACCACAGTCAAAAATCATCAATTCTTCAGTGCTTAGCTTTCTTTATGGTCCAACTCTCACATCTGTACATGACTACTGGAAAAACTATAGCTTTGACTAGATGGACTTTTGTCAGCAAAGTAATGTCTCCGCTCTACAATATGCTGTCTAGGTTAGTCAAAGCTTTTCTTCCAAGGAGCAAGCATCTTTTAATTTCTTGGCTGCATGTACTACAGTTTGTCTTCTAAGTTTATTACAAACTTACTTTCTTCCTTTTCCTCTGATTTCACTGCACCATCTGCAGTGATTTGGGAGTCTGTTATTTCCCCATCTACTTGCCATGAAGTGATGGGACCGGATGCCATGATCTTAGTTTTCTGAATGTAGAGTTATAAGCCTACTTTTTTACTTTCTTCTTTCACTTTCATCAGAGGCTCTTTAGTTCTTTGCTTTCTACTATAAGGGTGGTGTCATCTCCATATCTGAGGTTATTGATATATCTCTTGGCAATCTTGATTCCAGCTTTTGCTTCATCAAATCTGGTATTTTGCATGATGTACATACATTAGTTTAAAAATACTTAATTACTAAAAAATGCTAACCACCATCTAAGCACTCAATGAGTCATAATTGTAACATCAAATATCACAGATCACCATAACAAGTATAATAATAATTAAAAATTTTGAAATATTGTAAGAAGCTCCAAAATATGACACTGAGACATGAAGTAAGCAAATGTTATCGGATAAGTGGTGCCAACAGGCTTACTCAATACAAGGTTGTAACAAGCCTTCAATTTGTAAAAAAATTAAAAAAGCAACAATATCTGTGAAATACAATAAAATGAGGTCTGCCTGAACGACATAACAGAAATGGACTGGTTCATGATACTTAGATTACAGGTAATGTTGATTTTTAAAATATTAGTTGAAGTCTCCAAATATCAAGATTGGTGGAATTTTCAGTACTAGCCAGTTTTCAAGGCTCCATCCTTACCCCCTTTTATTGTATCTGAGCCCTGGGACCTGTATCATCTTTTTAAACATCCTAAGAAACAGGATGAGTCTGCTAGCCAGTGTTGTGATCTGTGTTTGGGTCCATATGGTCCAGCCAATGCCAGTAGTAACAACCAGAGTTTCTTTCTTCTGGGCCAAGTTTGAGCATGGGAGGCTCCTGGCCACAGCTACAGAGCTGTGTCCAGGATTCACTAGCCACCAAGCAGATACCGTTTCCAGAATTTTCATCCCTCAGAGCAATTACGGGCATTTACAACTCTCTGTGACACTCAGAAAATTTCTATCCTTCTACCCAATATGGAGGCTCCACTGTTACCTTCTCAGTGTCTGCCCACCACCAAACCTCCTCTGTCATTGGCCATATCTGCTTAATCATGAAGATAAGTCTAAGGCCTCCAAGAACAAAAGGTTCTTTAGAGATTTTCTTCTGGGAAAATATATACCTCAAAATTTCTCTCTGCCCCTGGAAAGTAGAGACTTTGAGGACAAAGTGTCCTGGGAAAGGGTACAGCGGTGGAAATACGGCTCCTACTGATGAAACACCTGCTTCACTAGTGTTAAAACGTGTATCACAGGGTGAGCATGAGTCGGTAGTTAAAAACTATTGTACCATGAGAGAGGGGATTCCTGGTAGCTCAGGTGGCAAAGAATCTGCCTGAAGCGCAGGAGAGCTAGGCTCAACCCTTGGGTCAGGAAGATCTCCTGGAGAAGGAAATGGAACCCACTCCAGTATTCTTGCCTGGAGAACCCAATGGACAAAAGAGCCTGGTGGGCTACATGGGACTGCATGACACAACTTAGTGGCTAAACCACCATGTATATAATTATGACTGACTCATGGAGTTTGCTTAAACGCGAACTTGACACCAGGAGATAGTGAAGGACGGGGAAGCCTGGTATGCTGCAGTTCATGGATCGTGAAGAGATATGACTTAGCAACTGAACAACAGAAACAATGACTGATTCCTATTGATGTCAGGCAGATAATAACTGTAAAGCAATTATCCTCTGATACGAAAAAAAAAACAAACAACTGTTGTACTCTTTTTCTTTTTTTAAAAAATATAAATTTATTTATTTTAACTGGAGGTTAATTACTTTACAATATTGTATTGGTTTTGCCATACATCATCATGAATCCGCCACAGGTATACACGTGTTCCCCATCCTGAACCCTCCTCCCTCCTCCCTCCCCATACCATCCCTCTGGGTCGTCTCAGTGCATCAGCCCCAAGCATCCAGTATTATGCATCGAACCTGGACTGGTGATTCATTTCATGTATGATATTATACATGTTTCAATGCCATTCTCCCAAATCATCCCACCCTCTCCCACAGAGTCCAAAAGACTGTTCTATACATCTGTGTCTCTTTTGCTGTCTCGCATACAGGGTTATCATTACCATCTTTTCTAAATTCCATATATATGTGTTAGTATATTGTACTGGTGTTTTCTTTCTGGCTTCACTCTGTATAATAGGCTCCAGTTTCATCCACCTCATTAGAACTGATTCAAGTGTATTCTTTTTAATGGCTGAGTAATATTCCATTGTGTATATGTACCACAGCTTTCTTATCCATTCATCTGCTGATTGGACATCTAGGTTGCTTCCATGTCCTGGATATTATAAACAGTGCTGTGATGAACATTGGGGTACACGTGTCTCTTTCAATTCTGGTTTCCTTGGTGTATATGCCCAGCAGTGGGATTGCTGGGTCATAAGGCAGTTCTATTCCCAGTTTTTTAAGGAATCTCCACACTGTTTTCCATAGTGGCTGTACTAGTTTGCATTCCCACCAACAGTGTATGAGGGTTCCCTTTTCTCCACACCCTCTCCAGCATTTATTGCTTGTAGACTTTTGGATTGCAGCCATTCTGACTGGCGTGAAATGGACAAATTCTTAGAAAAGTACAACTTCTCAAAACTGAACCAAGAAGAAATAGAAAATCTTAACAGACCCATCACAAGCATGGAAATTGAAACTATAATCAGAAATCTTCCAACAAACAAAAGCCCAGGTCCAGATGGCTTCACAGCTGAATTCTACCAAAAATTTAGAGAAGAGCTAACATGTATCCTACTCAAACTCTTCCAGAAAATTGCAGAGGAAGGTAAACTTCCAAACTCATTCTATGAGGCCACCATCACCCTAATACCAAAACCTGAAAAAGATGCCACAAAAAAAGAAAACTACAGGCCAATATTACTGATGAACATAGATGCAAAAATCCTTAACAAAATTCTAGCAATCAGAATCCAACAACACATTAAAAAGATCATACACCATGACCAAGTGGGCTTTATCCCAGGGATACAAGGATTCTTCAATATCCGCAAATCAATCAATGTAATACACCACATTAACAAATTAAAAAATAAAAGCCATATAATTATCTCAATATATGCAGAGAAAGCCTCTTTTTCTTTTTTCTGTCAACCATAATATTTTTTATTATTTACATGCTAAAGTTATATATTTAACTTTTTAATTATTCTTTTTAAATTAATTTTTATCAGAGCATAGTTGATTTGCAATGTTTTGTTAGTTTTCTTCTGTACAGCAAAGTGAATCAGCCATGTGTAAACATAGTCCGCTCTTTTTAAGATTCTTTTCCCACATAGGTCATTACAGAGTATTGAGTAGAATCCCCTGTGCTTTTCAGTAAATCCTTATTACTTATCTATTTTATATAAAGTAGTCTGCATCTGTCAATCCCAATCTTCCAAATAATTCCTCTCCATACTGCCCCTTGGTAACCAAAATTTTGTTTTCTACATCTGTGATTCTATTTCTGTTCTGTAAATAGGTTCACTTGTACCATTTTTTTTTCCAGATTCTACATATAGTTGATACCATATGATGTTTGTCTGTGTCTGACTTCATTCAGCATGACAATCTCTAGGTCCATCCATGTTGCTGCAACTGGTATTATCTTTTTCTGTTTTTCTTAAGTACCTGTTTCAAAACTCTAAAACTCGGAAGGTCTGTGGATAATGGAAGTTGTTCCTATTCACTGCTGGTTGAAGCTAAGTCCCACAATGCAGAGCCCTGGTCTTGGACCTGCTTTAAACATGAGGAGCCTGGTATTCAGGTGGTGTGGCACCACACGCACTGCAGTGGAATGCCTCCACCAGTTCAGCTCAGCTCTGCATCTATGGAAGACTCACTTCGGTCTTTGGCCTTTTATATCTATGCAATATAAAAGATAGTCATCATTTGCCATAACATAACTGGTAGTGAATCAGATGGATAAGAAAAATAAATGAATATCACTAAGAAAAAGGCAGAGTGTGGTAAATACCCCCAAGAGAGGCAAAATGTGCTTCTGCAGACGAAAGCATTCATGGCAGCCTTGGGAAAATGAGGAGAAGGGATATTTGACATCAGTGCTGAAGAAGTGAATTTCAAACTTTGTTACTGACTTCCTTTCTTTTCCTTTTTCAAATCAAAGTCCACCTTGGCATCTTTGCACTTTTTCTGCCTAATATTTTGCCTAAATATTCTTCCTCCCATTTCTCGTCCTTCACACAGCTCATCTATTTAAACCTCTTATGTATAGCACTAAGTTACCTTCTCAGGGAGGCCTCTCATCCCTGATCAAAAGCTGTCTGTCCTAATTATTTTAGATAGCATCAATTAGTTTATACCATGCATCACAGTGACCATAATGTGGATTTGCATAACTTATCTATCAGTATGTTTATTGATTAGGGTGTTTATTGGCTATCTAGCTTGTATACTGAAGGACAAACCCATTTCAAGCTTTGTTTCCTATTGCATCTGATACACTTAGCAAGTTCTCAGTAAATATCTGATGAATGAATGAACCCCAAAGGAGAGCTAAACCTATAGAATTTATGGGAAAGGGGACTTGAAAGAAACACAGAGAAATTTAATATTTGTAGGAACTGATGTATGCATGCCTTTGAAAGATTAATCTGATAGCTCTATATATGCAGTTTGGAAACTTGAGAAGAAGAAAGAATTAAACCTGTATTACATAGGAAGAAGCCTAGTGCAGCCTACTCTATACTATTTGAAACTTTTAAAGACTCTATTCAAAATAAAAAGTGAAAAATTGTAGTGTAGTATTCTTAAGTTATAATCATGATTGAAATTTCAAAAGTAATGAAATGGAAACATGGAAAATAATTAAGGAGAAAAGTGTCAAATATGCCAAAATTTAGTGTGTTTTGGTTTACACATTAGTATTAATGTGAGCTTGCTGTTTAGATATTTATTAGCATGCTCAAATTGAGTGCTTTTAACTTCAGTAGCCAACAATCTGCAAAAATATACAATGAGCCATTGCTCTATCATCCATCTATTAATCAGTAGCAGTTGCTTACAGATATGAGCTGCAGTTGATGGCTTGGCACCTCAGGTCACAGTCTCTGTGCTCACCTCAAATTTCATCCATGTTGTCACTTTGCACTGATAGCATTTGACCTCAAGATCTCTGTGTATCTTTCTACCTTCTTTGAAGCTGCAGGAGCCCACATTACACACAGTCCAGATTACAGAGTACTGTGTCCCCAGGAGAAGTCCGCTAAGACATGGGACTCAGGCTAGTGGTTTAATGCCCAAGCCTTCTGTCCTTCAGGAAGAAAATTCTGGGAAGCCTTCTGTATTCTTCCCAGGGTCTCAGTGGAATCAAACCCCCATTGTCCACAGCAGCAACCTATATAATTGGCTCTTCCTTACTTCTGCAGTTCAGTTCAGTCCAGTCACTCAGTTGTGTATGACTCTTTGCAACCCCATGAATCGCAGCACGCCAAGCCTCCCTGTCCATCACCAACTCCCGGAGTTCACTCAGACTCATGTCCATCAAGTTGGTGATGCCATCAAGCCATCTCATCCTCTGTCGTCCCCTTCTCCTCCTGCCCCCAAATCCCTCCCAGCATCAGAGTCTTTTCCAGTGAGTCAACCCTTCACATGAGGTGGCCAAAGTACTGGAGTTTCAGCTTTAGCATCATTCCTTCCAAAGCAATCCCAGGGTTGATCTCCTTCAGAATGGACTGGTTGGATCTCCTTGTAGTCCAAGGGACTCTCAAGAGTCTTCTCCAATACCACAGTTCAAAAGCATTAATTCTTCAGCGCTCAGCTTTCTTCACAGTCCAACTCTCACATCCATACATGACTACTGGAAAAACCATAGCCTTGACTAGATGGACCTTTGTTGGCAAAGCAATGTCTCTGCTTTTCAATATGCTATCTAGGTTTGTCGTAACTTTTCTTCCAAGGAGTAAGCATCTTTTAATTTCATGGCTGCAGTCACTATCTGCAGTGATTTTGGAGCCCAAAATAATATCTGACACTGTTTCCACTGTTTCCCCATCTATTTCTCATGAAGTGATGGGACCAGTTGCCATGATCTTAGTTTTCTGAATGTTGAGCTTTAAGCCAACTTTTTCACTCTCCTCTTTCACTTTCATCAAGAGATTTTTAGTTCCTCTTCACTTTCTGCCATAAGGGTGGTGTCATCTGCATATCTGAGGTTAGGAGCAGCGGCTGCAGTTTGCTTGAGCAGCCGTGAAGAATACCCTATGTCCAAGGTAAGAGAAACCCAAGCAAGATGGTAGGTGTTGCAAGAGGGCATCAGAGGGCAGAGACACTGAAACCATAATCACAGAAAACTAGTCAATCTAATCACACTAGGACCACAGACTTGTCCTTACTCCTTAACCCTTCATTTTCCTTATTCCTGCTTCTTAGGGTTCCCTGACCCCTAAATAAATTACCCTTCCCCAAATCCTTAAGCCTCCCTTCTGGCTCACATGGTGAAGTATCTGCCTGCAATGCAGGAGATGCAGATTGAGTCCCTGGGTCAGGAAAATCCCCTGGAGAATGGAATGGCTACCCACTCCAGTACTCTTGCACAGAGAATTCCACTGACAGAGGAGCCTGGCGGGAGGGATATAGCCCTTGGGGCTGCAAAGAGTCAGACATGACTGACAGGCTAAGACACATAAAATCCTTGTCTCAGCCTCTGCTCTGGGAGAGACTCACCCAAGGTTGGGACCAAAAATGATACTAGAAAGCAGAAGCCCTGGATGGAACACAGGAAGTAGGTGACTCACCCATCCAATGGCAGCAGAGATGGCAATGCTGATAAAAAGTGACCTTTGATAGCATCATAAATACTAGTTAATTCACTTCGAATGGATGGAGATGAAGTACAGGTGGAAGAGAAAGGGCTGGATTATTCAGTAGCTGTAGCACATGAACAAGATGAGATAGAAAGTGTAAGAATCAGGCATTGGCAAATCTTAGCTGTCTTGGAATCTTTTTAAAAAAAAAAAAAGCCTCCTATTAGTAAGCTATCAACACAAGCAGACTTCGAACTTATCCTATCCTTTACAGTTTGTACCTTTTACTCCCCTACCCCTATATTGCCCCTTCTTCTTTCCCTCTCCCCACTGGTAGCCACTAGCTTGTTCTCTATAGCTGTGAGTCTACATCTATTTTGTTATATTCACTAGTTTGTTGTATTTTTTAGATTCTACAGATAACTGATATCATGCAGTATTTGTCTTTCTTTGATTTATTTCACTTAGCATCCACCCTCCAAGTCCATCCATGTTGCTACAAAGGCTTTATTTCATTACTTTTTATGACTGAGTAGTAGTCCATTGTATTTATTTTCCACATTTTCTTTATACATTCATCTGTTGATGGACAGTTCGTTGCTACCTTGCATTTTTTAAACATTCAGTTGAGTTTAACTGTGCAGTTTAAAATATGGCTAATTCATGTCAATGTGTAACAAAACGAATACAGTATTGTAAAGCAAAACAAACTAAAAAATAAAAATTAATTAAAAAAAAAAGACTTTAAAAAAAAAATAAAATATATGATTGTCATACCATATTTAGCCATGTCAAAATAATTGCACATATAAAAACACCTGTTATCAGAAATAGTAAAGTTAAATTCTACAAGACAAATGTGTATGAAAGCATTAGAAAATCCAACTGAATATATGAAACACAAAAATCTTCAAATCAATTCTGCAAGTCTGCATTTCTGCCAAAGTAGATTTTAATGGAAAAAAATACATTGTTTTTTACTTATTTTATTCAAAAGCAGAACTACCAAATTCTGCATGTAAGAGGGTTTGCCAAAAGAGCAAATGGACTTTTATGGGGTTTCTTTTGTTTAAACTTCTAATCTAGTTCAACCAGATTAGAAGACATTTTTATTTAGTATAAAGAATCACATTCCCATAGACTGTAATAACCCTGAACCAAACTTTGATATAAGGAGAATTAATCTCCAATTGGTTTAGTCAACAATTACAAGTCAGAATTTAGACAGCTTTAAATTAGTTAAAAGATAACAAGCAGCTCAAAAGATTCATCTGAATAATTAACCTGCTCCATCTTCTAATTAAATCATGAATGCCATCACTAGCCCTCATAACCATTACAGAAAAAAAAATGCAGTAAATTGAAAGGAACTCAATAAACAAGTCATGAGGAAATTCATTTCAGTTCAGTCGCTCAGTCATGTCTGACTCTGCCACTGCATGGACTGCAGCACGCCAGGCTTTCCTGTCCATCACCAGCTCCTGGACCTTGCTCAACTCATGTCCATTGATTGAGTCAGTGGTGCCATCCAACCATCTCATTCTCTGTCATCCCCTTCTCCTCCTACATTCAATCTTTCCCAACATCAGGGCCTTTTCCAGTGAGTCAAACTCAACATTCAGCAAACTAAGATCATGGCCTCTGGTCCCATCACTTCAGGGCAAATAGATGGGGAAACAATAGGAACAGTGACATACTTCATTAACTTGGGCTCCAAAATCACTGCAGATGATGACTGCAGCCATGAAATTAGAAGACGCTGGCTCCTTGGAAGAAAAGTTATGACCAACCTAGACAGCATATTGAAAAGCAGAGACATTACCCTGCCAACTAAGATCTGTCTAGTCAAAGCTGTGGTTTTTCCAGTAGTTATGCATGAATGTGACTGTTGGACCATAAAGAAAGATGAATACTGAAGAATTGATGCTTTTTACTGTGGTGTTGGAGAAGACTCTTGAGAATCCTTTGACTGCAAGGAGACCCAACCAGTCCATCCTAAAGGAAATTGGTCCTAAATATTCATTGGAAGGACTGATGTTGAAGTTGTAACTCCAATACTTTGGCTACCTGATGCGAAGAAATGACTCACTGGAAAAGAGCCGGATCAAGACCCAGTTTCCCACACAGTCAGTCTCTCCCATCAGAAAGCATCCACCCTCTTATCCTTCTCCCTCAGAGGGCAGACAGAATGAAAACCACAATCACAGAAAACTATTCAAACTGATGACATGGACCACAGCCTTGTCTAACTCAATGAAACTATGAGCCACGCTGTATAGCGCCACCCAAGGTGGACGGGTCCTGGTGGAGAATTCTGACAAAATGTGGTTCACTGGAGAAGGGAATGGGAAACCACTTCAGCGTTCTTGCCTTCAGAACCACATGAACAGTATGAGGAAATTGCCATATCCTAATTCTTGGTCAGATGTCTCTGAAACTGGAGAGTAATGAAAAATATAAAACTTCATTGCTTTTGTATATGTAGAGTAAGCTATTTACATATTATCCTGTTCAGGACACCCAAAAGATGACTGTTTTGGGTAACTCAGATGGAGCTCAGCTTTATAGAATTTTAGGAACAAAAAAGCCTTACCAGTCTAATTCAAAGTCCTTTTGTTTACAGAAGATAAACTCACCAGTCAGGAAGTGATGGAGCTAAGACTTTCCTGAGTCTCAGCTTGAGGCTTCATAATGCCCAACACTCTGAGAGGTCGCAAATGTGATGTTTCCTAAAATAATTCCAAGGCCACAATACTGTAAGATATTAAAAAAAGTGTTTCACAAGGAAGAGAACTATGGACAAAGGATGGGAAGCATTGCATCAGAGTTAACCAGGGTATTCTGTGGCAACTTCACAGTCTTTTATTTGCTCATGTAGACTTAAGATGTTCACACTGGTTATCTATGCATTAGATTTGATTCTTATACAAATTTAATTGATTTGCATGGTTCTTGTTTTATCTTGATTTTTTTTATGTTTATCTAGTAGCAGTTTGGAGTTAGGTATTTATTTTTATCATAACACCCAGCACAATAACTGTATTCCATGGAGTAGCAGAATATGCCATTTGTGTGGCTTGGAGTTTGAGGTGCTCATATTACAGGAGAAAAAAAATTAAAGAGGCTTAAATCAAATGAAATTTTATTTTCCTCTCAGGGAAAAGGAGTCTGGAGCATACAGTCAAGACTGTGAAATTTCCAAAGTCCCCAGGACTCAAGATCCTTCCATCTTTCTGTTTCACCTCCTAGCCTGTGACTTCCATCCTCAGGGTCAATTTACAATCCAAGTTGGCCGCCAAATTTCTGCCATTTGGCCCTCAGTCCAGGAAATAGTTGAGTCAGCTTTGTTTTAACAGCATTCCCAGAAAGCCCGCACCTCACATTGGCTGAAACTGATTGGCCAGAAATATTAGAATATGAAGTGTTGTAAACGAGCATATTATATCCTCAAGTAAAATTTAGATTTTTTTTTTTACAAAAAAATTGTAGAGGAAAGAGAAAGGAGGAAGTGAAGAAGGAGGAGAAGGAAGAGGGTAAGAAGAGTAATAGTAGTAGTATTGGTACTACTTGTAGTAACAGAAGAAGAGAAAAAAGTGCTAGTAATTGTCTTCGGTGCATTTTATTTTATTTTGGAGTATATTTGATTTATAATGTGTTGATTTCAGGTGTATAGCAAAGTGACTCAGTTATACATACATCTATTCTTTTCCAGAGTATCTTCCCAAACAAGTTATTGTACAGAGTATTGAGTAGAGTTCCCTGTGCTATACTAGTAGGTTCCTGTTGAATGTATTTTAAAATATACTTTATTAGTCCACCAAGTACCTGAAGGTAAAGAAGCACTTTATTTACTGCCAAAGATGGTAAATAGGTTATCATTCCAGTCAAGGTTCAGACATCTGGTTAAACAGATCTCAGATTTTGACTGATGCCTCCCAAATGTTTAGCTGCAGGCATAACAGACCGTCTTCCTAATAAGTCCCAACCTTACTTTCTACACTTTGCATACATTTATAAACTGCATCCATTATCATAATGAATAAAACAAGTGAGTGACAGTTCAATTATGGGATGTGATAGGGCCAAAGAGGGGTAATTTGTAATCACATTGGAAAGTTCTTTTTTTTTTTTTTTTGGACTGTTTGTAACATCCTGAAACTAAAGTTCTTGCTGACTGCCAGCCACTTTTCTAACTTAAGCCAGATTTCACTCAATAAATAGTAGAGAAGATGACAATATCAGCGGAGAATTAAACTTGGGGTATTGCAAAGGTTTTCTGTCAGTTCTCATAAGCATCTGAAAAAGGAAGCAAAATTTAACCAGTCTCGTTTTCTTGAAGAGGATACATGCATTGTTCCCAAGTACTTTAAATGTCTCTTTGGATTAAGTGCTCAAATATATGTGTGTGTGTGTGTGTGTGTGTGTGTGTTATATTAGTATGTATTTTCCTTGATAAGATCAGAGCAGTTGACCTAATTCAGGACAGAAACAAAAGCAACTAAAACCAGAATATATTTAGAAGAAGGTGATTGATTAATGTCAGCACAAATGTGATTCCATGTTTATAATCAGACACTGTACTTACTCTGTCACTTTTGTTAAAAATACTTTTTTTTTTTTTTAATCTCAACTTAAGTGAACTGAGGGTAGGGGAGAGAAGGAACAAGAAAACAAGGGCATGAAACACTTACCAAGCTTACCACTACATGTCAGGTACCATATTACTATATGTATTTTCATATTTATCTGCTGTGATTAATTTATGAGCATGTTTGTAGTCCCATTTTCTAGATGAGAAAAATAAAATGTAGACAAAACAATAACTTTCTCAAGGGGCTTAATTATTAGAGAAGCAGGCTGTGTTGCCCAAATCAGTCTGGTCCCAAAGATTTGTCCCTTCATGCTCTGATGCGCCTGGCATATTTGGTTAGGCACTTATTTATTTTGAGGAAAAGCTCTAATAACAAACAAGGTAGGGACTCCTGGAAGAAAGAGGGAATGATATCTTCAGCAAGGATTTAGGAGCCAAATTTACTTCCTTTTGGAAAGTAAAAAGAAAACACAGAACTTGGTAGATTTAGAGCTCCGTGTTGAAAAATGACACCACTGGGCTCCTGGACAGGGCTCTGTAGATTCTGGGGGATTCCTGGAGTGTATTTTTTTAAAATAACATGGTTTTCATCCTGAGGAATAAGTGAGTAATTGACTGGAACAAAATAAGAAATTCTTAGTAGGTATGCCTTTGGGTTGTTGGTGGTGAAATTTTGTTGTCGTTCAGTCATCAAGCTGTGTCCAACTCTTTGTGACCTCATAGACTGCACCATGCCAGGCTCCTCTGTCCACCACTATTTCCGAGAGTTGCTCAAATTCATTGAGTCAATGATGCTATCTAACCATCTCATGCTCTGCCGCCCTCTCCTTTTGCCTTCAATCTTTCCCAGCAGCAGGGTCTTTCCCAAGGAGTCAGCTCTTCACATCAGGTGGTCAAAGTATTGGAGCTTTAGTTTCAGCATCAGTCCTTCCAATGAATATTCAGGACTGGTTTCCTTTAGGATTGACTCCTTTGGTTTCCTTGCAGTCCAGGGAGTCTCAACAGTCTCCAACACCACAGTTCAAAAACTTCAGTTCTTCAGCACTCAATCTTCTTTATGGTCCAACTCTCATATCTGTACATGACTATTGGCAAGACCATAGCTTTGACAGTATGGACTTTTGTTGGCAAAGTGATGTTTCTGCTTTTTCATATGCTGTCTAGGTTTGTCATATCTTTCCTTCCAAGGAGCAAGTGTCTTTAATTTTATGGCTGTAGTCACCACCAGTAGTGATTTTAGAGCCCAAGGGGAAAATAAAAACCTGTCACTGCTTCCACTTTTTCCCCTTCTATTTGCCATGAAGTGATGGGGCAAGATGCTATGATCGCAATTTTTTGAATGTTAAGTTTTAAGCCAGGTTTTCACTCTCCTCTTTCATCCTCATCAAGAGGCTCTTTAGTTGAAATTTAGACAGTGGCAGAAGGCTGAAAGAGCTGTACTAGTAGCAGCAGGAACAGTAACAGTAACAGAGCTGTGGAGAAGAGCAACGAATGAGCCTTGTTGTCAGAAGGTGAACTTGCTGGGGAGCACTCTGACTTGGGCAGAAGCATGGAGCAGAGCTTCTCTGGGCGTCACTGAAATCTTCGGTCCTTGGGTGAAATGTATGTATTTCAGAGGCAAGCTGAGCAACCTGTCAATAGTAGCAAACCTTGGGGTGTGGAAGAGAATACAGTTTGTGAATCACTCCAGGAATCTCCCCATTCAGTTGAAGTATTTGAATGGGTTTTGAATTCTAGCAAACCTGTAAGAAATACGGCCTCATTAGTGGACACACACACACACACACACACACACCCCACTCTCTGCCATCTAAAAGGACTTTGCTTTCTAACTCCCTATTTCCTGTGGGATCGGGGTCGGGGGGCAGAATAAATGAAAAAGTGACCCAATCTCTGTTGGAGAAAAGAACATCACCCATCTCCATTTTATCCTTGCTGCCTAGTCAGGCTGGATGTGAGGAGGCAGGAATAAAGAGAACGTAGGCCCCAAATGGTCATTTTCTTTGGAATATCTGCTTATCTTTATGCCTTTTAAATTCTAATTCTCCAAGAAGCCACTGTATACTGAATACACCCAAGTGGTTATTTTGATATTCCTTTTCTGAGCAATTTGAATTGATTTGATTCCTCATCGTATCTTTGAGGATTCCCTGTATTTCCCCATCTGTCTAGTTTCATTCTTTAGAGAGAACCCATAAATAACTGAAATTGTTATGGAAATTTTTAAGAGTAATTGTTTCTATGACCCTGTATATTCAAATCATCTCTGTCTATAGTAGAAGATTAGGGAGCAACACTGCTTTCTCTATTTGGCTCAAAATTTCATAAAAGTGAATAACTCTAAATAAAAGGACGTAGAAAAGAATATAATCAATAAGCACATTTACTGAGTGCCTTTTTCCTTCAACGTATTGGGCTCAGTGAATACTGTGTATGGAAGGATAATACATAATGCAACCAGGAACAACTGAATCTTGCAGCTGAATATTTTTAATCTATAGGAACAAATACTCTTTTATTTCCAGAGTAAGAAAGCTAAATTTAATATTTAAGCAGTTTTCTTCAAGACAGAATAATTGCTCTTACTATTAGCAAGAGGAATATTTACTCCCAGGAAATCATAAAGCCTCAAACAAGATCTGGGGAGATGGATGGCACAGCCTATTTTATAATCCTATGAGCTCCCTTCTGGCACAGTAATTCTTCAGCCTTAACCACCTGCAGATCCATTGTTCAAAGCAAAAGGCAACACGAATTGTGTTTCCATTTCCTCATGACAGAGGAAAAGTTGGGTATCAGGTTTGGAAAATAGAAGTCTTATTGGTGGATCTCCAGCTTGGACTTAGCGGGGAGTGACTAGAGAGTAGTACACGTTCCATCAATCAACTAGCTTCTTTTAAAGTGTTGTAAAGTGGACACATAGTTCATTACTGCAGATACAGTGAAACTGAACCACAAATAAATCCTGGTAAACCAAAGACAAGCTTATTATAGAGCACAGAAACAGGCAGGGATTTCTGTATCACTCAAAGTGTGAATCATGCACAAAGGTCCTTACACTGAAATCTGTGGGTTAAAGAAAGGGATTTGCTAAGCATTCCCTAGTTTGCCCTTTGTTGCTGCCTTTTAGCTCCAGATCCTATATTCTCTGAAGTTTAGATTCACTGAGAACTCTTGGGGAAACCCTGAGGGAGATTTTGTATCCTCCTACACAATAAATGATGGCTTCCAGAATTTTCTTCCCAGGTGAGAACTTAGATTTCAAAGACTTGATCCTTATAGGTGGAGAATAACCATCTTAAAAACTTATTTGTCAGTTATTTACCAGTTAAAAAAAATACTATTTGGTCACTACCAAGTAGTTAGTGCAATGTATCTGGATCTGTAACAATTCTTAGCCTAGCCATTGCAGATTTTCCATACTTTCATCTTTGTAAAACTTTGAGCAGATAATCCCCTGAATGTGGTATAAGGTAACTAGTCCAACAGAGCATACACAGACTCTTAGGAAAATGAGATTCAAGAAACACTGCACAGAAAAGGCTGACATTTAAATTCTGAGTAGAGATTTACTGGGTGGTAGTTGGAATGCATGGATAGGAAAGGCAATATGGAAAGGGAAATCAACATTTGCAAGCAAATTGGAGTATGTTTGAGGAATGATGAGCAGTTCACTTTGGCTAAAATATGGTGGTCATAGACAGAAATAGGCAGAAAATGAAGCTGGAGATGCATATAAGAGCCCCAGGTTATGAGGGACCTTGACCACCATTAGCGGCAGCACAATGACAGTCTCCGTGGGGACAAAGTTATCATCATTTTCCCACTCTCCACATTTTGTTTCTCCCACCACTTTCTTTCTGTCCATTCAGGCACTTCATTTCCCTTATTCAATACAGTCAGATTTAGAATGGATAAGCAAAGATGCATAACATCTCTGCAGATAAAAATCTTATCCTTAAAAGTGCTAAGGGCATAAACAAAAACAGAAGGAATCAGGAAAGCTATCTGTGCTATGGATCATTGTTCATAAACAGACTGCATTTTATTACAGTATAGAAACATAGTCTTACAGATGAAGATAAATTCTTAACTTCATATACAAGGAACTGAAATTTTTGCTTCTATTTAGTATGTTGAAACCCAAAAGGAAAGTTACTCACCATCACTATGAAAAAAGTCACATAAAATATGAAGTCACAAGCTTTTATGACCTTATTAAAGAGATGAGGTCCCAAAACAATCCCACGATCCAAATTTCAAAAAGAGAAGAGCCTTTCCAAGCTTATGAACTGTGTCAGTCACCTTTGGTAGATCACGAGGAAAGGAACTAATCCCCATAAACAAGAAAGGAGAAATCAGAATTTTAGCAAATCACTAAAAGATGTGTGTATTAGTGTGTCAATTTGGAATAGCTGGAGGCCTCAGACACAAGTTCATACTCACCCTTGGCAACCACTGGTCTAGTCTCTGTTTCTTTTTTTTTTAATTAATTTTTATTTTTTAGTTTGTTTTGCTTTACAATACTGTTTCTATGAGTTTAGAATTTCAGATGCACATGTAAGTGAGATCGTATTGTATTCAACTTTTTCTGTCTGGCTTATTTTACCTAGCATAGTGCCTTTAAGATTCATCCACATTGTCACAAATGGCAGGATCTTACTCTTTTTTAATGACTGAATAAGAGTCCCGTGTGTGTGTGTGTGTGTGTGTGTGTGTACACATATCTTCTTTACTCATTCATCTAGCCATGGACCTTTAGTGTTGTTTCCATGTCTTGGAAATAATGCTACAAAGAACATAGGAATGCAACTATCTCTTCATGGTAGTTATTTCATTTCTTTCCAATATATACTCAAAAGTAGAACTGCTGAATCATACGGTAGTCCTATTTTTAATTTTTTGAGGAATTTCCATTCTGTTTTCCATAGTGACTGCACCAACTTATATTTCCACCAGTGGTGCACAGGTTTCCCTTTTCTCCACAGTCTCATCACCACTTGCTATCTCTTGTCTTTTTTTATAATAACCATTCTAACAGGTTTGAGATGATATCCCTGTGCTTTTCATTTCCCTGATATTAATGATGTTTGCACAGTTTCATGTACTTTTTGTCCATTTACGTACTGTCTTTGGCAAAACTTCTATTCGGGTCCTTTGAACATTTTTAAATTGGATGATTTGTTATTATCACTATTGAGTTGTATAAGTTCCAAAATATATTTTGAATGTTAGCCCTTTACTAGATACGTGGTTTGCAAATATTTTCTCCCATTTTGTAAGTTGCCTTTTCATTTTATTAAATGTAACTTTTGCTGCGCAGAGGTTCTTAGTTTGACAAAGTCTCGTTTGTTTAGTTTTGCTTTTGTTACCTATGTTTTGGATTCCATATCCATAAAATCATTGCTAAGACCAAAGTCAAAGAGTTTTTGCCTGATATTTTCCTCGAGGAGTTTTACAGTTTAGGTTTTACATTTAAGCCTTCAATGCATTTCAAGTTACTTTTTTGAATGATGAAATATAGGGGTCCAGTTTCATTGTCTTACATATGAATATCCAGTTTTTCCTGCATCATTTATTGAAGAGATTATTTTTTTCTCCATTGAATGTGCTTAGCTCCTCTGTCAAATATTAATTGACTGTATGTCAGTCAGTTCAGTTCAGTCGCTCAGTCGTGTCTGACTCTTTGCGACCCCATGAATCGCAGCACGCCAGGCCTCCCTGTCCATCACCAACTCCCGGAGTTCACTCAGACTCACTTCCATCGAGTCCGTGATGCCATCCAGCACATAGGTTTATTTTTTGGCACTTGATTCTTTGGTTCCACTGGTTTATGTGACTGTTTTTATGCCATTCAATTCAGTTCAGTTCAGTCACTGAGTTGTGTCCAACTCTTTGCAACCTCATGAACCACAGCACACCAGGCCTCCCTGTTCATCACCAACTGCCAGAGTCTACCCAAACCCATGTCCATTGAGTTGGTGATGCCATCCAACCATCTCATCCTCTATCGTCCCCTTCTCTTCCTGCCCTCAACCTTTCCCAGCATCAGGGTCTTTTCCAATGAGTCAGCTCTTTGCATCAGATGGCCAAAGTATTGGGTTTCAGCTTCATCATCAGTCCTTCCAATGAACTCCCAGGACTGATCTCCTTTAGGATGGATTGTTTGGATCTCCTTGCAGTCCAAGGGGCTCTCGAGTCTTCTCTAACACCACAGTTCAAAAGCATCAATTCTTTGGCACTCAGCTTTCTTCACAGTCCAACTGTCACATCTCTACATGACTACTGGAAAAACCATAGCCTTGACTAGAAGGACCTTTGTTGGCAAAGTAATGTCTCTGCTTTTTAGTATGCTGTCTAGGTTGGTCATAACTTTCCTTCCAAGGAGTAAGCGTCTTTTAATTTCATGGCTGAAATCACCATCTGCAGTGATTTTGGAGCCCAAAAGAATAAAGTCAGCCACTGTCTCCACTGTTTCTCCATCTATTTTCCATGAAGTGATGGGACTAGATGACATGATCTTAGTTTTCAGAATGTTGAGCTTTTTGCCATTGCCATACTATTTTGATTACTGTAACTCAGTAATATACTTTGAAATCAGGAAGTATGACCCCTTCAGCTTTGTTCTTCTTTCTTAAGATTGTTTTCACTAGTAGGGGTCTTTTGTGGTTCTATATAGATTTCAGATTTTTTTTTTTCTATTTTTGTAAAGAAATGCCATTGGAGTCTTGATAGGAATTGCATTGAACCTACAATGTCTTTGGGCTGCATGGATGTTTTAGTAATAATTATTATTTCAATTTATAAACACAGGATATCTTCCATTTATTTGTGTTTTTTTCAGCTTTTTTCATGAAAGTCCAAATGCTTTCACTGTACAGATCTTTTACCACTTTGGTTAAATAGATTCATAATGATTTTGTATTCAATGTTATTATAAATGGCATTATTTTCTTTACTTCTTTTGGATAATTTGTTATTAGTATATAAGAAGACAACTGACTTCTGTGTATTGACTTTCCATCCTGCAACTTTACTAAAGTCATGATTATTTCTAATAATTTCTTGGTGGAGTCTTTAGGATTTTCTGTATATAAGATCATGTCATTTGCAAACAAAGACATTTTCTCCTTCCTTTCCAAATCAGATGCCTTTTATATCTTTTACTTGCCTGATTGCTTTGACTATGACTTCCAATATATGTTTAATAGGAGTGATGAGAATGACACCCTTGTCTTGTTTCTGATGTTAGAGGAAAAAATTCTCATCCTTCCACTGTTGAGTATGATGTTAGCCGTGGGTTTGTCATATAAGGCCTTTATTATCTTGAGGTATATTCCCAAGTAGCTTAGTGTTAAGGAATCTGCCTGCCAGTGCAGGAGGCCTGGGTTTGATCCCTGGGTTGGGAAGATCCCCTGGGGAAGGAAATGGTGACCTATTTCAGTATTCTTGCCTGGGAAATCCCATGGACAGAGGAGCCTGGCAAGATACAGTCCATGGGGTTGCAAAAGAGTCAAAAAAAGATTTAGTGCATAAACAAGTATTCCTTCTATACCCAATTTGTTGAGAGATTTTACATGAATGGATGTTGAATTTTGTTAAATGCTTGTTCTACATCTATTGAGATGATCATGTGATTTCAGCTTCCATTCTATTAATGTGATGTATCACATTTATTAACTTGCATATGTTATGATAAAATTTTTAAAGGAGTACTTAAATTGACTTAGAGATATACTGCAATTCCAGAAATAGATGTTTTTCTGGAACTCTCTTGCTTTTTCCATGATCCAGCAGATATTGGCAATTTGATCTCTGGTTCCTCTGCCTTTTCTAAAACCAGCTTGAACATCAGGGAGTTCACGGTTCACGTATTGCTGAAGCCTGGCTTGGAGAATTTTGAGCATTACTTTATTAGCATGTGAGATGAGTGCAATTGTGCGGTAGTTTGAGCCTTCTTTGGCACTGCCTTTCTTTGGGATTGGAATGAAAACTGACCTTTTCCAGCCCTGTGACCACTGCTGAGTTTTTCAAATTTGCTGGCATATTGAGTGCAGCACCTTCACAGTATCGTCTTTCAGGATTTGAAATAGCTCAACTGGACTTTCATCACCTCCACTAGCTTTGTTCATTAATATTTTCTAAAAAGAGACTCATGCGAGTGGTGTATCATAGAAATATTACATACAATTATACTGATAAAATGAATTGTTAAATAGTTCATGATATAGCTATACAACATAAAACCATACAGTTCCTAAGTATAATAGCTCATGACACAGAAGTTTATTTCTGCTATATTTAGTGGAAAATAATATGTTCAAAACAAATTGAATGTAATCTTTTTCCAAAGAGGATAGTTGTAGAAATACTTGTGCATTTGTAGAAATATTTCTGTTAAGTATATGTCTACATGTAACAGTTGTTGCCTCCAAGCAGAAATAACACAAATGGATTTTTTAGTTTTTTAAAGTATGTGTTAATAATAAAGTGAATTAAAATACTAATACTTTATAAGAAAGCATCTCAGCATTCATCTTTTACTTTAAATTTTATTTGATAGTTTTTCCAATTTTATTGAGAAATAATTGACATATATCATTGTACCCATTTAAGGTGTCCAGCATGACAGTTTGAGTTACATATACTGTGAAATGATTACCACACTAGGCTCAGCTAACATGGATCTTCTCATCCATTTGTTTTTTTATCTGATGAATTATATTTTCAGTACTTCATAAGGTTTTAGAAGATTCAGATCTCTTTACTTGAGCTGTGCTCACCATAATGCCTTTAAACAGTATTTTTGCAGTCTTGTTATTTCTCTTCCACCTTGGCTTTACTTTATATGTATTATTAGCTCTTATGATAAAATCCACATTTCCTCATCTATAAAAGGATAGTCACTATTCACATGGTTGTTGTGAAGATTGAATGACATGATATGTAAGCATAATCAAGAATGAAGATTATTATTTTTAATCTAATTCTTAGGTTTTCAATTAGAAAATAATATATTTGAATGCTTTCCAATAGAGCACATACTTAAACTTGTTCAAAAGTAAGAAAAATTTATAATTCTGATTTTATAGGCCCTTTGATGGTTTCAAAAATAAATGAAATAGCTCTAAATGTTTAAAGTCTTGGTATTTCAAATTCATGCTTTTAAACTATTTTTCCATAAACATTACCTTTGTAAAACTTTGTTTCTTATCATCAATCTTGAAATAGTCATAATATTGTTAAGCATTTTTGGACTCACTTCATCAAAAATGGAGTAAGTAATATTTAAGTTACAAGAGAAGAGCTATTTCCTTTGAAATATTTTGCAACCCATCATAATATTTTACCATGTAGAAACAATACCATAAACCAAAATTTACATTTACATGTTCAGTTTTCAAAACAACCTTTCAGAATCAAAATAAATGATTTATGTTCAAAGAAAATCTGCTTTGCAGGAATTATAAAAACAAATGCCAGAATACCTATTTTAAAAATACTTTATCATTTCATGGATGAATTCGAACATTTTGACTGTGCCTCTTATTTAGCATTGGAGAAGGCAATGGCACCCCACTCCAGTACTCTTGCCTGGAAAATCCCATGGATGGAGGAGCCTGGTAGGCTGCAGTCCATGCTAAGGGATGGACACAACTGAGTGACTTCCCTTTCACTTTTCACTTTCATGCATTGGAGAAGGAAATGGCAACCCACTCCAGTGTTCTTGCCTGGAGAATCCCAGGGATGGAGGAGCCTGGTGGGCTGCTGTCTATGGGGTTGCACAGAGTCGGACACAACTGAAGTGACTTAGCATGCTTACTTAGCGTGGAAGACTTTCTCTTCTCTGAAAGATAAAGTACTGGCATCGAAGGAAATACCTACTGAGTGTACGTTAACAATGCTCTTCTCAGAATCAGTGCGGTTTGCACACAAAACACTCAAAAAGGAGGATTATAAACTGGTCAATATTACTACTCCACAAAAATCCCAGGAAGAGGTCTTTAATACAAAATTCAGTCAAATAAATCCTCATCAGCTATGAGTTTTCAATAAGGTCTATTTCAGTCAGCTCTACTCATTATTTTGAAAGCAAACTTTTATTATAAAATAACTAATCTAGAGCCAGACATCTTGGAATGTGAAGTCAAGTGGGCCTTAGAAAGCATCACTACGAACAAAGCTAGTGGAGGTGATGGAATTCCCGTTGAGCTGTTTCAAATCCTGAAAGATGATGCTGTGAAAGTGCTGCACTCAATTTGCCAGCAAATCTGGAAAACTCAGCAGTGGCCACAGGACTGGAAAAGGTCAGTTTTCATCCCAATTCCAAAGAAAGGCAATGCCAAAGAATGCTCCAACTACCGCACAATTGCACTCATCTCACATGCTAGTAAAGTAATGCTCAAAATTCTCCAAGCCAGACTTCAGCAATATGTGAACCGTGAACTCCCTGATGTTCAAGCTGGTTTTAGAAAAGGCAGAGGAACCAGAGATCAAATTGCCAACATC
>SJXQ01000086.1:141577-201680 GCA_006408695.1 Aepyceros melampus | reverse complement strand
GTCTCCAAGGCAAACCATTCAATATCACAATTATCCAAATCTATGCCCCAACCAGTAATGCTGAAGAAGCTGAAGTTGAATGGTTTTATGAAGACCTACAAGACCTTTTAGAAATAACACCCCCAAAAGATGTCCTTTTCATTATAGGGGACTGGAATGCAAAAGTAGGAAGTCAAGAAACACCTGGAGTAACAGGCAAATTTGGCCTTGGAATACAGAATGAAGCAGGGCAAAGACTAATAGAGTTTTCAAGAGAAGACTCTACACATGGACATCACCAGATGGTCAACACCAAAATCAGATTGATTATATTCTTTGCAGCCAAAGATGGAGAAGCTCTATACAGTCAACAAAGACAAGACTGGGAGCTGACTGTGGCTCAGATCATGAACTCCTTATTGCCAAATTCAGCAATATTAGGGGCTGCCAATAAGAGATCATCCATATAATGATACAGAATATAATTGGGGTGATCTCGACTGCAAAGAACAGCTACAAATTCTTGGCACAGGGCGGCACTATTTATCATCCCCTGTGGTAAAACTGTCCATTGATAACGCTTAACAGGTTGGGCGTGGTTAAGAACAGGTAATGTGAAAGCAAACTTATCTCTATCTTGTAATTGTAAAGGAATAGTAAAAAAACAATCTTTAAGATCCAGTACCATTAACGACTAATTTTGAGGAATAAGAGCTGGAGATGGAAGGCCAAACTGTAAGGCTCCCATAGGTTCAATACATTTATTAACTTCTCTTAAATCAGTAAACATTCTCCATTTTCCAGATTTCTTTTTTATCACAAACACAGGAGAATTCCAGGGGGAAGTAGAGGGCTCTATATGGCCAAGCTGAAGTTGTTCTAATACTAATTGTTCTAAAGCCTCGAGCTTTATTTGTGGTAATGGCCACTGCTCAACCCATTTTGGAGTATTGATTATCCATTTTAATGGGAGTGTTCGAGGAATCTGAGCAGTGGCTACTAGTTTTCCGAAGAAATGGTTACAGAAACCCCCATAGGAGAGAGAAGATCTCTTCCCCATATATTAATAGGTATATTTACAGTGTAAAAAGTGAAAAAAACTGTTTTTCCATTATGAAACTGGCAGTGTAAGGGATGAGTACTTTTCCAAACATCTGCAATAGAGCCCAATCCTGTTAGCATTAGAGGGCTCTTTTCTTTGTTCCACCAGTCCTTTCAGTAGCAAGAGCAGAAAAGGGATGATAAGGTATGAGAAGTATTTGTGCAATATGTTCCCCAGCCAATAATGAAATCCTAATAGAAATTGAAGCCATGATTAAAATTTCTCCAACAAAATCAGAGTCTATTACTCCAGGGATTATGGTCAGACCTCTCAGAGCTGAGCTGCTGCAACCCAGGATTAAGCCGAAAGTGCCTTTAGGCAATGGGCCGAATACGTTTGTCTTTAATTTATAAACACCACCTTCTGGAGACAAAAGAACGCTTTCAGCGAGCAGCAAGTCAGCAGCAGCACTTCCTGGAGTCGCAGACCATGAATCTGAAACCATCATTGGAGGCGCTTTCAGGGAAGCACAGAGTCGTATGGATTGTTGGGAAGGAGCAGCGTCGGGGCGTGCGGGGTAGCAGGAGGGCAAGGAGGAGGAGTCCTTGGTATTATTCCCGGGCCCCAAGGACTCAGGCCCACAGGGTAGTTTCCCAGTATCGGGTTGCCCATCTTATCTGTGTGAGAGTGGCATTCATTAGTCCAATGAAACCCTTTCCCGCATTGGCAGCAAAGTCCAGAAGGAGTTTTATTCCTCTCCGTATAGGATTTGTCCTTGGAAATTGCGCCTTGATCAGCTTTTAATTTCCGACATTCTTTTTTCATATGGCCAGGTTTTCCACAATGGAAGCAATCACCTCCCTTTCGTGGTTTCATAGCTTTTGCCAGGGCGGTAGCAAAAACGTTAGCCTGATGCTCTGTCCCTCCTACTCCAGAGCAGGCTCTGATATATTCAGCCACAGATGCACCCTGTCCTTTTAATGGCCCAAGTATGCGTTTGCATTCAGAATTCACATTTTCAAATGCCATAGTTTGTAATAATATTTCAGCGATCTCGTCCTTGCCCACAGCTCGTTCCATAGGTTTTCCACAATGGAAGCAATTGCCTCCCTTTCGTGGTTTCATAGCTTTTGCCAGGGCGGTAGCAAAAACGTTAGCCTGATGCTCTGTCCCTCCTACTCCAGAGCAGGCTCTGATATATTCAGCCACAGATGCACCCTGTCCTTTTAATGGCCTAAGTATGCGTTTGCATTCAGAATTCGCATTTTCAAATGCCATAGTTTGTAATAATATTTCAGTGATCTCATCCCTGCCCACAGCTCATTCCACGGCGGTCCTCAGCCTTGCTAAAAAATCAGTGTAAGGCTCATTGGGGCCCTGTATTGTTTTAATAAAAGAGGGCTAGGTGTGGCCAGTAGGCACCACGTGGCGCCAGGCTTGTAAAAAAACCAAACAAACAAACAAACAAAAAAAACAACCTGGCGGACTTGCTGTAAATCTTAGTCAGTGTATTGGGCTTGTTCTCTTAAAGCTCGATATTGGCCCTCTCCCATAAACTTATCCTCTAAAGGGCCAGGAAGATTCTGTCCTTCATTAATCCGAGCCTGTTTCCTGGCTTCCTCCTCCCACCAGCAACGAAGCCGTAACCATTGAGATCCCTCCAGGACGGCCTGAACAATCGATTCCCAATCCAACGGTATAATCAGTTTACTTTTCCCCAATGAATCCAACATGCCCAAAACAAAAGGAGACTGAGGACCATATTGTGCAACCGCTGCCTTGAGATCTTTAAGGAATTTATATTCTATAGAAGCATATTGGACATTTAACACGTTGCCCTTCTGTTGTCTCTGAATTGGAAACAGTTGTGGAGGATCGATAGAACCACCAGGGGGAATAAGTAAATTATCATCATAAAACATAGATAAAGGGAAGGAGAACCGATGATGTTCTCGGCCTACATCAGGCCGATAGATCGCAGCGGGGAAAAGAGAAGGATAAGGAGGACAGAGGGTGTAAACTTTTTCTCGCCTTTATGAGGTTTCCACCATTCCTGAAATAAATGTTTTTTGTTTTTTTTCCTCCCTCCGATGAATCCGAAGAAGCCTCCGAATCTGATTCGGAACTCTCAGCTGCCTCGGCATTCACAGGAGGAGGCTCATTAGTGTCTTTACGATGAAGAATTTCCCATAATTGCCTTTGCTATTCCTGCAAAGAATTCCCCTGGAGTTTCTTGAGTATCCCCTTGCTATGTCCACAAGGGTGAGGAATTCCCCCATGAGTTTCTTGAGTATCCCCTTGCTATGTCCACAAGGGTGAGGAATTCCCCCATGAGTTTCTTGAGTGTCCCCTTGCCATGTCCACAAGGGTGAGGAATTCCCCATGAGTTTCTTGAGTATCCCCTTGCTATGTCCACAAGGGTGAGGAATTCCCCATGATTTCCCAAAAGTCCCCCTGCTATGGATCTAAAATCCCCCCCAGGGTTGCTTACCCTTTCGGTTTCACTCGTGCTCCCACGTTGGGCACCAGATGCTATGAGTGAAATGACATAGAGACAGACAAACAGGACAGACACGCACACACAACTCCAGACGGAGGAAAAAGGGCCTGCCCGGCGGTCCGCGGTTTATTTATATAGCTCTCCGTTTCGGCATTCCAATCTACATGACTAAGCCCTTTTATTACGGCGCATGTGCAGAGACGTGATCCAATAGCAGAGCAGAAGGGAATGAAGCTTTTGTTTATTCTTAGAGTCTGTTCAGGGCCTCCTTTCCTCCAGATCAGGAGGGAGGTTCCCTCGCTCTGCAAGGGACCATTAATCTCAAGGCTGTGTCCAGACTCCATAGCAGAAGAAGCCCCGCATGCAGGAATCTTCCCTGCCCGAGTGGAGAGTTGCTCACGTTGGAACGTCTCCACTTCCCTATTGTGGTTACATTAGCTTCCTTCAGAGAAATAGATTTAAGGGACTACATCTGATAGATAGAGTGCCTGATAAACTATGGACTGATGTTCATTACATTGTACAGGAGCAGGGATCAAGAGCATCCCCATGGAAAAGAAATGCAGAAAAGCAAAATGGCTGTCTGGGGAGGCCTTACAAATAGCTGTGAAAGAAAATAAGTGAAAAGCAAAGGAGAAAAGGAAAGATATAAGCATCTGAATGTGGAATTCCAAAGAATAGCAAAGAGATAAGAAAGCTTTCTCAGCAATCAGTGCAAAGAAATAGAGGAAAACAACAGAATGGGAGAGACTAGAGATCGCTTCAAGAAAATTAGAGATACCAGAGGAACATTTCATGCAAAGATGGGCTTGATAAAGGACAGAAATGGTCTGGACCTAACAGAAGCAGAAGATATTGAGAAGAGGTGGCAAGAATACACAGAAGAACTGTACAAAAAAAGATTTTCACGACCAAGATAATCACGATGGTGTGATCACTCATCTAGAGCCAGAAATCCTAGAATGTGAAGTCAAGCAGGCCTTAGAAAACATCACTATGAACAAAGCTAGTGGAGGTGATGAAATTCCAGTTGAGCTCTTTCAAATCCTCGAATATGATGCTGTGAAAGTGCTGCACTCAATATGTCAGCAAAGTTGGAAAACTCAGCAGTGGCCACAGGACTGGAAAAGGTCAGTTTTCATTCCAATTCCAAAGAAAGGCAATGCCAAAGAATGCTACACTACCACACAATTGCACTCATCTCACATGCTAGTAAAAATAATGCTCAAAATTCTCCAAGCCAGGCTTCAGCAATACGTGAACTGTGAACTTCCAGATGTTCAAGCTGGTTTTGGAAAAGGCAGAGGAACCAGAGATCAAATTGCCAATATCCGCTGGATCATGGAGAAAGCAAGAGTTCCAGAAAAACATCTGTTTTATTGACTATGTCAAAGCCTTTGACTGTGTGGATCACAATCAACTGTGGAAAATTCTGAAGGAGATAGAAATAACAGACCACCTGACGTATTTATTGACAAACCTGTATGGAGGTCAGGAAGCAACAGTTAGAACTGGACATGGAACAACAGACTGGTTCCAAATAGGAAAAGGAGTATGTCAAGGATGTATATTGTCACCCGCTTATTTAACTTCTATGCAGAATACATCATGAGAAATGCTGGGCTGGAAGAAGCACAAGCTGGAATCAAGATTGCTAGGAGAAATATCAGTAACCTCAGATATGCAGATGACACAACCCTTATGGCAGAAAGTGAAGAGGAACTAAAAAGCCTCTTGATGAAAGTGAAAGAGGAGAGTGAAAAAGTTGGCTTAAAGCTCAACATTCAAAAAACTAAGATCATGGCATCTGGTCCCATCACTTCATGGCAAATAGATGGGGAAACAGGAGAAAGTGTCAGACTTTATTTTTTGGGCTCCAAAATCACTGCAGATGTTGACTACAGCCGTGAAATTAAAAGACGTTTACTTCTTGGAAGGAAAGTTATGACCAACCTAGATAGTATATTCAAAAGCAGAGACATTACTTTGCCAACAAAGGCCTGTCTAATCAAGGCTATAGTTTTTCCAGTAGTCATGTATGAATGTTTGAGTTGGAGTATAAAGAAAGCTGAGCACCAAAGAATTTATGCTTTTGAACTGTGGTGTTGGAGAAGACTCTTGAGAGTCCCTTGGACTGCAAGAAGATCCAACCAGTCCATTCTACAGGAGATCAGTCCTGAGTGTTCTTTGGAAGGACTGATGCTAAAGCTGAAACTCCAATACTTTGGAAGAGTCCACCTCATGCAAAGAGTTGACTCATTGGAAAAGACTCTGATGCTGGGAGGTATTGAGGGCAAGAGGAAAAGGGGACGACAGAGGATGAGATGGCTGGGTGGCATCACCAACTCAATGGACATGAGCCTGAGTGAACTTGGGGAGTTGGTGATAGGGAGGCCTCGCATGCTGCAATTCATGACGTCACAAAGAGTTAGACACAACTGAGCGACTGAACTGAACTGAACTGAAACCAGCTCTCCAACAAATGCTAAAGGATCTTCTCTAGACAGGAAAGACAGAAAGGGTGTATAAACTCGAACCAGAAACAAAGTAAATGGCAACGGGATCATACTTATCAATAACTAGCTTAAATATATATGGGTTGAATGCCCCAACCAAAAGACAAAGACTGGCTGAATGGATACAAAAACAAGACCCCTATATATGTTGTCTACAAGAGACCCACCTCGAAACAAGAGACATATACAGACTGAAAGTGAATGGCTGGAAAAAAGATATTCCATGCAAATAGAGACCAAAAGAAAGTGTGAGTAGCAATACTCATATCAGATATAATAGACTTTAAAACAAAGGCTGTGAAAAGAGACAAAGAAGAACAAAGCTTAAATATATATGGGTTGAATGCCCCAACCAAAAGACAAAGACTGGCTGAATGGATACAAAAACAAGACCCCTATATATGTTGTCTACAAGAGACCCACCTCGAAACAAGAGACATATACAGACTGAAAGTGAATGGCTGGAAAAAAGATATTCCATGCAAATAGAGACCAAAAGAAAGTGTGAGTAGCAATACTCATATCAGATATAATAGACTTTAAAACAAAGGCTGTGAAAAGAGACAAAGAAGAACACTACATAATGATCAAAGGGTCAATCCAAGAAGAAGATATAACATTTATAAATATATATGAATCTGTAGATTGCTTTGGGTAGTATACTCATTTTCACTATATTGATTCTTCCGATCCACGAAAATGGTATATTTCTCTATTAGTGTCTGCTTTGATTTCTTTCATCAGTGTTTTATAATTTTCTATATATAGGTCTTTAGTTTCTTTGGGTAGGTATATTCCTAAGTATTTTATTCTTTTCATTGCAATGGTGAATGGAAATGATTCCTTGATTTCTTTTTCTACTTTCTCATTATTAGTGTATAGGAATGCAAGGGATTTCTGTGTGTTGATTTTATATCCTGCAACTTTACTATATTCATTGATTAGCTCTAGTAATTTTCTGGTGGAGTCTTTAGGGTTTTCTATGTAGAGGATCATGTCANGGGAGGGATGATTTGGGAGAATGGCAGTGCAACATGTATGATATCACAAGTGAAATGAATCACCGGTCTAGGTTCGATGCAGGATGCAGGATGCTTGGGACTGATGCATGGGGATAATCCAGAGAGATGGTGTGGAGCGGGAGGGGGGAGGTCAGAATTGGGAGTTCATGTACAATAATGGCTGATTCATGTCAATGTATAGCAAAACGAATACAGTATTGTAAAGCAAAACAAACTAAAAAATAAAAATTAATTTAAAAAATAAAATTTAAATACGAAAAAAAATAAAATAAATAAATACATATGCACCCAACATCGGAGCACCACAACATGTAAGACAAATGCTAACAAGTATGAAAGGGGAAATTAACAATAACAGAATAATAGTGGGAGACTTAAATTCCCCACTCACACCTATGGATAGATCAACTAAACAGAAAATTAAGAAGAAAACACAAACTTTACATGACATCATAGACCAGTTAGACCTAATTGATATCTATAGGACACTTCACCCCAAAACAATGAATTTCACCTTTTTCTCAAGTGCAGATGGAACCTTCTCCAGGATAGATCACATCCTGGGCCATAAATCTAGCCTTGGTAAATTAAAAAAAAAAAAAATGAAATCATTCCAAGCATCTTTTCTGACCACAAGATTAGATCTCAATTATAGGAGAAAAGCTATTAAAAACTCCAACATATGGAGGCTGAACAACACGCTGCTGAATAACCAACAAATCACAGAAGAAATCAAAATATGCATAGTGACAAATGAAAATGAAAACACAACAACGCAAAACCTGTAGAACACCGTTGAAGCAGTGCCAAGAGGAAGATTCATAGCAATACAGGCTTACCTCAAGACACAAGAAAAAAGTCAAATAAATAATGTAACTCTATACCTAAAGCAACTAGAAAAGGAAGAAATGAAGAACCTCAGGGTTAGTAGAAGGAAAGAAATCTTAAAAATTAGGGTAGAAATAAATGTAAAAAAAGAGAGAGAGAGAGAGAGAGCCAAAAGCCAAAAGCCAAAAGCTGGTATTTTGAGAGGATGGGAGAAATGAGAATGGAGAGATCACAAGAGACAGCACAGAAATACAAAGGATCATAAGAGACTACTATCAGCAATTATATGCCAATAAAATGGACAACTTGGAAGAAATGGACAAATTCTAAGAAAAGTATAACTTTCCAAAACTGAACCAGGAAGAAATAGAAAATCTTTTTTTTAAATTAATTTTTATTTTTAAGTTTGTTTTGCTTTACAATATTATATTCATTTTGCTATGCACCGACATGAATCTGCCACGAGTGTCACAAGCACGGAAATTGAAACCGTAATCAGAAATCTCCAGCAAACAAAAGCCCAGGTTCAGACGGCTTCACAGCTGAATTCTACCAAAAATTTAGAGAAAAGCTAACAGTATCCTACTCGAACTCTTCCAGAAAATTATAGAGGAAGGTAAACTTCCAAACTCATTCTATGAGATCATCATCACCCTAATACCAAAACCTGACAAAATGCCACAAAGAAGAAAACTGTAGGCCAATATCACTGATGAACATAGATGCAAAACTCCTTAACAAAATTCTAGCAATCAGAATCCATCAACATATTAAAAAGATCATACATCATGACCAAATGGGCTTTATCCCAGGGATTCAAGGATTCTTCAATATCTGCAAATCAATCAATGTAATACACCACATTAACAAATTGCAAAATAAAAGCCATATGATTATCTCAATAGATGCAGAGAAAGCCTTTGACAAAGTTCAACATCCATTTATGATAAAAACCCTCCAGAAAGCACAAATAAAAGGAACGTACCTCAACATAATAAAAGCTATATATGACAAACCCACAGCAAACATTCTCCTTAATGGTGAAAAAGTGAAAGCATTTCCCCTAAAGTCAGGAACAAGAGAAGGGTGCCACTCTCACTACTACTATTCAACATAGTTCTGGAAGCTTTGGCCACAGCAATCAGAGAAGAAAAAGAAATAAAAGGAATTCACATTGCAAAAGAAACAGTAAAACTCTCACTGTTTGCAGATGACATGATCCTCTACATGGAAAACCCTAAAGACTCCATTAAGAAATTACTAGAGCGAATCAATGAATATAGTAAAGTTGCAGGATATAAAATCAACACACAGAAATCCCTTGCATTCCTATACACTAACAACGAGAAAACAAAGAGCAATTAAGGAAATAATTCCATTCACCATTGCAACGAAAAGAATAAAATACTTAGGAATATATCTACTTAAGGAAAATAAAGACCTATATATATATATAACTATAAAACACTGGAGAAAGAAATCAAAGAGGACACTGCTGCTGCTGCTAAGTCGCTTCATTTGTGTCCACTCTGTGCGACCCCATAGATGGCAGCCCACCAGGCTCTCCATCCCTGGGATTCTCCAGGCAAGAACACTAATAGATGAGAAATATACCATATTCATGGATCAGAAGAATTAATATACTGAAAATGAGTATACTATGCAAAGCAATCTATAGATTCAATGCAATCTCTATCAAGCTCCCAATGGTATTTTTCATAGAGCTAGAACAAATAATTTCACAATTTGTATGAAATACAAAAAACCTCGAATAGCCAAAGCAATCTTAAGAAGAGTGGAACTGGAGGAATCAACCTGCCTGACTTCAGGCTTTACTACAAAGCTACAGTCATTAAGACAGTATTGTACTGACACAAAGACAGAAATATAGATGAATAGAGCAAAATAGAAAGCCCAGAGATAAATCCACGCCCCTTTGGATATCTTATCTTTGACAAAGGAAGCAAGAATATACAATGGAGGAAAGACAATCTCTTTAACAAGTGGTGCTGGGAAAACTGGTCAACCACTTGTAAAAGAATGAAACTAGATCACTTTCTAACACCACATACACAAATAAACTCAAAATGGATTAAAGATCTAAATGTAAGACCAGAAACTATAAAACTCCTAGAGGAGAACATAGACAAAACACTCTCTGACATACATCAGAGCAGGATCCTCTATGACCCACCTCCCAGAATATTGGAAATAAAAGCAAAAATAAAAAAATGGGACCTAATTAAACTTAAAAGCTTCTGCACAACAAAGGAAACTATAGGCAAGGTGAAAAGACAGACTTCAAAATGGGAGAAAATAATAGCAAATGAAGCAACTGACAAAGAATTAATCTCAAAAATATACAAACAACGTATGCAGCTCAATTCCAGAAAAATAAACGACCCAATCAAAAAATGGGCCAAAGAACTAAACAGACATTTTTCCAAATGTCTGTTAGCCATACAGATGGCTAACATACACATGAAAAGACGCTTCAACATCACTCATTATCAGAGAAATGCAAATCAAAACCAGAATGAGGTACCATTCACATCAGTTAGAATGACTGTGATCCAAAAGTCTACAAGCAATAAATGCTGGAGAGGGTGTGGAGAAAAGGGAACCCTCTTACACTGTTGGTGGGAATGCAAACTAGTACAGCCACTATGGAGAATGGTGTGGAGATTCCTTAAAAATCTGGAAACAAAACTGCCATACAACCCAGCAAACCCATTGCTGGGCATATACACCAAGGAAACCAGAATTGAAAGAGCCATGTTTACCCCAATGTTCATCACAGCACTGTTTATAATAGCCAGGACATGGAAGCAACCTAGATGTCCATCAGCAGACGAATGGATAAGAAAGCTGTGGTACCTATACACAATGAAGTATTACTGAGCCATAAAAATAATACATTTTAGTCAGTTCTAATGAAGTGGATGAAACTGGAGCCTATTATACAGAGTGAAGTGAGTCAGAAAGATAAACACCAATACATTATACTAACGCATATATATGGAATTTAGAAAGATGGTAACAATAATCCTGTATGCAAGACAGCAAAAGAGACACAGAGTTATAGAATAGTCTTTTTGATTCTGTGGGAGAGGGCCAGGCTGGAATGATCTGGGAGAATGGTATTGAAACATGTATATTATCATATGTGAAATGAATTGCCAATCCAGGATGCATGATACAGGGTACTCAGGGCTGGTGTGCTGGAATGACACAGAGGGATGGTGTGGTGAAGGAGGTGGGAGGGGGCTCCAGGTTGGGGAAGACATGTACACCCATGGCGAATTCATGTCAATGTATGGCAAAACCAATACAATATTTTAATGTTAAAAAATTAGAAAAAATAAAGAGGAATATTTATACAACAACATATACAAGAGTGTATATGGCAATGGAAAAAGAAACTACAGTTATACACAACAACATAGATCAATCTCAGAAACATGCTTATTGAGCAGAAGTAGGACACAAAAGAAAATATACTTTATGTTTATATTTATATAATCTTCAAACACAGGTCTCAGTATTCAATGATGTTAGAGATCATCTTTGGGGGCGGGGTATGGAGGATTTCTGGGGGGAGGGTCATGTTTTGTTTCTTGATCTGGATGCTGGTTATATGCCAGAGTTTATTGTGTAAATATTAATTGAGCTGTATCTTTTTGTGTGCTTTTCTGTGCATACCTTGTACCTCAATGAAAAGTTTAAATATTAAAAAAAAAAAAAATTCCGTCCCAAAGACCCATTTTCCAAGTAAGCCTACACTCACAGAATCCAGTTGGACATATATTTTGGGAGCCATAATTCAACTGAGCACTGGTACTATATGCCTTTTGACCAGTTAAATCCCTTAAGCTTGTGTGAGCTAAAGCATTTCTGTCTTAAATTATGTCACCTAGGTGTTGTTGCCAAAGTGAAGGATGGATCCTGTACTCACTAGTGGGCACTGGTACTAGCCTGTGCCAGTGAAGAGAAGCTGACTTTTAAATTTCCAGGGATTTTGCAAGCCTGTTGTTTCACATAACCATTATTAAAAATTAAATTATATAAACTTACAGTTAAATAAGTTATATTAAAACACAATTATTTGCACTCAAAACTCATCATTTCCTAGTTATCTTACTTCAGTTTATTATTATATACTCTTGAGGGTATTTAATTCTACTGTATCTGTATGGTGTGTTGCTGAGCATCTCTTTCTCAACTCCAGGTGCAGTCACATCGATAGCTTGAAAAGAACCATGGTGGGAATATTTACACCATGGGGCTTCCCAGGTGATGCTAGTGGTAAAGAACCCACCCGTCAATGCAGGAGACATAAGAGACGTGTTTGATCCCTGGGTTTGGAAGATCCCATGGAGGAGAACATCACAACCCACTCCAGTATTCTTGGAGAATCCCTCGGACTGAGGAGCCTGGTGGGCTATAGCCTATAGTGGGCTATAGGATTGCACAGAGTTGGACACTACTGAAGTGACTTAGCACCTATGGACATTGGCAAGTGCTACCCATCCGGGTCTACTTTCTCCCTGAAGGCAAGTTTTTAAACATTTCTCAGCATACTGCTGATCCTGTAACCATGACAGTGTATACCAGAAACTTCTGAGCAAGAAACCAGCAAAAGCATCCTATGACTATGTACATAGCACATACTCTGGATGTTTAAAATTAGTTATGATTTTGGTGAGTAATTCATTGTATGTATGCATGTTAAGTTGCTTCAATCATGTCTGATTCTGTGATCCTGTGATTGTAGCTTTCCAGGGTACTCTGTCCATGAGATTCTCCAGGCAAGAATACTGGAGTGGGCTGCTGTGCCCTCCTCCAGGGGATCTTCCCAACTCAGGGATTGAACTCGAGTCTCTTATGCCTCCTGCATTGGCAGGCAAGTTCTTGAACCACTAGCACCACCTGGGAAGACCAACAGTTCATTAAATATGCATAATTAAATGTGATCTACAATGGTTAACTTATGACTTTGTTGTTGTTCCGTCACCCAGTTGTTTTTGACTCTTTGTGACCCCTTGGACTGCAGCATGCCAGGCCTCCCTTTAATGCACTAGTCAAAAATAACATATCTCTTTGTGACCCCTTGAATTGCAGCATGCCAGGCCTCCCTTTAATGCACTAGTCAAAAATAACATATCTAGTCTACTTATCCTTACTTTTGTTTTTGAAAAGAATGCCATTAAACATCCTATGATAACATAAATATTTTCAAGGTGAAAAGTCAATAGTTTGTAAACACTGGCAAACTTTTTATTTGAGTCCATTCAGGGGTAATATGACAAAGATGTTCTGTGAGACTTGGAGTTGGCCAGGCTTTTAACTTGCTGTGATCTAATGAAATATTTTAGCTTGATCTACTTTATCTTTTTTCTTTGTTATGCTTTGGCACCTCAGGCATTAGCTGGAAGTGAATTAAATGGCCTCAGAAGCTGTAATTCTGCAGCCAGCAAGATATTAGAATAAAATTGATTATCTTGAGGTGTTTGGATATGGAAGCGGCCCTCCTACCTATTTATTTCCATTTTAACCTAAGAAGTATGTGGAAAGCTTGTTAATACCCTCAGAGATTTGATCCCTCTGCCTATGTGCTTCTGAACCAGGCATGGATATTTGAAATCCATAAAAGGGAACTGATAAATAAAAGCAAACATGACAGAGGAGAAAAATACTTCCAAAAATATTAGAAACTCTATCTTTAGGCAGTGTCAAATAAAAAACATGCAGACTCAAGTAAGGAGGCATTTTATTTGAAAAGATTGTAATTAGGAAAGGGGAAACTATTACATTAGGAGGAAAGGAACTATTGCAACAGAAGACTCCAACCATAATGTCTACAGAGGTTTCAAAGACCGGGAAGAAAAGGTTTTCTTTTAAAGGGAGAAGTAAACAAGGCTTGAAAGATCTGAGTGTGGGAAGTGGGGTAAGCAGGGGATTGACTGGTCAGCTGAGCAGAAAATATCTGATTTTTTGTGGTTGGCTGATTCTCAGGAGAGGCTGTTAAGTTTTTTTTTTTTTTTCCCCCATCTCTTCCTTAAGCTTCCAATGCTTGCTTAAGCTCAAAGTTGGGTCACACTTCAGGGTCCTGGTGTAAGGAGAGATACCTGATAAAAGTTTGGTCAAGACAGGTTACTGTCCAGATTGGTCAGTAGGACAAACAGTTTAACCAGTCTTTATTTATTTATTTAGTTTTGGCTGCTCTGGGTCTTTGTTGTTACACATGGGCTTTCTCTAGTTGCAGTTGAGTGGGGGCTACTCTCTACTTGTGGTCCGTGGGTTTCTCATTGTGGTGATTTCTCTTGTTACAGAACAAGGGCTCTAGAGCACAGTTTTAGAAGTTCTGGTGCATGGGCTTAGTTGCTCTGTGGCATGTGGGATCTTCTGGAACCAGGGATTGAACCTGTGTCCTCTGCATTGGCAGGTAATTCTTAATCATGGGACCACCAGGGAAGGAAGTCCTCAACCAATATTGTGTGTGACAAAGAATTGGAAATTTCGAGAGTTTGTGTCTGGCCTTGTCATGGACTAGCAGTGGGTTCATCCATAGGTTTCACATAAAAGTCATATGTGAAAAGATGATCCTTTGCAATAAGCTGTTTTCTGAAATACGAAAGAAGTATTGATGTTACCTTCGCCTGACTACAGGGCTCAGGTAAAATTCTACATTTTCAGCAGCTACTGCAGTTCACTCCGTATTTTATGTTAGACTTCAGCTATAATCCTGTGGTCTATTTGAGAAGCTGGATCAGATTTTTTGTTTTGTTTTGTTTTACATTACCCTTCTACTTTATAGACTGTGAGTAAAGCAAATTACTGTTAATAATTGGGATGGGCTTCATTCAATAAGCTGAAGGTCTTAGAGAAAAGACTGAGATTCTCCAAGGAGAAAGGAAGAAATTCTCCCTCTAGATTGACCGCCTTCAGATTCAAGACTGCAAAATCAACTCTTCCTTGGTTCTCCAGGCTGGACTTCCTGCAAGGGTTTGAATTGTCTGGCCCCTTACACTTATGTGAGCCAGTTTTTAAAATTAACGAATCTCTCTCTGTAGGTCTACTTCTGGGTTTTCCGTCTTGTTCCATTAATCTATGTGTCTAGCCCTCTGCCAACACCACATCTTCTTTATAACTGTAGCTGTGACATTCTAGCCTAAATAGAGTGATTCTTTCAAATTTATTCAAACTTTCCAAAATTCTTTTTTTTAAACCAACTTTAAGTGCTTTGCCTTTTATATAAATTTAAAAATAAGCTGGTCTATGTCTACCAAAAATCCTCATTATAAAAAATATTTATTTGATTCTATTATAAAAGCCACATATGTTTATCATTGAAAAATTAGAGACTATAGATAACTTTTAAGAAGAAATTCTGTAATGGGCTCTCCGTCAAAGTAACATGAGGCCTGGAGAACTGCCCTTTGTATTAGATTAGGTGATATGGGAGTTGGTGATGGACAGGGAGGCCTGGCGTGCTGCAGTTCATGGGGTCGTAAAGAGTCGGACACGACTGAACGACTGAACTGAACTGAATTGATGCTGAGAATTTAACCTAGCATTGTCTCATTAAATCCTCATTAGAATACTGGAAGAAAATATTATCTGTATTTGACTCTTGAGGAAACTGAGACTCACAAAGGTAAGCAAGGTGTCTAAAATTATCCATTTAACAAGCATTAGAGCCACAGTTTTAACTGAAGTCATAGAAAGCCCTTTATAACTGAGCTGCTGCCTCATCTCCTATCACTCTCTCCTACTTGATAAGCTCCCCATGCTGATCACTGTGACTTTGTATATGCGGTTCCCTCTGCCAGGAATGCTCATTTCCCTTTTGATTGCTGCAGAATTTATTTTTCAAAATGTAGTTCAAGTATTATCTCATCTAAGGAAGCTTTGCAAGCAGCCTCTACTCACTCCTTCACCCCTACCTTGCTTATTCAGTCTCTTCTAGCTCTTGGAGCTATCTTGTGTATAATTCTAATTGCACTCACTAGTGTTATAATTTATTTACTTATGTCTGTCTCTAATAGGCTTTGAACTCCAACAAAAGCAGGGACTGTTTTTATTGTCTTGTTCCAGCCAATAGCACGCTATCTGACCATTAGTGACTTTATAGATTTATCCATTAAAAAATGAAGGCTAATCATTGCCTGTAGGTGGGAGTCATAACTCTAATGTATACAGAGATCAGGAAGTTAAGAGACATGTGGTATTGTGCTGAAAATAAGACTTTAGAGAATAGTGAGGTTTATTGTGAATGGAGGAGTTTCACAGCTTTGCTTAGAGATATTCAGCTTAAATCTTTGAAAAAGCATCATGACAGGTAAACCCAAAATACTTGCAGGCAGGATAGGCATGTGGGTTGCTGTTTTCAACCCCATCCTTGACAGTTTATAATTTCATAAAGGAGAAAAACAATCTCATTAGGGGAAAGCATTCCTAAGAGAGATGTAAAAGGACTAGACTTAAAAAAAAAAAAAATTGGTCTGTAGATTTCCAGCACTGAGGAGCACTAGGGTGCAGAGCTGATTATCAGGTCGCAAGTCACAGTGTTTACATGGTTTTCCTAATCATAGCATTTGCATATACTTTATTTAGTTAGATATAATTGTATTATATTAATTTTTTTTTATTATATACTATATATATATAATTTATAGGTCTCCCAGGTGGCGCTACTGGTAAAGAACCTGCCTGCCAGTGCAGGAGACATAAGAGAGGCAGGTTCGATCCCTGGGTCAGCAAGATCCCCTGGAGGAGGGCATGGCAACCCACTCCAGTATTCTTGCCTGGAGAATCCCATGGACAGAGGAGCCTGGAGGGCTACAATCCATGGGGTTGCACAGAGTCAGACACGACTGAAGCCACTTAGCACATATATAATTTATATATAATGTATGTACTTTTAAGTTGTATTCATTAGATTATGAAAATGTATTTATATTCTTTATTCAAGGTGTGCTACATTATCGTTTTATAGATTTCTATATAAACTAGATACTAATCTTTTTTTGGTTATGTGAGTTTTTCCAACTGTCTTCTCCAAAATGAGTTTGATTTTTCACTCTGTTTATAGTGTCTTTTGTTGTAGCAACGTTTTAAAATTTTCATGTACTCAGATTTATCAATTTTCTTATGGTTTGAGTTTTGTTATCTTTTATTTAAGAACACCTCTATGCCATGGGAGAAGGCAATGGTAACCCACTCCAGTACTCTTGCCTGGAAAATCCATGGACGGAGGAGCCTGGTGGGCTGCAGTCCATGGGGTCGAAGAGTCAGACATGACTGAGCAACTTCATTTTCACTTTTCACTTTCATGCATTGGAGAAGGAAATGGCAACCCACTCCAGTGTTCTTGCCTGGAGAATGCCAGGGACGGGGGAGCCTGGTGGGCTGCCATCTATGGGATCACACAGAGTTGGACATGATTGAAGTGATTTAGCAGCAGCAGCAGCAGCAGCAGCTATGCCATAAGGTCATACGTGTATCCTTCTATAGTTTCCTGTGAAGTTTGTTAAAGTTTTTCTTTAGGTCTAAATTAAAGTAAAATCCACTTGTGGCCTGAGATAGAGATCTGGTTGTGCTTACTTTTTTTCCATATGTCAACTGAAAGTAACTGCACAATGAGAGAACTGTGAGTTTAGTTTTATTTGAGGACTTACTGAGGACTGTAGCCTGGGAGACATCTCTCAGATAGCTCCAAGAAACTGCTCCAAAGAGACAGTGGTGAAAGTTAGCATACATATGATTCTGGTAAAGGGAATACATGCAATCCAGCATACATCTTGGTAGATAGTTGCTGTTACTCATAAAGAGCAGATGTCTCTGATAAGGATTTTAGTGCTTTCTTTGGTGTGAGAAGATGCAAGAAATTGGGTTCGTAAAATTTTCTCCTGAAAATATCTAACTATCTAAGGCCTTGTTCTGCCAGTTTTTCCCAGAGCATAGAATGCTCTGAACTCCTTTTGGGTGTGTTAAAGTCAGTGACTGTAGTGGCCAGTGACCTAATCATTGTAGAGATGGATGGTGAGTGACATTCTTTAGTTGTTATGTACAATAACTGCATTGCCAGGATAAGCTAGTTATGCCATAGTAACAAACTGAGCCAGGAGAAATATCAACAGCTTCAGATATGCAGATGACATCATCCTAATAGCAGAAAGTGAAGAGGAACTAAAGAGCCTCTTGATGAAGGTGAAAGAGGAGAGTGAAAAAGTTGATTTAAAGTTCAACATTCAAAAAATTAAGATCATGACAGATGGGGAAGCAAAGGAAACAGTGGCAGATTTTATTTTCTTGGGCTGCAAAATCACTACAGATGGTGACTGCAGCCACAAAATTAAAAGACACTTGCTCCTTAAAAGAAAAGCTATGACAAACCTAGATAGCATATTAAAAAGTAGAGACATCACTTTTCCAACAATGGTCCAAATAGTCAAAGCTATGGTTTTTCCAGTAGTCATGTATGGATGTGAGAGTTGGACCATAGAGAAGGCTGAATGCCAACGAATTGATGCTTTTGAATTGTGATGTTGGAAAGACTCTTAAGAGTCCCTTGGACAGAAAAGAGATCAAACCAGTCAATCTTAAAATAAATCAACCTGAATATTCATTGGAAAGGATAATGCTGAAGCTTCAATTCTTTGGCCATCTGATGTGAAGAACCCATACACTAGAAAAGATCCTGATGCTGGGAAAGATTGAGGGAGGAGGAGAAGAGGGCAACAGAGAATGAGATGGTTGGATGACATCACTGACTCAATGGACATGAGTTTGAACAAACTCCTGGAGAGAGTGAAGGATAGGGGAGTCTTGTGTGCTGCAGTCCATAGGGTCACAAAGAGACATGACTTAGTGACTGAACAACAACAATAACAACAACAACAAACTAAGGTCTAAATCTTTTTTTAAAAAATTATTTTTTATTTGAAGGATAATTGCTTTACAGAATTTTGTTGTTTTCTGTCAAACCTCAATATGAATCGGCCATAGGTATACACATATCCCCTCCCTTTTGAACCTTCTTCCCATCTCCCTCCCCATCCCACCCCTCTAGGTTGATACAGAGCCCCTGTTTGAGTTTCCTGAGACATACAGCAAATTCTGGTTGGCTATCTATTTTATATAAGGCAATGTAAGTTTCCAAGTTACTCTTTTCATACATCTCACCCTCTCCTCCCCTCTCTCCATGTATGTAAGTCTATTCTCTATGCTTGTTTCTCCATTGCTGCCCTGTAAATAAATTCTTCAGTACCGTTTTTCTAGATTCTGTATATATGTATTAGAATACAATACTTATCTTTCTCTTTCTGACTTACTTCACTATGTAATAGACTTAGTTTCATCCACCTCATTAGAATGGACTCAAGCATGTTCCTTTTTATGGCTGAGTGATATTCTTTTGTGTATATATACCACAACTTCTTTATCCATTTATCTGTCAATGGAAATCTAGGTTGTTTCCATGTTCTAGCTATTGTAACAGCTAAGTGCTGCAGTGAACAGTGGGCTACAAGTGACTTTTTCAATCTTGGTTTCTTCAAAGTGTATGGCTAGGAGTGGGATTGCTGTGTCATATAGTGGCTTTATTCCTAGTTTTTGAAGGAATCTCCATACCATCTTCCATAGTGGCTATATCAATTTATATTCCCACAAATAGTGCAAGAACATTCCCTTTTCTCCACACCCTCTCTAGCATTTATTGTTTGTAGACTTTTTGATGATGGCCATCTGACTGGAGTGAGGTGATATTTCATTGTAGTTTTGATTTGTATTTCTCTAATAATAAGAGATACCACCTCACGCCCGAGGCCAGGGGTTGTGGCCCTCAGGAGCCACCCCGTGCCGGAGGCCAGGGGTGGCAGCCGGGAAGAGCCACTCCATGCCTGAGACCAGGGGCGGCAGCCGGGAGGAGCAACTGCACGGGTGCAGGAGGGCCTAGAGGAGCTATCCCACACTGAATGTCAGAAAGGGCAGCGGTAAGGAGATACCCCCCGCCCAAGGTAAGGAGCAGCGGCTGTGCTTTGCTGGAGCAACCGAGAAGAGATACTTCACGCCTAAGGTAATAGAAACCCAAGTAAGATGGTAGGTGTTGCAAGAGGGCATCAGACGGCAAACACATGGAAACCATACTCACAGAAAGCTAGTCAATCTAATCACACTAGGAACACAGCCTTGTCTAACTCAATGAAACCAAGCCATGCCTGCAGGGCAACCCAGGATGGGCAGGTCATGGTGGAGAGGTCTGAAAGAATGTGGTCCACAGGAAAAGGGAATGGCAAACCATTTCAGTATTCTTGTCTTGAGAACCCCATGAACAGTATGAAAAGGCAAAATGATAGGTTACTGAAAGAGGAACTCCCCAGGTCAGTAGGTGCCCAATATGCTACTGGCGATCAGTGGAGAAATAACTCCAGAGAGAATGAAGGGATGGAGCCAAAGCAAAAACAATACCCAGCTGTGGATGTGACTGGTGATAGAAGCAAGGTCTGATGCTGTAAAGAGCAATATTGAGTGGGAACCTGGAATGTCAGGTCCATGAATCAAGGCAAATTGGAAGTGGTCAAACAAGAGATGGCAAGAGTGAACGTTGAGATTCTAGGAATCAGCAAAATAAAATGGACTGGAATGGATGAATTTAACTCAGATGACCACTATATCTACTACTGCAGGCAGGAATCCCTCAGAAGAGATGGAGTAGCCATCATGCTCAACAAGTAAGTAAGTAAGTAAAGTCACTCAGTCGTGTCCACTCTTTGTGACCCTATGGACTGCAGCCCACCAGGCTCCTCAGTCCATGGGATTCTCCAAGCAAGAATACTGGAGTGGGTTGCCATTTCTTTCTCCAGGGGATCTTCCTGACCCAGGGATCGAACCCGAAATGCAGCACTTGGATGCAATCTCAAAAATAACAGAATGATCTCTGTTCATCTCCAAGGCAAACCATTCAATATCACAGTTATCAAAGTCTATGCCACAAACAGTAACTCTGAAGAAGCTGAAGTTGAGTGGTTTTATGAAGACCTACAAGACCTTTTAGAACTAACACCCCAAAAGATGTCCTTTTCATTATAGGGGACTGGAATGCAAAAGTAGGAAGTCAAGTAACACCTGGAGTAACAGGCAAATTTGGCCTTGGAATGCGGAATGAAGCAGGGCAAAGACTAACAGAGTTTTGCCAAGGAAATGAACTGGTCATAGCAAACACCCTCTTCCAACAACAAAAGAGAAGACTCTAAACATGGACATCATCAGATGGTCAACACCAAAATCAGATTGATTATATTCTTTGCAGCCAAAGATGGAGAAGTTCTATGCAGTCAACCAAAACAAGACCAGGAGTTGACTGTGGCTCAGGTTATGAACTGCTTATTACCAAATTCAGACTGAAATTGAAGAAAGTAGGGAAAACCGCTAGACCATTCAGGTCTGACCTAAATCAAATCCCTTACACTGGAATTGAGAAACAGATTTAAGGGCCTAGATCTGATAGATAGAGTGCCTGATGAACTATGGAATGAGGTTCGTGACATTGTACAGCAGACAGGGATCAAGACCATCCCCATGGAAAATAAATTCAAAAAAGCAAAATGGCTGTCTGAGGAGGCCTTACAAATAGCTGTGAAAAGAAGAGAGGCAAAAAGCAAAGGAGAAAAAGAAAGATATAAGCATCTGAATGCAGAGTCCCAAAAATAGCAAGAAAAGATAAGAAAGCTTTCTTCAGCGATCAGTGCAAAGAAATAGAGGAAAAGAACAGAAGGGGAAAGACTAGAGTCTCTTCAAGAAAATAAGAGATATCAAGGGAACATTTCATGCAAAGATGGCCTCGATAAAGGAGAGAAATGAAATGGACCTAACAGAAGCAGAAGATATTAAGAAGAGGTGGCAAGAATACACAGAAGAACAAAAAAGATCTTCATGACCCAGATAATCATGATGGTGTGATCACTAATCTAGAGCCAGATATCCTGAAATGTGAAATCAAGTGGGCTTTAGAAAGCATCACTTTGAACAAAGCTAGTGGAGGTAATGGAATTGCAGTTGAGCTGTTTCAAATCCTGAAAGATGATGCTGTGAAAGCACTGCAGTCAATATGCCAGCAAATTTGGAAAACTCAGCAGTGGCCACAGGACTGGAAAAGGTCAGTTTTCATTCCAATTCCAAAGAAAGGCAATGCCAAAGAATGCTCAAACTACTGCACATTTGTAGTTATCTCACATGCTAGTAAAGTAATGCTCAAAATTCTCCAAGCCAGACTTCAGCAATACATGAACCATGAATTTCCTGATGTTCAAGCTGGTTTTAGAAAAGGCAGAGGAACCAGAGATCCAATTGCCAACATCCACTGGATCATGGAAAAAGGAAGAGAGTTCCAGAAAAACATCTATTTCTGCTTTATTGACTATGCCAAAGCCTTTGACTGTGTGGATCACAATAAACTGGAAAATTCTGAAAGAGATGGGAATACCAGACCACCTGACCTGCCTCTTGAGAAACCTGCATGCAGGTCAGGAAGCAACAGTTAGAACTGGACATGGAACAGCAGACTGGTTCCAAATAGGAAAAGGAGTACATCAAGGCTGTATATTGTCACCCTGCTTATTTAACTTCTATGCAGAGTACATCATGAGAAACGCTGGACTGGAAGAAACACAAGCTGGAATCAAGATTGCTGGGAGAAATATCAATAACCTCAGATATGCAGATGACACCACCCTGATGGCAGAAAGTGAAGAGGAACTAAAAAGCCTCTTGATGAAAGTGAAAGAGGAGAGTGAAAAAGTTGGCTTAAAGCTCAACATTCAGAAAATGTGGATCATGGCATGCGGTCCCATCACTTCATGGGGAATAGAAAAGGAAACAGTGGAAACAGTGTCTGACTTTATTTTTTGGGGCTCCAAAATCACTGCAGATGGTTACTGCAGCCATGAAATTAAAAGATGCTTACTCCTCAGAAGAAAGGTTATGACCAACCTAGATCGTATATTCAAAAGCAGAGACATTACTTTGCCGACTAAGGTCTGTCTTGTCAAGGCTGTGGTTTTTCCTGTGGTCATGTATGGATGTGGGAGTTGGACTGTGAAGAAGGCAGAGCGTCGATGAATTGATGCTTTTGAACTGTGGTGTTGGAGAAGACTCATGAGAGTCCATTGGACTGCAAGGAAAACCAACCAGTCCATTCTGAAGGAGATCAGCCCTGGGATTTCTCTGGAAGGAATGATGGTAAAGCTGAAACTCTAGTACTTTAGCCACCTCATGCCAAGAGTTGACTCATTGGGAAAGACTCTGATGCTGGAGTGATTGGGGGCAGGAGGAGAAGGGGACGACAGAGGATGAGATGGCTGGATGGCATCAGAGACTCAATGGACGTGAGTCTGAGTGAACTCCGGGAGTTGGTGATGGACAGGGAGGCCTGGCGTGCTGCGATTCATGGGTTCACAAAGAGTCAGACACGACTGAGTGACTGAACTGAACTGAACTGAATAATGAGAGATGTTGAGCATCTTTTCATGTATTTGTTAGCCATTTGTATAAGCTCTAAATCTTAATGGTTTAATAAAACAAAGATTTGTGTCTTTTTTGTTTTTTAACATTTACAAATTTTTATATTTATTTATCATTAAAATAATTTTTTTTTGGCTGTGATGGCGGTTTTCTCTTGCTATGTGGGTTTTTTTAAATTTTTTTTCTAGTTGCAGCAAGCAGGAGCTACTCTCTAGTTTTGGTGGCTTCTTTTGTTGTGGAGCACAGGCAACATCTGCAAGTGCTTCAGTAGTTACAGCATGTGAACTCAGTAACTGTAGCTCCCAGCTTCTAGATCATAGGCTTAATATTGTGGTGCATGGGCTTAGTTACTCCATTGCATGTAGTATCTATCCAGATCAGGGATTGAAGCCACGTCTCCTGCATCGACAGGTGGATTCTTTACCACTTAGCTACCAGGGAAGTTCAGTTTTGTTTCTTTCTTATGTGTCCAACACTGGTGGCCATTCTGGCATTGAGTGAGCACAGCTGGTTCTCTGCTCCACAAGTCTCTCAAAGATCCAGGTGGAGGTAGCTCTCATTTTTTTTCAGAATGCACAGCCTCCTCTGTTAGCACCATATGAGGGGAGTGCAGGGAGCTCCCACTCCTGTTCATATCATTTCTGCACACAACTTATTGCCATGGCCTACAACATTCCCTGACCAGCTGAAAGGCAGTGTTAACTTCAGTCTGTCTAGCAGAAAGGAAAATTCGGCATTTTTGAGTACTTGGTGTCCACCAGGTGAACTCACTGTTCCCGTATCATTTATTGACTAGCCCATCCACCTCTTCCTGATTTGTGACTTCATCTCTGTTACATTAGAGATGTAAATTTAGGTCTATTTAAGCAAAAGTTAGTTTCTGGGCTATTTTGTTCTACTCTTCGAATTGTCTGTTCTTGGGAAATACTATAATTTTTTAAATTACTGCCCATGAATAATGTCTTTATATATGCAATAGTGTCACCTACTTTGTCCTTTTCTCTTAGAATTGTCTTTTTGCTTGTAACTGTCTGGGTGACTCCATGTAAGTTTTAGAAGCACTTTGTCAAGTTTCACAAAAAAGTCTGTTAGATTTTGCCTGAAATTATATTTAATTTATAGACTAATCTGATAGTATGTGACATCTTTAAGATATTGAGTTTTACTATCCATAAATATACTTAAATTTAAAGTCTTTCCATAGTTTTGAACTGAATACAATTCTGACATCTTTTACTAGATTTATTTCTAAGTATCTTATAGATTACTTTGTCATTTAAATACTATCTTTAAAAAATTACATTTTCTAATTGTGATTTATGTGCAGGACTGTAACTGACTTTTTTGTTTGTTTTGTTTGTAGTGACTTCATATTTAGCACGATTTTGAACCTGCTCTTTGTCTTGATATTTTGCCTGGAGTCTCCTGAATTTTCTGCATAGAAAATTACACACTATTTGCAAACTATAGCACTGTTATTTTCCTCCAATCCTTGTATTCTTTCTTTCCTACTTACTATCCTTGACTTCTCTCTTTCTCTTGCTCTCTACTCTTTTCCACGCTTCTCTTCCTCTTTCTCCATCCTTTCTTCTTTGTGCACTACCTGGGACCTTTCATTTGAGTTTGTTAAGCATAATAGCAGGGTTCTTACCTTCTTACTGACTCAGAAAGGATTCCTCTATTATATTACTGTTTGGTTTGCAGTAGGTGTTTAGTAGATACCTTTGCTATGTCAAGGAATTCCCTGTGTCTTCATACTTTGCTAAGAGTTTTTATTATCAAAGGTTGATGCTGAGCTTGTTCCACCAAGATTTCACTTAAAAAAATCTTTTATGTTTCTTCCAAAACTTTTGCTATCTATCATTTGCTTTTGTACCTGGTCTTTCCTTTATCCCAGGATTGACTTCCAGAGAATGTTTCCAGCTGTGAATGACACTTTTATTAATTAAGAAGATGCCTCAGTGGTTTGATGATCACAGACTTATTCTTTAAGGACTCTGATTCTTTTATGATCTATATTTAAAAGTCTATTTATATGTGTGGATAAAATCCAAGTATCCCCATCAAGTTTTTGCCTGATAAGAATGTGAGGGACTGACTTAGAAAACAGAACAGTAAGTTTGGGCTGATCCTATTTATTTCAGACTTATGACAATTCAATAATTGATATTTTCATAAGAGTATCAGAAAGTTTTAACTCATCCCCATGAGATAAATCCTCTCAATATTCAGAATACCATTTTTGTTTATGTAGTGAAAATTGTACAGAGGGAGCCCTAGGGAGAATAAGAGGACAGCCAATTATTTTCTCTTTCTTTTGCAATAGTTGCAAATACCTCTCAGTTCCTCTACCCTGGAGGCTTGTAGATTAATGTAACCACTCAAAAGCAAGGACACCCTCCCTCAAATTTTGTTTGTCAGCAAAGATTATGGCCATTCAGTGGTATCAGTTCCTTCATGGTTACTTTCACATTGGTTGTTCTATAACTGTCAGTAAGATTTCTTAGCAAGATAGCTATTGAAGTTCTTTGGGAAGAAATGATAGATTTTCTTTTATAAAAGGAATTAGGGTTAAATTGAACCAGAGCTCTAAATTTAAGGTACTGTGTCCTCAGAGTTGATGTTCACATATTTTGGTCTGAAAGGCAGAAGCTTCTCAGACTCCTAGTTCACTGATCCGGCAGGATTATGTGGGTGATAAGCGGCCGCTGTCACTTTATGACTGAGAAAAGATTCTATCTATGTATATAAATTGGAGACTCCACAGCACTTAATCCTAAAGATTTCCTGGGTAATAGAAGTTTTCCATCAGAAAATGTAGTCAAATCTCCACTTGTGCACTTCTGAGGTTTTGTGTCAAATTGCTATAGCCTGGAGTGCATTGAAAGCTTCCAAACACATCTTAACAATATTAGTCCTTAATAATTTTCCTGAGAGAAAGCGAAAATGACTCTATTTTAACCACTTTTCCTTATGTGGCAAGTTTACAAATGAACTCCTAGAAGTGGACTTCACATGGAACCAGGTAAGAGTTAGATACCTTCCTACTAATAGACTGAGGAGCATTTCATGTATGTATTGATGATATTTTATTATTAATAAGCTGAGCAGAGATATTCAGGTTGTCTTACCACCTTTAGTCTTTTGTATTATTTTGAACTATTGTTTGAAGATTGGGAAGATTATCGAAGAAGCACCCCTGTTTCTCAACAAATGGCAGGATGCATCTCATCTAGAACATGCTTGTTCCAGGTCAGCAAGACTGTAAATCACCAAGTCTGAGAACTCTGTCATTGACACCATTTAAGATACAGTCTTATCAAATTCAGAAACCTCAATGATTGTTATACTAATAACTGCTCAAGCATGTGATGGGCACTCAGCAATTTTTGAATGTTTAGGACAAAACTTATTCTGGCAATCCATATCTTTAGTTTCAAGGAATATCTATAACATTCTTGATCCTTAAACAGGGAGAAAGTAGAGTTAATGTCCACATATCCATGAATAATATTTTTATTTTTTTATTTATGTTTTCAGTCTTCTGGAAAGTCCATTTCTCCAAAAATATGTTTTACATTGATATTTTGGTTGATTCTACAATTCCTAATAGGCTCTGAACTTCCAGAGGGCAAACTCTTTCTCATACTCCTCTTTGTGTCTCCAATTCTTGGGCATATGGATGACACTTAACAAATCTGGGGTGGGAAAATATTATAAGTGATAATGGATGCCTCACCTCTTTCCTCTATCAGTTATTACCTGTGACTGCTACTCTACCTTCCTTTGGATAGCTGAGCAGTCTGTCTTGATTTGTTTCTTGAAGGAATGATGAAGCAGAGTGTGAAGACAAAGGAAAAAGCCTTGTGTTTTGAGATTCAATATCATAAGCCCAGATGCAGAAGACAGAGATCTGGAAGAATATAAAGTAAGCATGAGCACCCCAGGCATGATGAATATTCTCTTGGTTGTGATAGGAGTTGCTGGTACATTAAAGCCAGTGAGATCCAGAGGAGACTTGTGCCCTGCCTGTCCTTCCCCTGCCCAGGACCAGATAATCTTGACATATCAGAGAGAGGAGGAAATATAGTTCAGAGACTGAGAGAAAGAACATGAAGTTTTGCAGGTAGGAATGAAGAGAAATTGCAGTGACTTCTGGGGCCCAAACGCCAGTCAATAATGAATGAGTGAAAGCAATCAAGGACCAGATGTCTCTATACCCTTAGCGCTATGGCACCTCACCCCAGCACCCATAGATACTTCAAAATTCTATATTAGAGGAGCTTGAGTTGACTCCAATAACATACCCAGCATCCAGTGGAATTAAGAAAAATTTAAAAGTAATACTTTTTTCACTCTATAATTTGTGGACTAAGGTATATTTACAAGCTACAAATATCTGTCATGGTGTGAATATTACATATATATTTTTAAAAAGATTTTATTTCTGAAGTCAGAGAGTGGATCTTTCATTTCTTGTTGAAATAAAGATGTACTTAGTCCTTATTTCTCAGTCTGTCAGCTGTGGGTAAGGCAGGTCTCTAGCAAAGGAGTTGATGTGACAGATGAAGCATGGGCAGGTCAGAATTAAGACTCCTTCAGAAAGCCTCCTCTTGACCACTCTTCAAGGGGTTCAGCCTTATTTACCTGTGATAGTCTGTTTACACTGCATCTATGCTCTCATTAAAGTATAAGGCAATGAGGCAATGATCTCTTTATATGTAGGATAAACTTGGTACTGTTACAGTTTGAACTTCTTGTCTTCATGTAATTATTAATGCCATCTCCTTTGTTTTTAAAATTGTCGCAGTTTAGAGAATAAAACGTGGCACATCTTATTAATGCACCTATTTGTATCATTAGATCAGGTTCCTTCAGGATAAAATCCTTGTCCTGGTTATCTTTCTATCTTTAGCATTTTGAATAGTGAAGCCTATTGTGGGCATTCAATAAAAGTTTACACTTCAGGAAATGTCAAAAATAATTCTCTGCATAGGAAAAAGCCAGAATGAAGGAGACATTCAAAGCAGCTGTATAAAAATCAGAGTACTTACAGGAAATAGATAGCATATTAAAAGTGGGTAATTTGAGGGAAATTTACGAAAGAACTAGTTACCATCTCTGTAGAGACAGTACAATATCTAGGGCTCTGTGTTGTTACCAGAACCTGGGGTGGGATTAGGAGAAAAGGGGGCCAGTTAGGGAAAGAGAGCTGTGTGGAGAAGGTTGTCTGACAGAAGCTGTGGTCTCCGGCTGAGGATTTTTGCCACCCCACAATGATGCTGATGGGGAGAGTTGGTGAAAAATACCCAAATCTCACTTTCTCTTTCCTTCTTTTAAAAAATCTGTTTAGTGGGTTAATGCTCCCTTTTAGCTAAACTCAACAGGAAGTCAAGAGCAAGATAACTTTCTGGTGTACTCTCTATACTTCCTAAGATCATAGCATTGTGGAGAAAGGAAGAGAATGGGTCTTGCAAGTGGAAGATTTGTAGTTGTCCTAGAGAAAGAAAATGTAAGACATGCGGGAGGAAAGAGGAGCTTGAAATAACCTCTGAAGTAAAGAAAAGTGACAGTGACAGTGATGAGAGGATTTTCTAGGGCTTCTGGAATTACTGAAAGCAGTGGCCCCATTTTATATTCCTTCATAATGTTTAACGTCTTTGTTATCTCTGCCTCAAGGGCAGAGACACTGCTCTCACCAGCGCAGGTCCTGGCGGGTTCTTAGTAATTACTGACTGAATGAGTGAATGGAAGTCTCCATATGGCTACATCAGTGAGGATGCAACACAATTGAGAAGGCCATTGTCAGTCCAATAAAGGCCTTCAAAGAATAGAGACTTTTTCCAAAGATACAGAAGATGGTAGTATTTAATTCCAGAGGAGGGAGACTGAATTCTCTGGATCTAATTTTCTCTTCACATGAAAGGAGTAATCTTTAGTTAGGAAGCAACGATTCTCCAGGACTCATTACAATGGTCCCATTATAGACTGGCTCAGTGGATTACTCTGTATTATAATTTTCTGCTAATTAAATTTTGTCCCAACGCTGCTCCAATAATCTTGAAACAAATCAGAAGGCTGGACAGGCACTTCGGACCCTGAGCTTATATACTCTCAGGAATTCCAGGCAGGTTGGTGGGGGCCAGGGATGGGGATGTGATGGTGCCTCAGCATATTTTAGTAAAAGCAAAATTGCATGAACTAACAACAGGGGACGGAGAAGGCAGTGGCACCCCACTCCAGTACTCTTGCTTAGAAAATCCCATGGATGGAGGAGCCTGCTAGGCTGCATGCAGTCCATGGGGTCGCTAAGAGTCGGACACGACTGAGCGACTTCACTTTTACTTCTCACTTTCATGCATTGGAGAAGGAAATGGCAACCCACTCCAGTGTTCTTGGCTGGAGAATCCCAGGGACGGGGGAGCCTGGTGGGCTACCGTCTATGGGGTCGCACAGAGTCGACACGACTGAAGCGACTTAGCAGCAGCAGCAGCAGCAGCAACAACAGAGGAAACTCATGGAAGGATGCTCTGACACAGATGTTCTATTGTGTAGTTCTGCACAGCTCTCAGACTACTCAATGATCAAGGCCAGGCTTTTATCCAAAATTAACCAGAAATGATGGTAAACAATCAGCACCTGGCAGAATGGAGGGGCTCAATAAATAGTCTGAAACTTATTACCAGGAAGAGTCAATGGTATCGTCATAATCTTTAAGTGATTTTTCAGTGCTATGTAGGCACTGCTGCTGCTACTGCTGCTAAGTCGCTTCAGTCGTGTCTGACTCTGTGCGACTCCATAGACCGCAGCCCACTAGGCCTCTCTGTCCATGGGGTTCTCCAAGCAAGAAGACTGGAGTGGGTTGCCATTTCCATCTCCATAAGTAGGCACAGCTCAGATTAATCATTTTCAAGTTTTTTTTTTTTTCTTTCAGAGTAAGTACGATATAGTAGAGGACAAGTTTCAAATCCCAGCTGTGTGAACTTAGGTGAGTTGCTTAACCTGTGTGTGTGTGTGTGTGTGTGTGTGTGTGTGTGTGTGTTTAATTAATCAACTAATTTTTGTTGCTCTGGGTCTTCATTGCTGCATTCGGGCTTTCCCCAGTTGTGACAAGCAGGGGCTCCTCTTCCTTGCAGCAGGCTTGTCATGGTAGTGTCTGCTCTTCTTGTGGAGCACAGGCTGTAGGCATGCAGGTTTCAGTAGCTGCAGTGCTCTGGCTCCGTAGCTATAGTGCACGGGTTTAGTTGCTCTGCAGCATGTGAAATTTTCCTGGAATTGAACTCATGTCCCCTGCATTGGCTGGGGAATCCTCATCTACCGTACCACCAGGGAAGTCCCTTAGCCTGTCTTTGCTTCAGATGTAAGTAAAGCATAGCAGATACATGTTGTTCATTGTTAATGTTGTCAGTTCACAAGGGTGAATTCAGCATACTCAATTCATCTCCAATCTTTTTTTAAAAAAAATATTTTTGGCTGTGCTGGTCTTTGTTGCTGCTTGGGCTTTTTCCTACTTGTGGCGAGTGGGGGCAACTCTCTAGTTTTGGTGTGCAGGTCTCTCATTGTGGTGGCTTCTCTTGTTTCAGAGCAACAGCTCTAGATGTGTGGGCATCAGTAGTTGCAACACAAGGACTCAATAGCTGTGGGTTCCCGGGTCTAGAGCACAGGCTCAAAAATCGTGGCTCATGGGCTTAGTTGCTCTGCAGCATGTGCAATCTTCCTGGACCAGAGATGGAAACTGTGTCTTCTGCATTGGCAAGTCACTTCATCAGCACTGAGCCACCATCAGGGAAGCTCACATATCCAGTCTTGACATAGCTGAAAGGCAGTCATTTTTAAGGGGCTATCTTGAGCCTGCAGAAACACTTATGAAAATATTTGCCTTTACTACAAAGCTATACTCATCAAGACAGTATGGTATGGGCACAGAGACAGAAATATAGATCAATGGAACAAAATAGAAAGCCCAGAGATAAATCCACACGCCTATGGACACCTTATCTTTGACAAAGGAGGCAAAAATATACAATGGAGAAAAGACAATCTCTTTAACAAGTGGTGTGGGGAAAACTGGTCAACCACCTGTAAAAGAATGAAACTAGAATACTTTCTAACACCACACACAAAAATAAACTCAAAATGTATTAAAGATCTAAATGTAAGACCAGAAACTATAAAACTTCTAGAGGAAAATGTAGGCAGAACACTCTTTGACATAAATCACAGCAAGATCCTCTCTGACCCACCTCCAAGAGTAATGGAAATAAAAGCAAAAATAAAGAAATAGGACTTAATTAAGCTTAAAAACTTTTGAACAACGAAGGAAACTATAAGCAAGGTGAAAAGAAAGCATTCAGAATGGAAGAAAATAATAGCAAATGAAGCAACTGACAAACAACTAATCTCAAAAATATACAAGCAGATCTTGCAGCTTAATACCGGAAAAATAAATGACCCAATCAAAAAATGGGCCAAAGAACTAAACAGACATTTCTCCAAAGAAGACAACAGATGGCTAACAAACACATGAAAAGATGCTCAACATCATTTTGTCAGAGAAATGCAAATCAAAACCGCAATGAGGTACCATATCATGAAAGTCAGAATGGCTGCGATCAAAATGTCTATGAACAATAAATGCTGGAGAGGGTGTGGAGAAAAGGGGACACTCTTGCACTGTTGGTGGGAATGTAAGTTGATACAGCCACTCTGGAGATTCATAGTGTGGAGTAGGTAGATTTTACTCCATATAGATTCATACAGTGGGGAGATTCCTTAAAAAACTGGAAATTGAACTGCCATATGACCCAGTAATCCTACTGCTGGGCATACACACTGAGGAAATCAGAATTGAAAGAGACACATATACCCCAATATTCATTGCAGCACTGTTTACAATAGTCAGGACATGGAAGTGACCTAGATGTCCATTGGCAGATGAATGGATAAGAAAGTTGTGGTACATATACACAATGGAATATTACTCAGCTAGCATGAACATTTGAGTCAGTTCTAATGAAGTGGATGAAACTGGAGCCTATTATACAAAGTGAAGTAAGTCAGAAAGAAAAACACCAATATAATATATTAATGTATATATATGGAATTTAGAAACATGGTAATGATGACTTGATATGCAAAACAGCAAAAGAGGCACAGATATAAAGAGTAGACTTTTGGGCTCTGTGGGAGAAGGCAAGGTTAGGATGATTTGAGGAAATATCATTTAAATATGTATATTACTATATGTGAAATAGATGACCAGTCCAGGTTCAATGCATGAAACAGGGCATTCAAAGCCAGTATACTGGGACAACCCATAGACATGGGATGAAGAGGGAGGTAGAAGAGGGATTGCAACAGGGGGACACATGTACACCTATGGTTGATTCATGTCAATGTATGGCAAAACCCACCACAATGCTGTAAAGTAATTAGCTTCCAATTAAAATAAATGTTAGGTAAAAAAAGAATAATAATAAAAAAGAAAATACTTGTCTTTAGTATTTAATGTAAAATGAATATGGCAATGACATATCTATGCATATATATATATATATATATATGCCAAGAAAATGGACAGCCTTAGAAAAACATTAAAATATATCAGTACAAATATACATTTAAGTCTGTGCTGCATTTGCCAGTTAAATAGACTCAGTGGCAAATGTTGGATGGAACTAGTGGAATACTGTTCTATAGATGATCCAAGAAATGGATTGGCAATTTTTGTTTTGGCTGTGGCATATTCATAGACGAATGCTTGTAACATCAGCATCCCTGATTTCATGTTCTGTGAGGAGTCTATGATACCGAGACTGCCCAAGACAGTGGCAGCAACAGAAGTACTGCCTCAGAGGTTTGAGAGGTGCTGTACTTACACATTTAATGAAAATAATTTAGTAACAATAGAAAAATGAGTGTTCCAAAATATGAGAGAAGACAGAGCTGCATCAGTAAATAAAAACAATAAAATAATACTTATTTATCAATGTAAGGGTTATAGCATTTTGATTATCTATATACATAATGTCATTTAATCCTTATAACAAGCCTTGAGGGAGCAAGTATCTTCATCTTACAGCTGAGGACATAGAGGATAAGAGAGGATAAGTAACTAGATACTAAAGAAGTACTGTTACCTAAATAACTGGTTAAATGTTAATAACAGGCATACATAAAACAAGTCAGCTATGCTGAACTAAGTTGAGAGTTACTAGTAAGTTGAGAGTTACTAAGTGGTAGAATCAAGATTGAATAAAACTCTGTTTGATTCCCGAGCACAGAATCCTTCCATAGTGCTTTGCTTCCCTGCTCCCCTTCCTGCCCTGCCAGTGAGGTATGGGACTCCTCTGTCATTCACTAAGAAGTATTTCTGAGTACTTATTACAGGTGTAATTTGCTAAGTGAGGAAGATAGAAATATGGGTGTTAAGATGGTCCAGGTTGTGGTCGTTGATTTATTTATACCAGGATCCACAGTCTTTGGCTTTGTTTCACCTCAGCCAAACAGAACCTATTTGTGGACTGAAGTGGGTTATATTTCTGAGCAAGAGCAGAGTCATTAGTGGGGAGTTAATGCCTATCAAGATACAACAAATAAGTCAAAGTGGTGGATGGGTGTTCTAGAACACCAGCATCTTCACTGGTGGCTTCCAGTCACAGGTACCCAAAATATGTGGAGGGAGGCAACCCAATAGCCCATGACCATTCTCCCTTCCTCTGGCTCAACAACATTTAGACCACTGCTGTTAACCTCTATTTATTAAGTGCCTAGTACATAATGGCAGAGAAGGCAATGGCACTCCACTCCAGTACTCTTGCCTGGAAAATCCCATGGATGGAGGAGCCTGGTGGGCTGCAGTCCATGGGGTCGCTAGGAGTTGGGCACAACTGAGCGACTTCACTTTCACTTTTCACTTTCATGCATTGGAGAAGGAAATGGCAACCCACTCCAGTATTCTTGCCTGAAGAATCCCAGGGACAGAGGAGCCTGGTGGGCTGCCATCTACGGGGTCGCACAGAGTCGGACACGACTGAAGCGACTTAGCAGCAGCAGCAGCAGCAGCAGCACATAATGGACATTTATAAGGCAACTTCCATCACTATTTAAAATCTTCACCATAATCTTGTGAGGTAGCTAATTTTACTCCCAATTTATAGACTAAGAAACTGATGATGAGAGGAGTTACATGGAAAGACTTGAGATTAAACAAAGAAATGCTTGACTACAAGACATCAGCAACTCATGCTGGTTTTTCTCATTTAATTGGGCATTCCCAAGACCCCACAATGCAGTGAGATAAGCATCCCTAGGGTCTTCAAGAGTATAGACTTGAGATTGAAAGCTGGGTTTTTAAAGTACATGGGTCAGATTGGCGTAAATTTAGAGACTGTGGCACTGTCACTAGTCAAGTTGGGTTCCAGGGATGACTTAATGGTCAAGAGACCCTGTGTAGAAAGCAGATGGACAAAAGTTATTTGAATGAATAACCATGGCCTGGAACATACCAGAAAGATACCTAACTTATCTCTTCCTTAGGGAGAGATAATGGAAAAAAGCCCCAAATATTATTAAGAAATTGAATTGCTGAGTTTATTGTGTTGCACTTTTCACTTTCTGGTCCACTAAAAAATTCCGAGTGCTAAGTGATGGGGAGTAATTCTAGTTTAAATGAAGTGCCAGCAGTGAATGGGACAGCAGGTGCAGTTGGTAAATTAAGCCCAATGGTGAGAATGCAAGTAGAAAATTATGCTAGAAACTTCCTATTTGATAAACATTTAGTTGGGTTATAATGCTAAGGACTTGGTAGTAGAGTTCTTTAACCCTAGCTCTCATGTAATAGATTTATTTTGTGGAAATTGACCAAGATATTTCAAATGACTTGCTAAATGTTATGTTTCTTTCTGATTAACTGTGACTTGGATGAAGTGCAATTACTTGTGTAATTTTGGTTGTACTTATATAGGAATCATTGGTTTGAAAATACATAGAATCATATTCAGGACAGATCACAACTGTCCAGAACCTCACTTTTCCTAATGCTAAATGAAGCAATGTCATAATGAATGTGAAGGTGAAGTCGCTCAGTCACGGCTGACTCTTTTCAATCCCATGGACTATAGCCCACCAGGCTCCTCCACCCATCGGATTTTCCAGGCAATAATACTGGATTGGGTTGCCATTTCTTTCTCTAGATGTCATAATAGATAATGCCTAAACTTCCATTTTGACATTTCATAAATTGTTGGTATAGGAAATAGTAAGTTTTAATGTTTTCTTTCAGTGGAATTGGGGCGGGGGTGATGTTTTCTATTAGTTTAGGAATTTTTTAGAAGTTTATTTTTCATTTAGTTTGAGTAGGCAAAAGTTTATAGAGGAAAAAAGAAGTATCTATGATTCTTCTTTGGGGAATGAATGTCCTTTAGTGTGTGTGTTTTCAGTTGCTCAGTCCTGTCTGACTCTTTGTGACCCCCATGGATTGTGGCCCACCAGGCCCCTCTGTCCTTGTGAAAGGTTGTTGCTGAGCTGTTAAAGACACTGGGATTCTTGTCCTCTGGAGGAGAGGAATGCAATCCAGGGCCAGTGACAAGGCTGATTGTTCAGAGCTTTTGTGTAATAGAGTTTTATTAAAGTATAAAAGAGATCAAGACAGTTTCTGACAGAAACATCAGAAGAGGGGCGGAAAGAGTGCCCCCTGCTAGCCTTTAGCAACATGTTATGTATCTATCAGCAAGCTGTTAATTAGAGAAAGGAAATGTCTCAAAACTCAGAATGGCCCTAGGCCCCTCACCTACAACATGCATATTGAGATGACATTGGCACAAGGTGGGTCATCTCAGGCCATAAAATGATTGACATGAATCTTGAAGAAAGACAGGTTTCCAAGTAAATATATAGTTTCATTAACATAGATTAGGTAAACAATGTTTGAGTAAAACATACTGGTTTGTTGAGCTCTTAACGGTTCTGTCAGCCTGCTTATTTTGAGGAATACTGGACTGTATGAAGCACAAGCTGGAATCAAGATTGTCGGAAGAAATATCAATAACCTCAGATATTCAAATGACACCATCTTTATGTCAGAAAGCGAAGAAGCTAAAGAGCCGCTTGATGAAAGTGAAAGAGGAGAGTGAAAAAGTTGGCTTAAAACTCAACATTCAGAAAACTAAGATCAATTCATGGCAAATAGATGGGAAAACAGTGGAAACAGTGATAAACTTTATTGTTTGGGCTCCAAAATCACTGCAGATGGTGACTGCAGCCATGAAATTAAAAGATGTTTGCTCCTTAGAAGAAAAGCTATGACCAACCTAGACAGCATATTAAAAAGCAATAAATGTTGGAGAGGGTGTGGAGAGAAGGGAACCCTCTTACACTGTTGGTGGGAATGCAAACTAATACAGCCACTATGGAAAACAGTGTGGAGATTCCTTAAAAAATTGCAAATAGAAATACCATATGACCCAGCAATCCCACTGCTGGGCATACACACTGAGGAAACCAGAATTGAAAGAGACACATGTACCCCAATGTTCATTGCGGCACTGTTTATAATAGCCAGGACATGGAAACAACCTAGATGTCCATCAGCAGATGAATGAATAAGAAAGCTGTGTACATATACACAATGGAGTATTACTCAGCCATTAAAAAGAATACATTTAAATCAGTTCTAATGAGATGGATGAAACTGGAGCCGATTATACAGAGTGAAGTCAGCCAGAAAGAAAAACACCAATATAGCATACTAACACATCTATATGGAATTTAGAAAGAATGGCAATGATAACACTGTATGTGAGACAGCAAAAGAGACAGATGAATAGAATGGACTTTTGGACTCTGAGGGAGCGAGAGAGGGTGGGAGGATTTGGGAGAATGGCACTGAAACATGTATACTGTCATATAAGAAATGAATCGCCAGTCTATGTTCGATACAGGATACAGGATGCTTGGGACTGGTGCACAGAGATGATACAGAGAGTTGATATGGGGTGGGGCTGTCTCACAACCTAGATGTCCATCAGCAGATGAATGGATAAGAAAGCTGTGGTACATATACACAATGGAGTATTACTCAGCCATTAAAAAGAATACATTTGAATCAGTTCTAATGAGATGGATGAAACTGGAGCCGATTATACAGAGTGAAGTCAGCCAGAAAGAAAAACACCAATATAGCATACTAACACATATATATGGAATTTAGAAAGAATGGCAATGATAACACTGTATGTGAGACAGCAAAAGAGACAGATGAATAGAATGGACTTTTGGACTCTGAGGGAGCGAGAGAGGATGGGAGGATTTGGGAGAATGGCACTGAAACATGTATACTGTCATATAAGAAATGAATCGCCAGTCTATGTTCGATACAGGATACAGGATGCTTGGGACTGGTGCACAGAGATGATACAGAGAGTTGATATGGGGTGGGGGGTGGGTGGGTTCAGGATTGGGAACTCATGTACACCCGAGATGGATTCATGTCAATGTATGGCAAAACCAATACTGTATTGTAAAGTAAAATAAAGTAAAAAAAAAAAAAAAAGCAGAGATATTACTTTGCTGGCAAAGATCTGTCTAGCCAAAGTTATTGTCAGGAGAGTGTGTAATTTCCTTGGTTCTGTCTCATCACAAGAAAAATTTGAAGTAACGGACGTTAAAACCCTCAGCATGTCACAGCTCTCAGACAGTGTTATAGCTCTGTGTTACAGCTCAGTTTTATTTAGAAAATAAAGGAAAATACACCCTTGAAGTGTGAGGGCATGCCAACCCAAAAGACATGAAGAGAGAGAGAGCATGTGTGTAGGAGAGAGACACACCCCCCCCCAACCCCTGCCCTGGCCTGTTGGCTCCTCTTTTTATATGTTTTTTTTTTCCTCCCCTGGGCCTGCCCTATGTAAATTGGGCCAGCCAGAAGTGTTTGTTCTATCCGAGGTCCTCTCTCTGGTCCTCAGATCTTCCTTTGTTTTATTTTCGCAGGCTTTTCCCTTCCTTGTTTTTTAGCCACTGCCATTCTGGACTCATTTTTCCTATTCTAACTACCTAACACCCTCATACAGACAGTGATGGGGTAACTGGTAGTTTTATTCCCAAGAGTTGAAGATTGTCGCTTTCAGGAATGAATGTCAAATAAACAAGACCCTGCACTCCTCCAACCCCACCCAGTCCCACTTTTTGAAATAGATGATATGATAAATCTTTGAACAAATATATTTTAGGAGATTAATTACATTACATGTTGTTGTTCAATTGTTCAGTTGTGTCTGATGCTCTGCGACCCCATGGACTGCAACACAGTGGGCATCCCTGTCCTTCCTATCTCCAGGAGTTTGCTCAAACTATAGCCCATTGAATCAGTGATGCCATCCAACCATCTCATTCTCTGTCATCACCTTCTCCTCCTGCACTCAATATTTCCCAGCATCAGGTTCTTTTCCAATGAGTCAGCTCTTCCCATCAGGTGGCCAAAATACTGGGGCTTCAGCTTCAGCATCAGTTCTTCCAATGAATATTTAGGTTGATTTCCTTTAGGATTGACTGGTTGGATCTCCTTGCTGTCCAAGGGACTCTCAAGAGTCTTCTCCAACACCACAGTTCAGAAGCATCAATTCTTTGACATTCAGCCTTTTTTATGGTCCAACTCTTACATCCATACATGACTACTAGAAAAACCATAGATTTGACTATCTGGGCCTTTGTCTGCAAAGTGATGTTTCTGCTTTTTAGTAAGTTGTCTAGGTTGGTCATAGCTTTTCATACAAGAAGCAAGTGTCCTTTAATGTCATGGCTGCTGTCACCATCAGCAGTGATTTTGGAGCCCAAGAAAATAAAGTCTGTCACAATTTCCATTTGTTCCCCCATCTATTTGCTATGCAGGGGTGGGACATGATGTCATGATCTTCCTTTTTTGAATGATGAGTTTCAAGCCAGATTTTCACTCTCTTCTTTCACCTTCATAAAAGGCTTCACTTTCTGCCATTAGGGTGGTATCATCTATATTTCTGAGGTTATTGATATTTCTCCCGGGAATATTGATTCCAGCTTGAGCTTCATCCAGCCCAGCATTTCACATGATACATTCTGCATAGAAGTTGAATAATCAGCGTAATTATGTTCAGCCTTGATGTATTCCATTACCAATTTTGAATTAGTCTGTTGTTCCATGCCTGTTTCTCACTGTTGCTTCTTGACCTGAATAAAGGTTTCTCAGGGGGAAGGTAAGGTGGCCTGGTATTACCATCTCTTGAAGAATTTCCCACAGTTTGTTGTGATCCACACAGTCAAAGGCTTTAGTGTAGTCAATGAAGCAGAAGTAGATGTTTTTCTGGAATTCCTTTCTTTTTCTATGATCCAGCAAATGTTGGCAATTTGATCTCTGGTTCCTTTGCCTTTTCTAAATCCAGCTTGTACATCTGGAAATACTCTTGAAGTCTAGCATGGAGAATTTTGAACATTACCTTGCTAGCATGTGAAATGAGTGTAATTGTGTATTAGTTTGAATATTTCTTGGCATTACTCTTCTTTTGGATTAGAGTGAAAACTGACCTTTTCCAGTCCTGTGGCCACTGCTGAATTTTCCAAATTTGCTGGCATATTGAGTGCAGCACTTTCACAACATCATCTTTTAGGATTTGAAATAGTTCAGCTGGAATTCCATCACCTTCATTAGCTTTGTTAATATTAATGTTTCCTAAGGCCCTCTTGATGTCATACTCCAGGATGTCTGGCTCTAGGTGAGTGATCACACCATCATGGGATCTGGGTCATAAAGACCTTTTTTGTATAGTTCTTTTGTGTATTTTTGCCACCTCTTCTTAGTATCTTCTGCTTCTGTTAGGTCCATACCATTTCTGTACTTTATTGGGCTCATCTTTTCATGAAATGTTCCCTTCACTTCAGTTCAGGAGCTCAGTCATATCCCACTCTTTGTGTCCCCATGGACTACAGCATGACAGGCTTCCTTGTCCTTCACCAACTCCTGGAACTTGCTCAAACTCATGTCCATTGAGTCAGTGATGCCATCCAACCATCTCATTCTCTGTCATCCCCTTCTCCTCCTGCCTCCAATCCTTCCCAGCATCAGGATCTTTTCCAATGGGTCAGTTCTTTGCGCCAGATGGCCAAAGTACTGAAGTTTCAGCTTCAGCTTTAGTCCTTCCAATAAATACTCAGGACTGATTTCCTTTAGGATTGACTGGTTTTATCTCCTTGCTGTCCAAGAGACTCTCAAGAATCTTCTTCAACACCAAAGTTCAAAAGCATCAGTTCTTCGGTGTTCAAATTTCTTTATGTTCCAACACTCACATCCATACATGACTACTGGAAAAACCATAGCTTTGACTAAACATACATTTGTTGGAAAGTAATGTCTGCTTTTTAATAGGCTGTCTAGGTTGGTCAGCTTTTCTTTCAAGGAACAAGCGTCTGTTATTTTCATGGCTACAGTCACCATCTGCCATTATTTTGCACCCCACTCCCCTCAACAAATAGTCTCTCACTATTTCCATTGTTTCCCCATCTATTTGCCATGACCTGAAGGGATCAGATGCCATGATCTTCGTTTTTTCAAAGTTGAGTTTTAAGCCAACTTTTTCACTCTTCTCTTTCACTTTCATCAAGAGGCTCTTTAGTTCTTTTCTTTCTGCCATAAGGGTGATGTTACCTGTGTATCTGACATTATTGATATTTCTCCTGGCAGTCTTGATTCCAGCTTGTACTTCATTCCGCCTGGCATTTCCCATGATGTACTCTGCATATTAAATAAGCAGGGTGACGATGTACAGCTTTGATGTACTCCTTTCCCAATTTAGAACCAGTCCGTTGTTCCATATCTGATTCTAACTGTTGCTTCCTGATCTGCATATAGATTTCTCAGGAGGCAGGTAAGGTGGTCTGGTATTCCCATCTCTTTAAGAATTTTCCACAGTTTGTGGTGACCCACACAGTCAAACACTTTGGCACAGTCAATAAAGCACAAGTAGGTGTTTCTCTGTAACTCTCTTGCTTTTTCAATGATTCAACAGAGGTTGGCAATTTGATCTCTGGTTCCTCTGCCTTTTCTAAATCCAGCTTGGATATCTGGAAGTTCACAGTTGATGTACTGTTGAAGCCTGGCTTAAAGAATTTTGAGCATTACTTTGCTAGTGTGTGAGATGAGTGTAATTGTGCAGTAGTTTGAACATTCTTTGGCATTTCCCTTCTTCAGGATTAGAAGGACTGACTTTTTCTAGTCCTGTGGCCATTGTTGAATTTTCTAAATTTGCTGACATATTGAACGCAGCACTTTAACAACATCATCTTTTAGAATTTGAAATAGCTCAACTGGAATTCCATCACCTACACTAGCTTTGCTTGTAGTGAGGCTTCTTAAGGCCCACTTGATTCACATTCCAGGATGTCTAGCTCTAGATGATTGATCACAACATATTGGTTATCTGGGTCGTGAAGATCTTTTTTGTATAGTTCTTCTGTGTATTCTTGCCACTTTTTCTTAATATTTTCTGCTTCTGTTAGGTCCATACCATTTCTGTCCTTTATTGTGCCCATCTTTTCATGAAATATTCCCTTCGTATCTCTAATTTTCTGAGGAGATCTTTAGTCTTTCCCATTCTGTTGTTTTCCTATGTTCCTTTGCATTATTCACTTAAGAAGTCTTTCTTATCCTTGTTAGTCTTTGGAACTCTGCATTTAGATGGATATATCTTTCCTTTTCTCCTTTGCCTTTCACTTCTCTTCTTTTCTCAGCTATTTGTAAGGCGTCCTCAGAGAACCATTTGCCTTCTTACATTTCTTTTTCTTGGGATGGTTTTGGCCACCACCTCCTGTCAATGTTACAATCCTCTATTAATAGTTCTAGTGGCACTCTGTTTATCAGATCTAATCACTTGAGTTTATTTGTCACTTTCACTGTATAATCATAAGGAATTTGATTTAGGTCATACCTGAATGACCTAATGGTTTTCCCTACTTTCTTCAATGTAAATCTAAATTTTGCAATAAGGACATCATGATCTGAGCCACTATAATCTCCCTGTTCTTGTGTGTGTGTGTATATATATACATACGTGCTTTATCAACAGGCATGTGAAATTCATATATCTCTTTCTGACATGTAGATAATTCAAGGAAACCTAGATATTAGAAAATTATAGGCCAAAAGTACTGTTGATGCAAATATGCTTTACTATGTACCATAGGGTTAACCAGACAATTCACTATAACTAAACTGATCATGATACACACTTAATTAATATTAATTTATAATTAAGTAAATAAAAGTTTTCCAGCTTTACTGAATTTGGTTGAAAAATAATATTGTTTAAAGTTAGGTACACAATGCAATGATTTCATATACATATATATTATGAAAGATTATCACAATAAGATTAATTAACACCTTCCATGTTATTTACCTTCTTCTTTTGGTGGTGAAAACATTTAAGCTCTTAATTTTGAGTATATAATACAGTATTGGTATGTTAACAGTAATTTATAATTAAAAATGAATGTGGCAATGACTGGAAACAATGAAAAACAACACAATGGTTGTTATGTTTGGTAAGAAACTTGGGAGTTCAAGCTACATTCAGGTGCCTAGTGAGAGACTTGTTATACAGAGCTATGGTTTTCAGAAAAATTTTGTGACATGTGGCATGCATTCTAATACCAGACTCTGTAATTGCAGCAGACCTGGAAGCACTCTGCCTGCTCTGCCCGGAACCTGTTGTGTCTTCTTTTCTTCACACATCAATTCCCTGGCTTCTGGGCTTCCCAGGTGGCTCAGTGCGTAAAGAATTTGCATGCAGTGCAGTAGACACAGGAAACACGGGTTTGATCCCTGGGTTGGGAATATCCCCTGGAAGAGGGCATGGCAACCCACTCCATATTCTTGCCTGGAGAACCCCATGGGCAGAGGAGTCCAGTAGGCTACAGTACATGGGTCTCAAAGAGTGGGACACAACTGAAGCGACAGAGCTTGCACATCCCTGGCTTTTGTTTACTTTAGCTTCTGTTACCCACACCTGTGATTTTCTTTGAAGGCCTGCCCTTGGGTCCTGGAGCTTGCTGGGCCTGTGCTTGCAGAAATGCCTGGGAGTTTGCATGTACACATGGTAACCTTTAGCCAACGACTGACCCATACCCTGTCAGTACCAAAGCACTGCAACCTTGCTGTGAATTAGGACATATTCTGGGGCAAAGCTTATAGTTCTGAGTTCCCCACAGCATGAAGCTGAAGTTAGCTTCTGGGTAACTTTGTCTGAAATCTTCCTTGCTTGGCTTCTTCTGCTTTTCTGTTCTGCTTCCCTCATTCCCTTATTGGTCACTGTTGGAAGCACTCTCTAAATGAATCTTCTACACAGGAGTTATCAATGCAGAGTCTTCTTTGAGGCAATTTGATTGAAGACCATTTCATAATTAACCTAGCGGTTGCAAAAAGTAGCCTGTGATTTCCCATAAAAATAAAAAACTTGTATTTTGCTGTAGAAGTTCTCAGATATCGAACCAAAACATAGCTGTCTCGATTTAAAAAGCAAAATGCATAGTAATTTGATCAGGACTTTTTCCCTTGAGGCTTCCTTTTTCTCTGGGGCTTTCCTGGTGGCACAGTGATAAAGAACTTGCCTGCCAATACAGGAGATGCAGGTTTGAACCCTGGGTCGGGATGATCCCTGGAGAAGGAAATGGCACTGCAGTATTCTTGCCTGGGAAATCCCACAGAGTTGCTGGTGTGCTATAGTCTGTGGGGTCACAAAATAATCAGACACGACTTAGCGAATAAACAACAACATATGATCTGTAATTTGCACCTCAGGCTATATGATGCTGAGGATAAATCCTAGGCTTTCACTGTTGGATCCATCCCTAGCTGGATGTTATAGAGTAATTTGCCTCTTTAGGATTATGCACACATTTGCAGCATTTGCTTTGCCTTGTATGTCTATTTATGATGTTGATTAAATGTGACTGTGAAATGGGATAGTTCTCTAAAGACAAATTAAAAATCTTTCAAGGTTTTATTTTCTAGAAAGTGAGTTTTGATAGAATAACATCTCAACAAATGAAATTCAGATCCAGAGTTAGGCCACTGTTCTTCCAAACTTTCCTCACATTTCTTTGAAGAGCAATGGACCTAGAATAATGAAGTTCCACGAGGCTCCTAAAGTAACCTTTCCCCTGAGCCTTATACATCTAGGCATCCAAGTAGCAATGTTTTCACACTGTGGAGAGTCCTCCACACTATGAGCAATGTTGTGCTTTGCTGGGGTTCTCAGCGGTGCATCTCTTCCACCCAGTTGCACCCAATTTCACTGATCAGTAGCTCTGGCGTAGCTTCACCCTCACGTGCTCAATTCAGTTGGCAGGTGCAGAGTCAACACACCTCAAAAGGAATTACAACATCTTGGAAGAATGAGTAAAATTAGTATTGTTTACCCTCTCTTGGATTCTACATTTTATTTGGATCTGAGGAGGATCAATAGTTTTAGCATATTCTGGCACCAGAAATATTTATTATTTTTTAAAAGATGAATTAGATGTTTATTCCTTCTCCTTCAAAGTGGTTTCAATCTGTAGATTTCTCTAAAATACCAGCACTATCTGTAGTTGTTCAAATGTGACCAGCTACTGGGCCATGGAGTTGGGCTGATCAAGCCTGAGGAAGACCAGAATGACAAGTGAGCATTTCCCCATTTAAGAAATATCTTTCTGAAACTGCACTCATGTACAGCAGCTGGTATTCTGCAAAGACTGCTTTTCTAAAATTTATTTTGAGAAAAGTTGTAAAGACAGTGCAGAGAGTTCCCTTTCATCAACTTCTCCTAATGTGAACATCTTATATGACCATGTTACATCTGTCAAAACTAAGAAATTAACATGGATACAATAACTTATAACTAAATATAGACTTTATTTGGATTTCCTCAATTTTCCATGACTGTTCCTTTTCTGTTCCAAGATCGAGTTCAAGATCCCACACTACACTTGTTCATCATGTCTCAGTCCATACAGATACTTAAAAATAGGTTTTCAGCCTATTTGTATATGTAGATCTGTACATTTGTGGAGCCTGGGTGCTGGTCATTGTTCTGGTCTTGGTTCTGCTACTAATTAGCTGGGTCATTTTTTCATAAGTTATTAGCACTTGTTATGCCTTATCTGGAACATAGGGATGTTTATAAAACACCATCTGTACTTGAGGACACCAATCCTATTAACCTCATACAGTATTGTGGGGATTGATCAAGTGAGTTCATGCAAAAGAGCTTGATAAGTGCCCAGTACACATTCATTGTTATTTTAAGATTATTATTCTCATTCTATATAAACATCTATGTAAACAAAATAAACATATTAATGCTTCTCTTGTGTGTTCACACATTATTTTGTAAACTATTTTCTTGAATAGTACATGCACATAGTAAAAATAATTCCACCAGTACTAAAGAAAGCAATGTAAAAGCTCTCTCTCCTTCTGTCCCTGTTTCCATTGCCTCTCCTAGACTCCTTCTACCTCTGCCCCATCAGATAATAACTGTTAACATGTCTTGTGCACCTTCTAGAGATGTTCTGAATATAGAAATGTATTTGTTGGTCCAGTGACTAAGAAAGACTCTGAGCTCTCAGTGCAGGGGACCCTGGTTTGATCCCTGGTCAGGGAACTAGATCCCATTTGGTGAAACCAGGACTTCACATGCCACAACCAAGACAGAAGATCATGAGTGCCACAACTAAGATCTAGTGCAGCCAAATAAACCAATAAATATTTTTAAAAAAGATCCCACATGCCAGATGAAAGAAATACATTTGCTTAAATGCATCTGGAACTTTGAAAAATATGGTGAATACTGAAAGCTGCATATTATCCAAAAGAGGAAAAATTAGGTCTATCTCATTTATATTTTGACAAATTATATTAGCTGCACTTTACTGAGCACTTGCTTGATGGCAGGCATTCTGCTGTTCATTCTCCTTCATATATTAACTCACTTAATGCCATAACAATAAAAATAAACCTCTGTAGTAGGTACTATCAACATCCTCATTTTACAGATTAAAAAACTGAAGCCTAGAGAAGCTAATTATCTTCCTCAAGGTAGCTCAGCTAATAAGTGATAGAGCAGGTAAGAAAGTTTTAGGGAAAATAATCAGAGTCCAAATACACTGATTTTTTTCCTTTGAATTCCTTCTTTTATTTTACCTTTCCTTCCTGTCCCTCTTTCATGCCACCATCATTGTCTGCTGGAAACAGGTCACAATCCAGACCCCTTGCCCAGACTCTACTTTAGTTCACCCTGTACTCTCTTCTGTTTTGCTTTTTCTAAAATTCATTTTCATTAAGCCTCTTGCTTGCTCAGAAAGCCTCATTAGCTTGTCCCCTCATAGAGAATCAAGTACAATTCACGGAGCCTAGCTTACCAGGCCTTCCCTTGTCTGGCTCCATTTGAGCCATCTGGTTTTATTGCCCACTGTGAGCCTAACACATTATATCACAAATGTGTCCCTCAATAAACTCTTGTAGAACTGAGGAATTGATAAGCCTAACATAAAAACAATTCAGTAATTTCATTAATGACACATCTGTAAATGAAAACAACTTAAAAAACTCTCCATAGTGAATGAAGAATTTAAACAATTTCAGTTTCCAATTTTGGTGATTCGGATATTGCAGTACTACATTTTCTGTTACCTACACTGTTTGAAACTACAGATTAATTATTGACTGAAAATTTGAGAAGGTGAACAGGCAGTTATAAATTTGAATTTTTCCTTCTAGGGGCCAGAATTTGAGGCACAGCAGTACTCCAGGTCAGACAATTCCAAATTGTTGTGCTTTTGTTTAAACTGGAGCAGACTCCAACAGCTTGACCTTGCCTCAGAAGAAAGGGCCTGGCATGAAGGTACAATTACTTGATAGTCTGGAGAATAGAAATCCACCATCATAAAGCCAATTGTAGGAGTCACAAAAAACTCCCTGCTGACAGAGGTGTTTAAATATTGCCCTACTCCAGCAGAATCACATCACTGCTTGGCTATAGTGTTTCCTGTTGAGATTTTGGCAAAGGATGTTAGCGTAATTTGGCAGAGTTCAGAACAGATTGCCTTGGCCTGGTGAATTGTTTCCTGTCCAACAAGTTGGTAGAGCTGTGCTTGATAACATTAAGTCTCACTCATACCTTTTCTACTGGAGGAGGAAATGGCAACCCACTCCAGTGTTCTTGCTGGAGAATCCAACAGACAGAGGAGCCTGGTGGGCTACAGTCCACAGTCACACAGAGTTGGACGTGACTGAGTGACCATGCACGCGTGCACGCACATGGAGTTTCTATGAGAGTGAACTGAGACCTTCAAAAGCTGCTGTATATCTTGCTTATGCCAACCACACTTCCTGGCACAGAGTAGGCACTGAGGAAATGTTTGTCTGGTGAATAAATGGATGCAGGGAACTATTTGCTCACGAAGGGAGATCTGGATGTCAGCTTCTTCCAGGTCCAATGGACTTGGCTCATGGGCTGCGCAAATTTCCTGGCAATAGAAAGGTATAAAATATACAATGGGAATTTCTGGCCCATGTAGCTCACCCAGAGAACTAGAGGATTAGAAGTAATAACTCAGGATATGCTGCTGATGTCCATGAAGGTGTGATTGAGCACAACTATTCCCTGGCATGTCACGGATCCAATCTTGGGCAGTACTTCTGAGCAGAGGGGCCAATAACCCTCATATTTACTGTAAGCTCCGGCTCATTTTCTCTTTGTTCTCCTGACCTCATTGGGGAAACTGAGGCAGTACAACCACTTTTAATAAATGTTAGTAATGATTCTTACTTGTTTTCTTGAGAGGGTTGAATATTCAGGAGTATAGACAGTTAACACTGGGAGGGGACATCACAAATAAAGAAATACATTATTAGAGTGGGGATGCAAGGGAGAGGAATAGAAGTTTGTGTTCAGCTGTGGTCTGTTTTATTTTCTTTGCTAGCCTCAATGGTTCCTGTAATGAACACTGAGTTGTACCTCCAGGACCCCCTTTATGACAGAAGCATTCATGCTCACTACTTGCTGGTGGCTCTTAGTTGAGTCCTTCTCCAGTAGTCGCTCTTGGCTGAAGGAAGCTACCTTGTAAGCCCACAACCTCCAACCCCTAGAGGCAACCTCATCCAGTGACAGATCATAGCTGATTGCAAAGGCTGGCTTCCTAGCCTAACCTGTACAGCTAATGTCTCTGTTGCAACTGTGTTGCAGTTCAGTGCTAGCTCTGTCCATATTTGCCTCTTTCAGCCTGGTTTCCCTAAATAATCCTTTATAAACCTCTTGCAGGCCAGTCTCAGAGCTGAAGAGGCTGTTTTCTGGAGAATCTGGGAAAAGTGCTTTTTTTCTTTCCTTTGTTACTCTGAGATGTGATGCATTTCTGTTTTTCTTTTTCTGTATCAAAACTGGCCCTTGGAAAATAGTCCAGTAATTCCTTCATGCTAAAATGTAAATGTATCTACTCCTTTTTAATGGGCATAAATGATTCTGTATAGAGTTCCAAGCAACGAGTGAGGGAATCTTTCTGGGTGCCTGAAAGGAGGTACCCTCACATGCCTCTGAAATGCACCCCACAGGTGGCCTGCTGGTGGTGAGGTTGCTGCTTCTGTTGGAGTCAGGACTATTGCTCTGAGATGCTGAGAGCCTGCATTTGGCTCCCTGCATCTCAGAGCAATAGTCCTACGCTTGGCACATTAGAAAAGAAAATCTCAGTAATTTTTTTTTTTTTCTTCCCCACCAGCATTCACTTGACCTTAACCTGGGCTCCATCTAAATTTCCTGCCTCCTCTAAATTTGAATGTTTTCAAGGTAGCAAAAGGCAAATAGATCAAAGTTAACAAATATATCTTGAGGGCAAACAGTTCTTTTACTGTGTCAGCTCCCTGACTTCCCAGGCATTATTCATTCCTTTTTTTTTTTTTTCCCTTCAGTGGCACTTTGCACATCTCTACAGAGCTCTCTATTCTCATTTTTAAAAGTTATCCTTTAGTGATTAGTCTTACATGATAGGGGCCATTTCATTGTCACATCTCCATCCCTGGTTCCCAGCCATTACCCTGGCATGTAGCAGTTGCTCCATAACTCTTTGAATGGATAAGTAAACAAATAAGCACCTCCTTGTTGCAAGATGCTCTAAAGCACAAAGGGGAACAAAAATGATACAAACAGCTGACAGACCCTGAATACTTACTGAGCTGTACCTTGAACAAGCATGACTCATGGGAAGTAATCATAAAGCACCTTGACTTTCACTTCTATTTGTCTAAGTCATTGTTTATGTAAGATAAGTTATTAAAATGTCCATATCTGGTGCTAAGTCGCTTCATTGCTGTCTGACTCTTTATGATCCCGTGTATTGTAGCCTGCCAGGCTCCTCTGTCCATGGGATTTTCCAGGCAAGAGTACTCCAGTGGTCTGCCATGCCCTCCTCCAGGGGGTCTTCCCAACCCAGGGATCAAACCTGCATCTCTTACAGCTCCTGCACTGGTAGGCAGGTTCTTTACTACCAGCATCACCTGGAAAACCCTGATCTCATATTATTATAAAAATGTTGAACTTGATTTAACACCGGCTTCTCTTCATCGCCCAGTTCAAGTCTGACACAGAGGGGGAATAGTTAGATAGGGCCGTTAGGGTGGCTTCCTCTCATTTCTCACTTAATGCTTGTCTTTCTCCTTCTCCTCCACCTTGCTAGCCATAGCTTCTGAACCTTCAGTGTTGGAAGATATTGTTTCAATATTTTCTCAACTGTTCAACCATCTTCCATTTTGTATTGATAGGTTTGTTTTCCACCCAGAAAGATCCTTTTAATATATAGTTAAATTACTTTATTATTCTATCCTAGGAGAAGGCAATGGCACCCCACTCCAGTACTCTTGCCTGGAAAATCCCATAGACTGAGGAGCCTGGTGGGCTGCAGTCCATGGGGTCGCGAAGAGTCTGAGAGACTTCACTTTCACGCATTGGAGAAGGAAATGGCAACTCACTCCAGTGTTCTTGCCTGGAGAATCCCAAGGACGGGGGAGCCTGGTGGGCTGCCGTCTATCGGGTCGCACAGGGCCGGACACGACTGAAGCGACTTAGCAGCAGCAAGACTCCTAAGAGCCTCTCATTCCCCTTGGTTCACCATGTATATGGATGTTGTGACCAGCTAACTAGACCACTTTGGGAAGGAAATGAACAAGTGTGTCCTGGCATCCTGCTTATTTATTTTTATTTTTTTGCAGTAGATCTGGAGGCTGTTGTTTAAACTTCTAGACACTAGATGGCACTCTGGGACCATGCAAGGTTTAGCCTACCTGGGTTTTTTTTTTTTTGTTTTTTTCTTTAATGGGGCACAGATTTTGCAGTCATGTCAGGCTGAAACCTTTATGGAGCTAGGACTGAAACTGACCAAGAAGACTGAATTTCAGTAAAAAAATTTTTAAGGTATTTTTTTAAGGGGATAAAGTATAGCTTGGAAAAAATAAAAGTTTCTGGATTCTCTAAGAGAAACACTGAAATTTCTGCTGTTTGAGAATGTAGAATCACCCACGAAGTTGAGATGTCGAGGGGGTGGGAGAAGAGAGGCATCTGGGGCCTCAGACTCCATGTACAGGCTTGTGTGCATGGCTGAGGCATGTCTGGGTAGAGGCTTTGGCATTTGGGAAGAGTCTGAGAAGTTTTATCTGAATTCATCATATTTACAAAATGTCTTATTCCTTCTTTTGAGGCTGAGGACAAGAGCTCATTAAGAATTCAGATTTTGGAGGTAGGTGGTCAGAAGTCTGCAGGTGTGTACATAAATATTAAGGGTGGAGGAAGCCTGTTTGAGGAAACATCTCTTGAGGTTGTGGGAGTTAAATTGTGTGTGTTTGTGTGTGTGTCTGTGTGTGTGTGTGTATGAAAGAGATTACATAGAGACAGAGAAAAAGAGAAGGAGGGGTTTCCTCATGACTGGTGGGGTAGCAGAAATGAGTGGAGTGCAGGTCCAGCTCTGTAGGAAGGTCTACCTGTCAGATATTCGCTTTGAGGGGGTAGCCTATGTTCTCCCTGGGTCTACATGAGACACAGGTGGAGGTCAGGGCCTAGTGGGTGGGTGAAATCACAGGTATGCACCATGATCAAAGAGCGTTTAGGGTAATCAGGATGGAAGTAGAGTCTGAGCTTTTTGCTTGTGACACTTCTTGGTTTTCATGCGCTTGTGTAGGATGGAGGGCTCAGAAAGCTCTCCCTGGGCATCCCCTTTTTACCTGCATTGAATAAAGATTGGTTTCAAGGCCCACAGCTAAAGGGATGATATCAGGCAAATTAAGGAAGTTTTATACAGCTCAATCTCTTCCTCTGAGCTGTCAAGAAAAGATGCACCAAACAGAGTTTAGTAGGCAAGAAAGACATGATTTGAGGCTTTGGCAATAGGAGAGAACTCAACTCTGCTGAAACTCAACTCATTGGAAAAGACCCTGATGCTAGGAAAGATTGAGGGCAGGAGGAAAAGGGGACGACAGAGGATGAGATAGTTGGATGGCATCACTGACTTGATAGACATGAGTTTGAGCAAATTCCAGGAGACAGTGAAGGACAGGAAAGCCTGATTGCTGCAGTCCATGGGGTTGCAAAGAGTTGGACATGCCTTACAACTGAACAACAACTCTGCTGAGACAAATGCAGAAGCTAATGAAAAAGGACTGGAGGTTTTTAAAGGAAGTTGATCTAGGTGATGAGGACATCTCATCCATATTTACTAATTGTTGCTTACAGAATTTAGGTTTCCACCCTTCCACAGAAACTAGGAGATAAGAGTGCTAGAATTAGATTTCAAAGGGATGGCTTCCAGGTCCTTGAGGGATGACTTACATCTCAGAGGAGAGAGAAAGACTTTACAATAAGTTTTCTAAAATAATGTTCCAAAAAGAGAGGTCAAGTCAAGCCTGTCTCAGGTTTACTCAAGTCGAGGGGTAAGTCTGTCTTGTTCAGCACAATGGTTATAATAATCATACCAATCTCATAGACATTTTGTAGGGATTAAATGTGATGAGGCTTGTAATACACAGACAGAGAGCCTGCCTGGTAGACAAATGGCAGCCCTTATGCTAATGATTTTGACTGACAGAATTGCTTACTTTAGTTGCACTATGGAACTAAAAGACCTTTTCCATGCATAATTTGTAAAGCAAAGTACCAAACAATCCTTGTTTTCAAAAAGTTGCTATATATAGACAATACATATTTTATATGTCTTTATGTTTATGAAAACAAGCTAAGGTTATTTTGGGAAGCAAACCACTCTTCAGAGCTTAAATTCTAGAACAGTGCAGACCAACATTTATATACAATCTGTTACATAAGAAAGTACCATATGATGACCTATTTATATTTCACTAGCTTGTCTTCTGTCCAGAAGGTCAGAGCACATAAAATAAATGAAGTCAATTTCTTCACTTCATGATTCGTTGCCAATTTCAAGGCTGCCGCTGTTGACTGTATATGTATAGTTTTTATTTATTTATTTATTCACTTATAATATTGTACTGGTTTTGCCATACATTAACATGAATCCGCCACAGGTATACACGTGTTCCCCATCCTGAACCCCACTCCCACCTCCCTCCCTGTACATCCCTCTGGGTCATCCCAGTGCACCAGCCCCAAGCATCCTGTATCCTGCATTGGACCTGGACTGGTGATTCATTTCTTATATTATATTATACATGTTTCAATGCCATTCTCCCAAATCATCCCACCCTCTCCCTCTCCCACAGAGTCCAAAACACTGTTCTATATTTTTTTAAGTTAGAAGACATTTCTTGTTGTTTCATCTTGATCTCACAAGAGAGAGGTTCTTTCTAACCAAGAGCCGCTAACTATGTAGAAAGCATGCTTCTAAACCTTTTCCCTGTCACCATTTAAAGAAGACTATGATGATTTAATAACTGCCTTGATATTTTTGGGGTTTCTTTGGTGGCTCTAGATGGTAAAGAATCTGCCTGCAATGCAGGAGACCTGTTTGATTCCTGGATTGGAAAGTTTCCTTGGAGGAGGAAATGGCAACCCACTCCAATGTTCTTGCCTGGAAAATTCCATGGACAGAGGAGCCTGGTGGGCTATAGTCCATGGGGTTGCAGAGTTGGATGTAGCTGAGTGAACTAGCACACTTGATATCTTTTGATGCTTCCCTGGTGGCTCACACAGTAAAGAATCTGCCTGCAATGCAGGAGAGCTGGGTTTGATCCATGGGTTAGGAAGATCCCCTGGAGAAGGGAATGGCAACCCACTCCAATATTCTTGCCTGGAGAATTCCATGGATAGAGAAGCCTGGTGGGCTATAGTCCATGGAGTCACAAAGAGTTGGACATGACTGACAGACTAACACTTAACACTTGATACCTTTTAAAGGGAGCCTGTTGTAATTGAATGTTTCAGAAGCCAAGGAACAGGCACTTTCTAGATTGTTCTGTAACATGGTTTTAAGGTAAGACAATCCTGAGTGGAAGGACCTCTGGGAGGTTACGATTGAACTCAGGCATCTGGAGAAAGAGGCTTTGAATCTTCCTGAAAGTGATCTTCTTTTTTGTGTAATGTGAAGATGTTTGACCCTCTTTAATGGGAAAAAATATGTCAGATAAAAAAAATGTTTAAGTCTTCTAATTTACTGCTTCCCTCCCTTGAATTAATTCTACCTCACTTTCTACCATAAATACAGGCAACTGATAAAATGTACTTACTTTGATTCCAAATGAATAAACACAAATTTTATTGGTGTAAGTAATCTTTTTTTGGTTTTTAAAATCCTTTCACAAGAAAGATATCATTTATACCTTGCTGTAACTTTTTATTGTTATTTTACAGATAGTTGTTCAGGTCATGGATTCATTTGTAAACGTATTTCAGGACCACATAGGCACTTTAAGTATCTTAGTGCCATTCTAACATTTTCTGAGTGACTCCAAAGCAGAAGAATCTAAGTCTTCTTGGTCCTAATGCAGAGCATCCTGTGTAACAGCATCTTTGTGGGCTCCTTGCTTCCTGGCAAGCAGATGGTTGGATGCCAGATGATGCCTCTTGGCTTCCTTCAGCTTGCTTTTCCAATTACGTGGCCCTGTCCTGCCTTGGGGCTTCCCAGGCAGCTCAGTGATAAAGAGTCTGCCTGCCAATGCAGGAGACGTAGGAGATGCAGGAAATGGAAGTTTGATTCCTGGGTTGGGAAGATCCCCTGGAGAAAGAAATGTCAACCCACTCCAGCATTCTTGCCTGGAAAACCCCATGGACAGAGGAGCCTGTCAGGCTACAGTCCATGGAACTACAAAGAGTCAGATAGAACTGAGCATATCCTTCCTTATGTGACTGTGTGACTTTAAGTTTTGGGACATTTTATATTATACCAGTCTTGCAAAATAAATAAATAAAAGAATAAAGATGTTGTCTTAAAAGTTGAGAATTATGTTTTATTTGGTGAGAATTTTTGAGACTTCAAGTCTGGGAGGCAGTATCTCAAGTAACCCTGAGAGAACTGCTCTGAGGAAGTGAGGTGGGGAACCTGGTTATATAGAAGTTTTGCAACAAAAAGCAGGCACTGTGAATGTCAAAAGTTGATTGCTGGTTAAATGAAAACCAGATATCTCAAATTAAGGAACTTAGTGCTTTTCTACATATAGGAAAATGAAGGGTTTGGGCTCACTGAAACCATTCCTTTGATGTGTACCTCAGTTATCTGGGTCCAGTAACCTGTTTTCACATCCTGAGTTTCCTTAAGGCTCACCATAGGGAGTGGCTGCAGTCTGATGCCTACTAGATTTATTCTTTCTTTCCTGAGTTTCCCCCGTGCTCATCAGCTCACCATCAGTGGTGGCTGCAATTGCTGATGAATGTGACAGCTGTTGCTTACTGATATGACAGCAAATATTCCATTTTTCAGGGGTCTTGAACACAGAATTTCTTTTGGAAGTAATTTTAATTGTGAAATTTGAGTCTCACTAAAGAGAGTGAAAATGTGAGAAAGACAGAAACTGTGGAAACTGGTTCTCATTTTAAGTAAGACATTAAAAGTCTCTTTATGTTAGATCAAATGGAGAACTGTTACTGTGGATCAAAACCCACATTCCTTCTAATCCAGTCCTGAGACCCAGCATTCATGGACACATTTAGGTGAAGTCTATCTTTCTAAGCAAGTTTAATGGAAGGTTAAGTTATGACTCTGAAATTGGAACTCAAGCCCATGGATTTGAAATCTAAAACATTAAAAGGAAGTAGCAGGATAGGAACTAATAGCACAGTCAAGAAGAGACAAGAGGAAGGAATGGGGATAGGTTTCTGGAGCTTGAATGATGTGGCAGGTTGGTGATATTGACCTGAAATAAACAGACAGTCAGATATTTCTCCAGCAAAGATCAGTTTATTCAGAATCGGCAGAGAATAGCAATGTGAGGCCTGCAACTGGGAGGAGCCATGTGTGTAGATTCCCCTATGACAAGAGAAAGAGGACACTTATATAGAAAGCAAAAGGAAATTGGGAAGACTATAACAAACAGAGTCCATGGCTGTTCATTGGCTGAGTCCTTATCAAGAAAGGGTCTTTCTGTTGGACTCTGCTATAATTACAGAGTGTGAGAACATCCCCTTCTGGGATGTTTCCCTACTCTAGTTAGTTGAGTTTTCTCTTTATTAAATTTTTTTTTTTCCCACAGGACATCATTGAGTATAACTTGAAACAGAGCCCTCAGGGACCAGTTTACACTTAGAAGTGCTTCCTTCTCAGGCTATTTGGATGAACAGGTTATTATAAAACAGCAGGCCTGTCCTTGCTGCTGCTAAGTCACTTCAGTCATGTCCGACTCTGTGTGACCCCATAGACCACAGCCCACCAGGCTCCCCCGTCCCTGGGATTCTCCAGGCAAGAACACTGGAGTGGGTTGCCATTTCCTTCTCCAATGCATGAAAGTGAAAAGTGAAAGGGAAGTCACTCAGTCATATCCGACTCTTAGCGACCTCATGGACTGCAGCCTACCAGGCTCCTCCGTCCATAGGATTTTCCAGGCAAGAGTACTGGAGTGGGGTGCCATTGCCTTCTCCAACGCCTGTCCTTAGGGTCACAATATTCAGGAAGCTTAGATTGCTGTATATTTTACCAACAATATTTAGACTTGAAACACCCCCACTCTATTACTGTATTGCTGCTTCATTCCTCTCTGTTGCATTCTGGGAAATTACTTTGGCTCTGTTTTCCAAAAGGGTTCATTCTCTCTTAAAAACTGTGTGCTATGTGTGCTCAGTTGCTTGGTCATATCTGACTCTTTACAATCTCATGGATTGCAGCCCATCAGGCTTTTCTGTCTGTGGGATTTCCAGGCAAGAATATTGGATTGGGTTGCCGTTTCCTCTTACAGGGGATCTAGCTCACTGTTTAAGCATTATATTAAATTAAAAAAATTCAATGGCTCTTTTTTAATTTCTAGAATTGCTTTTTCCCTCTCACCATATCTGCATGTTTTTTTCCTAGTGTCATGCTTTTAACTTTTGGATGTGTTCCTTTGCTTCTTGAGAGTGTTCTGTTTTCATCACATTAGGTGTGAATTCTCCCATTTATTGTATGGCTGACTGTCTTTTGTGCTGGTTGGTTTCTTCCTGCTTTTTAAACTTTTGTTCATGGGCTCATCATTACTGGGAATTTTCTTTTGTGAGAGTTCAATGGGTACTTCACATTGAAGTTATGATTTCAAGCTATAGTGCTGGAGAAGACTCTTGAGGGTCCCTTGGACAGAAAGGAGATCAAACAAGTCATTCCTAAAGGAAATCAACCCTGAATATTCATTGGAAGAACTGATGCTGAAGCTGAAGCTTCAGTACTTTGGTCACCTGATGTGAAGAGCTGACTCATTGGAAAAAAACCCTAATGTTAGGAAAGATTGAGGGCAGGAGGAGAAGGGGGCAACAGAGGATGAGATGGTTGGATGGCATCACCGACTCAATGGACATGAGTTTGCACAGACTTCGGGAGATAATGAAGGAGAGAGAAGCCTGGAGTGCTGCAGTCCATGGGATCACAAAGAGTCAGACACAACTGAGTGAATGAACAACAACAAATGGGTACTTTGGATGATAGAGATAATTTTTATGTTAATTTCTGTACTTGGGTTTTCATACTTTGTAGGCAGTTAATATACAGAACTGTACAAACATATTCTTAATGACCTGTATAACCACAATCATGTGGTCTTTCAACTAGAGTCAAACATACTAGAGTGTAAAGTCAAGTGGACCTTAGGAAACATCACTACAAACAAAGCTAGTAGAGGTGATGGAATTCTAGCTGAACTATTTCAAATCCTTAAAGTGATGCTGTTAAAGTGCTGGGCTCACTAGTCAGCAAATTTGGAAAATTCACCAGTGGCCTCAGGACTGGAAAAGGTCAGTTTTCATTCCAATCCCAAAGAAGGGAAATGCCAAAGAGTGTTCAAACTACTGCACAATTGCAGTCATTTCACATGCTAGCAAAGTCATTCTCAAAATTCTTCAAGCCAGGTTTCAACAGTACATGAATTGAGAACTTCTTGATGTTCAAGCTGGATTTAGAAAAGGCAGAGAAACCAGAGATCAAATTGCCAACATCCACTGGATCATAGAAAAGGCAAGAGAATTTTCAGAAAAATATCTACTTCTGCTTCATTGACTACACTAAAGTCTTTGACTATGTGGATCACAACAAACCATGGAAAATTGTTGAAGAGGTGGAGTACCAGATCACTACTGACCTGCCTCCTGAGAAACCTGCATGCAGGTCAAGAAGCAACAGTTAGAACCAAACATGAAACAATGGACTGGTTCCAAATCAGGAAAGGAGTACATCAAGGCTGAATATTGTCACCCTGCTTATTTAACTTATATGCAGAATACATCATGCAAAATGCCAGGCTGGATGAAGCCCGAGCTGGAATCAAGATTTCTGGGAGAAATACTAGTTACCTCAGATATGCAGATGACATCACCCTTAATGGCAGAAAGTGAAGAGGAACTAAAGAGCCTCCTGATGAAGGTGAAAGAAGAGACTGAAAAAACTAGCTTAAAACTCAACCTTCAAAAAATGAAAATCATGGCTTCTGGTTATCATTCCATGGCAAATAGATGGGGAAACAATGGAAACAGTGACAGACTTTATTTTCTTGGGCTCCAAAATCATCGTGGATGGTGACTGCAGCCATGAAATTAAAAGATACTTGGTCCTTAGGAGAAAAGCTATGACAAACCTAGACAGTGTATTAAAAGCAGAGACATTATTTTGCTGACAAAGTGGGTTTTTTTTTTTTTTTTTTTTTTTACTGACAACGCTATAGTTTTTCCAGTAGTCATGTATGGATGTGAGAGTTGGACCATAAAGAAAGCTGAGCACCAAAGAGTTGATGCCTTCAAACTGTGGTGCTGGAGAATACTCTTGAAAGTCCCTTGGACAGCAAGATCAAATGAGTCAATCCTAAAGTAAATCAATCCTGAATACTCATTGGAAGAACTGATGCTGAAGGTGAAACTTCAATATTTTGGCTACCTGATGGAAAAAGCTGGCTCACAGAAAAAGACTCTGATGCTGGGAAAGACTGAGGGCAGGAGGAGAAGGATGCAACAGAGGATGAGATGGTGGGATGGCATCATCAACTCAATGGACATGAATCTGAACAAACTCAGGGAGACAGAGAAGGACAAGGAAGCCTGGCATGCTTCAGTTTATAGGGTTGTAAAGAGTCAGAAATGACTGAGCGACTAACAACACAATAATAAGGAAGTGAAAAGGTCGTGAGCATTTGGGCTCCACACCTACATACAGGGCAAATTTGGTGTTCTGTTGTCTCAAGACTGATTTTTCATAAATGTCTCAGAAAGCTCCACTTCTAAGTTAAGACTTGAATGGCTGGACATGTGGTTTTAGTTACTGGTCTGAGGAGGGATAATTCTTTTTGGTTCCTCGGTTTGTGCAGGAAGCAATTTCCGCTCCCCATGAGAATGACCCAAAGCAGTCCTTAATTGGAAGCTAACACCCTACCTCCTGAAGAGTATATCAGCTGATATTGGAAGTCGTTAAGAGAGTAAACCTAAGAATTCTCATTGACACAAAACAATTTTTTTTTCTCCTGATGCTCAGAATTTGCTTATGGTTGAAGTAATCAAGTTCTATGGATGCAAGAGAGATTGTCAAAGTGCATAGTACTCTGCCCATTCTATGTGACCTGATAGGGCTCGGCACGGCGTGCTGGTTTTCTGATCCCGTTAACTCTGATTCCTCCAGGTTGAGAGGTTGACTATGAGATTATTAACAAAGCTACCATAGCTCCAAACACCCAGTGCAGTGTACCACATGTAAGGCTTTCAAGTAGAAAATGAACGAGGTCTGGCTGTTCTAGTGGAGTGGTGCTGGGGTACCAGTGGGCCTCTTGGCAGAATCTGTCCCAAGGGAAGAGCAGTGTGACTGGAAGCCTGACCCATGCAAAGGCACAGAATTAGCTGGTTGATTTGTTGCTGTTGTTGTTGTTTTTGTTGTTTTGGTAGCATTTTTATTTTTTTAAATTAATTTTTATTTTTTATTTTGTTTTGCTTTACAATACTGTATTCGTTTTGCTATACATTGACATGAATCAGCCACGAGCGTACATGAACTCCCAATCCTGACCACCCCCCCTCCCGCCCCATACCATCTCAAT